>CM022875.1:11426690-11460419 GCA_012654025.1 Pachypsylla venusta
TCACTATGTCTACTCTTGTATCGAGTAGACAGAAAGCTAGATATAATTTTAATATTTTTTATTGCCAGCAATAAGATACTAATTGTTGGAATCTGTTGCTTACATCTTGCACCAGATCATCCTGCATCTCTATATCTACTCTTGTATCGAGTAGACATAAACCTAGGTATAACTTTATTTTTGTTTTTAAAGTTTACTTATCGTTACGTTAACATCTATTGGTCATTCTATACGGGGGGTTTACCCTCCATTCTCTGGAAACTTACAAACCAGCTACCCACTTTGATCTTACCTAACCTGGGTTGGGCCGGAAAAAAGAGCCAAAGATAAGTGGTGTTCCCAAGCGTTCACTCATCCAAGTACTCACCACGCCAGATGTTGCTTAACTTCAGTGATCTGACGGGAACTGGTGTATTCAACGTGGTATGATCGTTGGCTTAGGTATAACTTTAATATTTTTCATTGCCAGCAATACGATACTAATTGTTGGAATCCGTTTCTTACATTTTGCACCAGATCATCCTGCATCTCTATGTCTACTCTTGTATCGAGTAGACAGAAAGCTAGATATAACTTTAATATTTTTCATTGCCAGCAATACGATACTAATTGTTGGAATCTGTTGCTTACATCTTGCACCAGATCATCCTGCGTCACTATGTCTACTCTTGTATCGAGTAGACAGAAAGATAGATATAACTTTAATATTTTTTATTGCCAGCAATAAGATACTAATTGTTGGAATCTGTTGCTTACATCTTGCACCAGATCATCCTGCGTCACTATGTCTACTCTTGTATCGACTAGACAGAAAGCTAGATATAACTTTAATATTTTTTATTGCCAGCAATAAGATACTAATTGTTGGAATCTGTTGCTTACATCTTGCACCAGATCATCCTGCATCTCTATATCTACTCTTGTATCGAGTAGACATAAAGCTAGGTATAACTTTAATATTTTTCATTGCCAGCAATACGATACTAATTGTTGCAATCTGTTGCTTACATCTTGCACCAGATCATCCTGCGTCTGTATGTCTATTCTAGTATCGCGTGGTAGCTTTCTAATATCATTATAATAATGACTAGCCTTATGCTAGTTTCAAGTTATGACACTAACGAGATCCGAACAATCAACGTTCAGCTTGTCAAAGTTAAGCATATCAAAGTGCCAACAATTGACAGTAAAACTTTTCGGACTGAATACTAATTTTCATAGACTAGACTAGTACTTCCAGTATGATTGACCACTTCCGTTGACCACAATTTTATGTTTGGTGTAGAGAGTTCAATTCTGGGAACCAAAATGTGGTCCAATGATATGAACACGTTTATATTATGTTATTATATTTATTTCTTTTATTACTTGCTCGTAAGAAGTAGACGTGTTCTACGATAATAATATGCTTCATGAGGTCCTAATATGTAAAAAATAAAAAGATTTTGGATAAATAAAACGCAAAATCCAGTTGTCATACTGACTGACGTTCACTCAATTGACTGACTTTCATTTATTTATTTATATATTAATTTGCAGGGTCACAGTTCAATATTGAAGTTTTGTCAATCTCTTAAAAATTGGACTGGAGACAAAAAGATACCATACACATTCACTCTTGGTGTAAACCTTCCGGGCTTGAGGGTTTACATCAAGCCGTCTTTTTACAGAAAAGAAAATCTGAGCACTGTTGAAAGAGTCAATTACAGAAAAGAAAATCTGAGCACTATTGAAAAAATCAATTACAGAAAAGAAAATCTGAGCATTGTTGAAAAAATCAATTACAGAAAAGAAAATCTGAGCACTGTTGAAAGAGTCAATTACAGAAAAGAAAATCTGAGCACTGTTGAAAAAATCAATTACAGAGCGTCTTATCACCTACCTATGTTAGGCCTAAACTATGCGTTTCACGTCGTGTACTGGCCATCACGCTAACGCCCTATCCCTATTTAAGAGACGTTCATTTCATTTCATTATTTTGTTGAACTTCACCCCTGAGGTTTGGAATCCTTACACTTCACCCCATGGCTTTTTGTGTTTTGGGGTTGAATCTATTTATACAGCTAAGGCCCATCTGCTCCAGAGTTTGAGCAGTCTTTTTACCAGATTGTTCTGGACGAGCTCCTCTCTGGTATTTGGTGACTCGATGATACTCCTTCAACTGAGTACCTGCTATCAGCAGACCACGTGAGACACTGTTTCCTCTTCCTCCCCACATAGTGTACACAATGGGGTTTCCCTAAAGATTTCCCTGCAATAGGTTTTTCCTTGGTATATTCATGTGTTTTAAAACTTTGTGCTGTGCTCTGAACAATTACGCTCTCGTAAATTTCAATATTTGTGCTTGGAAAATAATAGTAGGATGTATGATGGTGTTGCGGTGGTCCATGAATGAATGAACTGGTCAGGACCAACACATCGGTGGTTAGAAATGAATGAACCAGTCAGGACTTGTAACACCAACACATTGGTGGTTAGAATTGAATGGTAACGTAATGCACTGGTAGTTGTCTAATGACTTCTGTTCTCCACATAACTTAGCCATTATCGTCTTACTAAGTCCAATCTTGGAAACTAATAACAGTTTTGTGGGTGAAGATATAAGTTCGGTCATACGGTGTGTTGGAATATAGGTACTTTGATACAGATATTATTAAAATAGACTAATATTGTACATATAGGGTTACCATACGTCCGGATTTGGCAGAACATGTCCAGATTTTCACAAGGTTTTTCATGCTTGTATTTTAAAATAACGGAAAATGTCACGTTTTTTTTTTTTTATATTCACACAAAATCACTTTTTAAATGTCAAATCGCCTGTACACAAAAATTCAGTGCACAATCAAGCACCACAATAGCAATCAGTGGCGTACCTAAAACATTGAGCGCCTGGGACAAATAATGATTCGCCCCCTCCCCCCCATCCATCGTTTTACACGTTCCTCATCATACAAACAACGTAGACTATGTTCTGTAACAGATTATTTTTAATAATTTTCATGTTTTGTTACAATGAAATAGTTTATTTCATTATTATTAACGTTAATTCATGGACATATTCGTACGTCACTAAACAATCACTAATACTTGCTCGAAAATATAGTATGAAATAATCGATACTATGTTGCGAAACTGCTGCAATTTGCAATGTTGGATTACGAGGAGAAAAAATATCAAGTTTGTAATGTTTCGAGATTATAAGTAAAAAATAAAATTGAGATCGAATGACGTAATCCGTCTATGAATGAAAAACTCAATTTAATATCTTTTTTTTATTTTTTTAGTATCATTTCTTTATCTTACAAACAGCGAAGATCGTTTTGCCACCCAAAAATTATTGCGTCCGGGGCGACCGCCCCCCCCGGCCCCCCTAGTTACGCCGCTGATATCAATACTATGGGAGTGTTCTTTCTTTTTCTTTTATTTCCTTGGATTAACTTGTCTAAATATGTAAGCATAAGCTATTGGTCTCTCATGACGTCAGCATTGTATGTGCGAAAACATTGTAAGGGATAGAGATTCCGAAATATTAAGAAGTGACACTTGGATCAGTACTAACAAAGAATGAGAACATTGCAACGATAACTGATATTTGTATCAGATTTGTCAATGAACAATATAATCAAGTGGAAACTAATAATCCTTGCAGCAATTTTCTTAATAAACTAAACTTGACACTGACAAGTTCAAATAAGAATTAGTTATGGAAAAGTCTAAACTAATTAATTAGAAATTAATCCTAATGGGTGTACGAGTCCAAGCAAACACTAATAAATAAAGTAATCACTTTACATAGCCTGCACCTAGTACATGAACAACATAGGCTTAGGGTATAGCATTGCCATAAATAACGTCAACCAACAGCTAGTCAAAGTCCTTGTTCTCTTCTTAATTGATTTTCATGAATGACAGAATATTTATTTGAAAACTGTTTTTTAGTAATTTATGTTTAACAAAATAACTGTAGCATGTACCTACTAGAAATACTGGAGGCAATGAGAATAATTAGAGTTGACTTAAAGGTGGGTATGAAGTAGTAATGCGAGAAATAAGTCATGTCCCAGACGAAGACTATATTGTAGCTATATTGTTAGTGATAGATTATTCAAGGACGACACAAATCAAAATCGTTACTACCTCACGGGAAATAAAAAGCTTAAAGGTAGACATAAAATGGTAATGTTGGAGATAAGTAATGCCCTAGACGGTGACGTCAAGGGCCTAGGCGAACACTATAGACATGAAATAGTAATGTTGGAGATAAGTAATGCCCTAGACGGTGACGAATGCCTTAGACGGTGACGGCAATGTCCCAGGCGAAGACTATAGACGTGAAATAGTAATGTTGGAGATAAGTAATGGCCTAGACGGTGACGGCAATGGCCTAGGCGAAGACTATAGACATGAAATAGTAATGTTGGAGATAAGTAATGCCTTAGACGGTAACGGCAATGTCCTAGGCGAAGACTATAGACATGAAATAGTAATGTTGGAGATAAGTAATGCCTTAGACGGTGACGGCAATGTCCTAGGCGAAGACTATAGATATGAAATATAATTGTTAGAGATAAGTAATGCCCTAGACGGTGACGGCAATGGCCTAGGCGAAGACTATAGACATGAAATAGTAATGTTGGAGATAAGTAATGCCCTAGACGGTGATGGCAATGTCCTAGGCGAAGACTATAGACATGAAATAGTAATGTTGGAGATAAGTAATGCCCTAGACGGTGACAGCAATGTCCTAGGCAAAGACTATAGACATGAAATAGTAATGTTGGAGATAAGTAATGCCTTAGACGGTGACGGCAATGTCCTAGTCGAAGACTATAGACATGAAATAGTAATGTTGGAGATAAGTAATGCCCTGGACGGTGACGGCAATGGCCTAGGCGAAGAGTATATTATGTTCATTATGACTATAGACATGAAATAGTAATGTTGGATATAAGTAATGCCCTAGATGGTGACGGCAATGGCCTAGGCGAAGAGTATATTATGTTCATTATGACTATAAACATGAAATAGTAATGTTGGAGATAACTAATGCCCTAGGCTGTGACGGCAATGGTCTAGGTGAAGACTTTATTATGTTTATTATGACTATAGACATGAAATAGTAATGTTGGAGATAAGTAATGCCATAAACGGTGACGGCAATGGCCTAGGCGAAGAGTATATTATGTTCATTATGACTATAAACTTGAAATAGTAATGTTGGAGATAATTAATGCCCTAGGCGGTGACGGCAATGGCCTAGGCAGAGACTGTATTATGTTCATTATGACTAGACATGAAATAGTAATGTTGGATATAAGTAATGCCCTAGATGGTGACGACAATGGCCTAGGCGAAGAGTATATTATGTTCATTATGACTATAAACATGAAATAGTAATGTTGGAGATAATTAATGCCCTAGGCGGTGACGGCAATGGTCTAGGTGAAGACTTTATTATGTTTATTATGACAATAGACATGAAATAGTAATGTTGGAGATAAGTAATGCCATAAACGGTAACGGCAATGTCCTAGGCGAAAACTATATTATGTTCATTATAACTATAGACATAAAATAGTAATGTTGGAGATAAGTAATGCCCTAGACGGTGACTGCAATGTCCTAGGTATATTATGCTCATCTGTTCATCATGGATCATTTAAGGATAACAAAAATCACAATCATTCAGTACCTGACGGTAGTGTAGACTCTGTCATTAACCCGTCGGATAGTGACAAATTCAAACATTTTTTTTTTTTTACTTTTTTTTGTTTATTATTTAGGTAGGTAGTTTATTAAAGTATAATCGTAAGAAGCATTCAATATTTTTTTTTTTTTTTTTTTAAACGTATGTATTCTGTATTTATTGGTCTGTTTTATTTTAAACGTATGTATTCTGTACTTATTGGTCTGTTTTATTTTAAACGTATGTATTCTGTACTTATTGGTCTGTTTTATTTTAAACGTATGCATTCTGCACTTATTGGTCTGTTTTATTTTAAACGTATGTATTGTGTACTTATTGGTCTGTTTTAAATGTATAAAAATCTGGTGTGAACACAACTCGGAAGAAAGTGTCGTAGGAGTAACTAATGGGTCCGGTCTTCTAAGCTCAAATGTCGTGTTTCAGCTATTGGTCTGCGGGTGTGTGTCCCTTTGTGTACAATGCGCCTCATTAAGGGTTGGATTTGTGTTGCTCTATGTATTCACATACTTGACAGTATACATACCAAATTTCAAATCTCTGGCACTTGCCGTTCTCTTTAAACCGCCAAAACCGCCATTTGATCATTGTTGAAATTTATTTCATACAAACAAAACATCAAGAATCAAGACCCTCTCAGATACCGTTCATGAGATGTTTTGTTTTCAGACAGATAGACATACACAAGGATCCATTGTTGAAACTCCAAATTTATGCTCTGGAAATCTCAAAGAGTGTTTTGGCATTGAAAGCACTAGGTGAAAAATTTTCCGACCTCGCCCGATTCAGAATAAACAAAGGGTCTGCTAAATACCTAAATGGTAGATTTTTAAAATTTTCAGTGCATATAATTAATTATAAGAATAGCGAGCTTGTTGCCAATCATCGTGTGAGTTTGTTCACTCATATCTATGTTATGGGTGGTATTAGTACTAGATAGATCATCTCTGAACAGAAAGTTTATTTTTAATCCTCTCAGGTCTGAACTGGATCTATTCTAACATATATTATTGCATTCACCCGATGAATCTATTATAAGTTATATTAACATATATTATTTATGATTATTTAATTAATAACTACTGGCGTAAAACCTGACAAGAGATGACATCTCTATTCGAATGATTAACTAACGCCCCCTCACATAAGACTATCTCTATTTAAGAAATTTGTTTTGTATTTGGTGTTTGAATCTAGTGGAACACAAATGCTTTAGGTCTATTCTTTGTATGCTCATTTTTTATATTACTCTCTCATTCTGTTACTGTGCTCGTGGACTTTTGGGCTCTTTCCGTATACTAGTCGACATCAGTAGCGGCCCGTGAATATTTGGCCTGGGGGGCTAAAGTACAATTTCAAAAAAAATTGCATGCCTGTGCATACAAAACAATAGAACATTTTTAGCTTACCTTAAAAGTATTTTATTTACAATTTTCACACTACTCCAGACACATACTTATAAATAAAAAGTAAAGCAAATTGTCCTCAGCAGGCTGAGAGTTACGCACAAGATAAATCACATCACCAAACAGAAAAAAAATATTTTTTCAAGAGAAATCTCATTTCGATGTTTATTTTATTGAGAAAACACTTATTTTCTGACAGAATTTAAATTAATAAACACTTTTTATTCATTAGGTGTTTTTTTTTCAAAGTTAAAAGGAAGAAAAAAAAATCGAAAATATTATGTGATAAGATAGATGATAAGAAACAAAGTTTAAGTTTGTTTACAATATTTAGGGCCCTACACCGGGGAGGTATGTTGAGGTAAGTTTAAAAAAAAAAAAATCAAATCTCTTTTTTATTGGACGTCATGTTAAAATTAAATTACAAACGAAATATTTTTATGCTTTATTTTCTGTATTTTTTGGGGGGGGCTGTGCCCTTTTGCCCTTAAGGAGCAGCCGCCCATGGTCGACATTGAAATTCGTTGTCCGACGACTCGACGGATGAAACTTATACTTACTTAATTTTCCGTCCGACGCAGAAAGTGATGCTGATGGTTTAGTAGCATAGTATGCTACTTTGTGGACTTCGGACTAGATGTTGATAATCCTGCATTAGTAATAAATATCTCAAATTCATGAAGATGAAATTCCATGGTTTGGCTGGGTTTGAACCCAAACTCTACTGTTTCACAGTCGGAGCGTCCTGACACAGAACCATGTTGGCGAAACTAATATAAATTTCAACACCATTAGGATGTCAGGCAAACAGACTGAAACAAACTCAAATATAATTGGAAAAGATGAAGTTAAAGAAGAAGATTTTTTTGTCCGCCATTACTGAATGGCCTGTCAAGAGGCCGTGGTTGAGAATTGCAGTATTAGATAGATATATAAAGCATTGTGCTGTCTGTTTAGTTGCCACAAAGAGGAAGCTACTAGAAGAATATCTTCACCATAATCCCTCATTAATCATTCACTTCTTCAAATGAACATATCAATAGTACTTCTTCTATACAACTGATGCGTAAGGTGTCCATTTGGTTCATTTATTATTCCTATAGTGTTTCCATAGGAATAATAAAGGGTAACTTGCTCTTTTTGTTATTTGGGATAGGTACAACAAAAAAGAGGGTTGACTCTGCTGAGTAATTAATGGGTAGATTATTTTTTATACTTTCGGAAAGGAATGGCAAAGACAATAATTTTGGTACATCCGCGAAGCAGGACCGTTCAGAGCTTTCCCGGGCAAGGGGACAAAGACCTGCTCCGGCCCTCCCCATTTTTTTTTGCGATTGCCCACCTTCCACCTGTTCGGCAGCATTTCATGAAGTGCTGGGACTGAGGTCTTAAAAAAGAACCAAGAGAAAGTTGTCCCTCTTTTATTTCTCGTTTTTCTTTATCTATTCCCTTCTGGGTCCTCGATTTCCCCGATTTAGAACTCATTTTTCTAATGTTATATTAAAATAATAAAATTATATCATCATTAAGTGAAAAAAGTGAATATTTGATCTTGAAGCCAACGACCATACCACGTTGAATACACCAGTTCCCGTTAGATCACTGAAGTTAAGCAACGTTCGGCGTGGTCAGTACTTGGATGGGTGACCGTTTGGGAACACCACGTGGCTCTTCCGGCCCAACCCAGGCTGGGTGAGGTCAATATGGGTAGCTGGTTTGCAAGTTTCCAGCGAATGGAGGGTAAAACCCCCGTCTTGAATGACCAATAGATGTTAAGGAAACGTTGAGCCAAATTAAAAAAAAAAATCAATCTATCAATTATTAATTAAAACTATTTACATTTAAGTCAATAATATTAATATGAGATCAACACAATAAAGCAAAAATTAACCTCACTGTTTAAAAACTTTTCTTTATTTTAAGTTTAATTAGTCTTTTCTACGGTATCACAGTTACCAATGTTTATAGAAGTCAAAACTATTAAATAATTTATTATTTTAAAATTGCTTCTAACTAATTATTTATCAATCACAATGTTAATTAATAGAAATTAAAGATTTATTTGGAAATTATTAAGAGTCAACCTTTCCAGATAGAGTCAAGTTGATTAGGCCAGAACGTTTGAAGGAAGGCGGAAAATTCCTAATGAGTTACGGCGGATTTTCTGATTTTTGTATGGAAATTCATGTTTTTGCACAATTTTGACCGATTTAAATAAATTTTTGTACAAAAGCGGTAAGTGCCGATATACCTAAATCAATAGAATTGAACACTAAGTTTGACCTCACCTCACTCATCCCAGGCTGGGTGAGGTCAATGAGGGTAGCTGGTTTGCAAGTTTCCAGCGAATGAAGGGTAAAACCCCAGTCTTGAATGACCAATAGATGAGAGACGTTAAGCCAAATTAAAAAAAAAAAAAAAAAAAAAAAAAACCCAGACCGAATGGCCAAAATATATTAAAACTATTAGGTTCCATACCGATCTGGCCCTAATAATATTAGGTTCCAAACTGATCTGGCCCTAAGAAACACAACAGTTACCATGCCAGGAACGAATAGGTACAGGTGCAGAGAGTGGGCACCGAACAAAAGGTTGTGGCATGGTAGAATCAAGGAAGATAACGTCGAACCCAAATACAATTGGAAAAGGTGAAGTTAAAGAAGAAGACTTGAGATTTAAGATATTACTCTAGAGTAGAGCCTAGCTTAACATTCTCAACGGGCGAGTCCAACTGAGCTGATGGTTAGGTAAAAAAAAACACAGAAAGCAACTTATTATGTTACTGATGTTATTATATTGCAGTGATTGACATGGTTCTAGAGCACATGTCAATTATTAGCCTCCAAGAAAAGATGTATTGATATGACAATTCGAAATTTCACCAGGAAACTAAATTGATTTAGAGTTTCATCCGTCCCATCTGGCCACCGTCGGAAACGATGATGCTACTATTGATTGATTGACTGGGCCACTATAATATCAATTTTAGGTGAGTGAGGTCTGTAGTTCACAGAAATATACAATATAGTTTTTTTAATATTGTTTTTTTACATATTTTATTGCTAATACGCGTTAGCCTTCCACATATGTTTCAGAATAATATCTATGATTGGTTGGTTGGAAATACATTTTGGGGTCACAGTGGGTTTCAAGTGTGTTTTTCTTCCATGACGTCAAATCAGGCCATGAGGAATGACGAGAATATTGTTCAGCTTCAACACGGGTAACTCTGTACAGGTTATTATATACAGGGTGTCTTATAGACTATGGGGACTAGGTTGGTTCATGTTACTATGGTAAAAACTGGTGAAGCAGGAGACCAGGCCATCCCCCCTAATTTAGTAATATAAACAATTTCCTAAAATTTCAATTAGAGTGCAGTGCTCAATAAGCTTAAAAAAGCTCTGAAAATCAGATAAAAGCACTCGGCACAACATTTATTAGTAATTCAAGACGTCCCCATCTTGAATGACTTTCACACCCATTCGCTGAAAACTTGCAAACCACCTACCCACATTGACCTCACCCAGCCTAGGTTGGGCCCGAAAAATAGCCAGCATCACGAGTCACGAGGGGGCGAACCCACGTGGACACTCACATGGTAAAATCTCGCTGGACGTTGCTTCTGTGATCTAACGGGAACTGGTGTATTCAACGTGCCATAGACGCTGGCTGGCTATTAGGCACATTAATTGACATTATTTGTCATTCTTGTGTTTTTTTTTTTTTTTTTTTGGCATGTTGTATTTGTTATAATTTTTTTTTTTATTATCAGTGAAAAAAAATCCGCTGGGCCAGGGCCCTTGACGAGTCCGGGCCCGGCACATTTTGTCCCCTTTGCCCCCCCCCTCTGAACGGCCTTGCCGCGAAGTCATTCGAATGTGTATCCTTCAGTTCATTCATTGAAAGAATGGTATTCTGCAGAAACAAGCGTATTGACTGGAGGATACTTTGCAAGATACTTTGAGAATTCATGGGATACAAACATTCTCAATTTATTGGAGTTAGTATATTTTTCTTTTATTTGAGACTTTAACTTCAACTTTTCCCAAGTCTAAGGGTAGCAAGCTTCAGTAGGTGACGGCTTCAAGCTCGTGTAAATACGGAAGATTAAAAACTCATCATTTATATGAGTTTTTGCACTTTAAAATACAGCACTTCAATCCAAAGATGGAAAAAATTTTGGGGTTTATCGTGCCAGGAAAGGGTGCAGCTGAAGAGAGTAGACACTGAAAGTTGTGGGGATCCCCCCGAAATTTCAATCGTTTTTTTTTTTTTTTTTTTAAATCAAAATACTCTACTTTGCCGTGACCTATAATATGTAATTTGAGCACATATTATAGTTTTAATGCAATGGTGTAAGAACCAATTTGAATTTGGGGGGGGGGGGACACAAGTCAACATTTTTATCTAGCACACATTTTATAAATTTAGCAGTTTGTGGTCTCAAGTAATATTTATCAAAACAAAAACTAAACCCACCAACAACATCAACAACAAATACAAAAACAACATCACCTTCCATGATCATCATTTGCAGGTGTTAGTCCTGGCTTGGTAGTCAATACTTCGGAGCCCCCCCTCCCCCCGGAAAAAAATCTTTTCCATCCCCCTAGAAACAATGATCCAAATACAATATTGGAGCTCTTTGGTTGGCGAACTCTTAATATATCATATAGATATGTCTTAGTACGTACATGCATTACAAAACAGAAAGAACAGCTTGCATTCGTAAGGCGTATCATTAAATTAACAATACTAATAATAATATGAGTTAACGTATCAGTGGATTACTCAGGAAAATAGTCTAGGAGTTCATGGTATGCACAATTGTAGTTGTAGTTGCAACAAGTGTTCATAAAACTATTAATGCAGGTTTTATGTCTGAAACAAAGTAACTATCGTGTAGGTACATATCTGAGATTATTGAACTGCAAGAGAATGCATCATGACACTGAGACATGAGATATAAATTTTGAGGGGGGATTTGGGACTGTAAGGCTAAGTTCAGATGATGAGTTTAGGCTGGTCTGCGACCCAACCTAACCTTGCGAAGACTTCAACACGATTTTTTTTTTTAACCCAATACTACTCCCAACACGTCCTACCCAACAAACTTGGTGTTCAATTCTATTAAATTATAGATACAAATATATTCGCAGACCCACAGAATGTACATACAAAATTTCAGTAAAATCGGTTAAGCCGTTTTGCAGGAGTATAGTGACAAAAACCACGACACGAGAATTTTATATATTAGATAGATTAAAAACTGTAAAATAAATCATAGGACGTCCTTTATGCAGTAAGGGGCTAATTCTAGAAGATCAATTTTTAACCGAATTTTGAATTTCCTCAAATTGCCCTCTCTCATGGACACGTTGATATTTTTGTAAACCCGGATACCCCCGTCCAAAAAGGATTGCTTAAACAGTGGGAGTGAACGAATGGACATTTCTAGTAATTTTAATTGTAAAAGAGCAATTTGTCCCCTTGGACTATATAGGCAGTATACATGCTTAGAAACTGCAAATTGCTGATGACTTTTTTAATACACTTTATTGAATTAACTTCAAACAAGAAAGAAGAGGTTAGAAAGAGTGGTAAAAAAAGGAAAGAAAGAAAAGAGAGAGAGAGAGAGAAGTTAATTCAAAGGGCGGGGATAATTTTTTGTATTAAATTTGTCTTTCCATCTTTGGTTTGAAGCAGAGCTTTTTAAGGCTGGATGCTCTTCCTAACACCAATCCTTCTGTCTTAGAACCGTCACCTAAAGACATGCTTCCCTCAAAGGTTACATTCTAACTCTGACAAAAGTAATGCTACAGAATTGATCTTCCCTGACTACCTTAGTTCTTTGGATGAAGAATAATTATGCAATGGGAAAGGAAATACCTAGTTCCTGAGAAATAGGTGAACTTTACAACTGTTCTTTTTTTTTCTTTTGAGTGGTTTTTAATACTTTAATCAATAAAGTATTTAATCAACAGAGAGTGACTGCATTCCCAAGCAAAGTGGTCAACAGCATAGAGTTTGCCACATGTATGGAAATGATATGTCTAATAAACTTGAAGACAGGTGGGTTCTTTAATGTGGTTATAAAAAAAGCAAGTCCAAAACTTACAAGGACAACGCCCTGAATAATCTGATTGATTTCTGGTTATGAAACTCTTCATAGTCAATCTCATTCTCAATCTGAGTGTTGTTCATTTGGTTTGAATTGGTTTTCTTCTGTTTTAAGAAGAAGAAAAAGTGGAAGTTTGGATAGTCAGATAAGTATCTACTAACAGACTGTGGACACCTACTTAGATCAGGATAGTTTATTATACACGACTGTTCTTGTTTTTTTGATTTAAATAATTCTATTGATTTTTTAAAAAGCTATTAGGACTTAATAGTCCCTCAGCTCCAAATATACGTTGTGTGGAAATAAAGTAATGAGACTCATTCTTTTATTTTATTTTTCATTTGAAAACATTTACATTTAAACATTGTCGCCACCAAACTAGTTGCCTTACGAAGCCACACAGCGATGTAGACTCTCTCCTCATAGCAGTGCTGGAACTCCTGAAGCCACACAGCGATGTAGACTCTCTCCTCATAGCAGTGCTGGAACTCCTGAAGCCACACAGCGATGTAGACACTCTCCTCATAGCAGTGCTGGAACTCTGGGAGCCACACAGCGACGTAGACGGTCCTTCCTCTCCTCATAGCAGTGCTGGAACTCTGGGAGCCACATAGCGAAGTAGATAGTTCTGCCTCTCCTCATAGCAGTGCTGGAACTCTGGGAGCCACATAGCGACGTAGACGGCCCTTCCTCTCTTCATAGCAGTGCTGGAACTCTGGGAGCCACACAGCGACGTAGACGGTCCTTCCTCTCCTCATAGCAGTGCTGGAACTCTGGGAGCCACATAACGACGTAGACGGCCCTTCCTCTCCTCATAGCAGTGCTGGAACTATGGGAGCCACACAGCGACGTAGACGGTCCTTCCTCGCCTCATAGCAGTGCTGGAACCCTGGGATTACTTTCAGTTGGTCGGTTACAGCTATCTGGATGTTTTCCTGTGTCGCGAACTGGCCCTTTAAAAACTGAGTCCTGTTCGAGAGAATAAGGAGGTTGATGAGCTGGGGAAATGCTTTTACTGGTCCAGAACTCAGTTATTGCAAACTGCTCATGCACAGTGTGACAAGGCGCATTGTTGTGATGCAAAGCTCGGATGTCCCAGGTTAAAATGTGAAGAACGGTGGTGTGGATCAAATTCAATTCATTCCTAATCATTCTGATTGTCATGCACGAGATCACGTACTCTGTTGACATTTTCTTCGGTTCTCGAATTGCGAGGTTCATCTTAGATTGATTTTCTTCCTTCCAAAAATGTCTTAAACCATTGAAAAAACCTGGTATTTTGACAAACACTTTTTTAGACTGCTCAAACTCTTCGGGCACTTAACCCAATACACAAAAAGCCCATGAGGCTGAGTTGTAGGCATTCCAAACCTTGGGGTAAAGCTTAATGAAATGAAATGACTCCAGAAGCCTGCTAATTTTGTACATAAGTATCCGTTGCAGTTGCACTATGACCAAATAGCACACCGCTGCTCTTAAATCACAACAGTCCTTTTTATAACTCGCTAAAAAAGGTAAACGAGATGAAATTGTAACACTACTCTAGAAAGTTCAAAATTTTACTAAGGGCGTTAAACATTTTCAACTGTCACTGCTGCAATTCTGGCCTCCCAGTGTTGCCAAATAGAATGCTACGTTTCTAATGGCATTACATTATTTCAGATAGTTTCGTAAATCGGTTCAAAAACTGGTGCATTATTTTTTCTGAATATAACACGGAGCGTTTTGAAGTTTGCGAACCCTGTAAATGTTTACTTATTCTGTTCCACAAAAAGTTTCAAAATTAATTTAATCAGCAATCATTTTTCATCAGCGTCGTAGATTAAAAAGTCAAATCTCGATTTTTTCTTCAGATTAAAATTAGACTATTTTGAAAACAACAATGAACAGAAAAGTGATGGATTAGGTAGTGACCCAGGAATGAAGTTAAACAAGAAGACAGTCTAAAAGTGCAATAAAAGATGAAGAATAGAAGACAACAGGACCATATTCCCGTCCTAGCGTGCAGAAATTCTAGTACGGTGAGTAAGTTAACATTACTAAAATCTATCTCGTAGGGATGGATCATTCATCTTTTGATATCTCATACATTAGATTCCCAGACTATGTTTCAATTACAATATTTCTCCGAGAAATGGATCATTCATCTCTCGATATCTCATATATTAGATTAACATGAGTGGTACCAACTCATGTTAATCTAATAGCACACATTGTTGAATTAATTTGGTTTGAGGTACTTTGGTGATCAAACATTAAACAAATTTCACCGCTGCCACCATGTTTGGAAATTAGATTATAGTAAATTAATTTTATTTGCAAAACTCAAAGTTACAATGAATTATTGTAAATTTGATTTCCAAACATGGTGGCAGCGGTGAAACTTTTTTAATGTTTGATCACCAAAGTACCTCATATATTAGATTCCTAGACTATGTTTCAATTACAATTTATCTCCGAGAGATGGATCATTCATCTCTCGATACCTCATATATTAGATTCCTATACTATGTTTCAATTACGATTTATCTCCGAGAGATCATTCATCTCTCGATATCTCATACATCAGATTCCACGTCCGTGTTCTAACAAATCAATATTTTATTACTCCAATCTTTGCTATGCATTGATCTGGCGAGTTCTCAAGTAAATCAAAAACGTCTTTGATTATGTTTGACTGCTGTTGAACGCATTCAAGTGAAACATGTCCTGGACAACATGTTTCTATTTTATAGCTAAAAGAACAGAATAAACGAAGTGCTAGCTTCTTGTGGCCGAAAGTTGGAAGTGATAGTTTTCCTATGGTCCAAAGTGGGAAGGGCTCTCCTGTGGCACTGTTTCTATTTTATAGCGGACAGAACAGAATAATCAAAGTGCTACTAGCTTCTTGTGGCCGAAAGTTGGAAGTAATAGTTTTCATGTGGCCCAAAGTGGGAAGCGCTCTCCTGTAGTCCTGTTTCTATTTCATTCAGAATAAACAAAGTATCATCTTCCTGTGGTCGAAAGTTGGAACTGTTAGTTTTCCTTTGGTCCAAAGCATAATTAAGCGCTCTCCATTGGTCTTGTTTCTATCGTACTGAAATACCTATTATGAGTATATTGAGAAAATAAATTGTTAAATCCGTTATATGGGATGTCTTCATACTCTTCCGGGTGCGTTATATTGCAATCTTGCGGGCAATCCTCTCCATTCTTTCGAAATGAAACGTTCTGAGTGTATTCAGATTGAGAGACACACAAACATCCGCCCCTGGAAACCAGATCGTATTCAAACTTTTCGTTAATAAGTGCCAGATGAAGTTAGCTAAGCGACATAAATTTTATTTCAAGTTAGTGAGGAAATACGACATTTTCCTACCAACTTCCAGGTTCTGTAACTTGGGCGGAAAGCATTTTCGGATATCTATACATATTCTTTTTTCTTGTGTCTAGAATATGTGGTCAATGGATTGACATGGAGTGTGTGGCACTGGTCCCATCAATGCCCCAACTTTCCCTTTTTGGATGCAAATCGAATTTGGATGCGTTTCAATTTTACCCAATAGCAGCATGCTATTTGTTCCTTCTTTAGTATTGATTATAATTGATCACATTTTTCATACTAACTTGTAGATAGAAAACAAAATATAGATATCAACAAACGACGAATAGCCCAGGAATTTTAGAAAAAGAAATCAAATGATGTAGGTAATTCTAAATTTTGCTGAAAATGTTCATTAATTTTATGAAAAGTCCGGAGGTGGAAAAGTTGAGGAACCTTCCACCATTTTTTTTTTTTTTCCGCTATTTTTATTTTACATCTCATAGACGGTAAGAGATACAAACAAAGATATTGGAAAATTCAATCGTTTTTCATCATTGTTCTATAAAAAAAATCGGCAACATTTACCGTTCTTCGTAAGAACGGTTTATCTTATCGAAATGACATTCCGACGGCAAAAAAAAAAAAACTTAAAATTTAAGATTCTGACTTTTTTCGTCCTCCGCCTTGAATTTTGCAAATATCTCGGAAACAGTTAATTTTAACGCATAATTTTATACCTAAACTCTAATGAACCACAAAAATTAAATTTCCCACAAGATTAGTTCTATAAATTTTTAATGTATCTCTGACCATTTTCGGGATATAAAGATAGTCCAGGATTGAACCCATTCGTAAATGAAGATTTACGAATGGGTTCAAAAAAAATATTGCTAAAATTTAAAATTTTGCTGAAAATATTAGATTAGAACTCCCTGCCAATATCTCGAAAACGATCAGAGATAAGACATAAATGTGCGAAACTAATCTTGTGAGAAATTTAATTGTCGTTCATTAAAGTCGAATAAAATAATTTCATAAAGTTAACCGTTCTCGTGATACAAGCAAAAAATCCAAAAATGAGCAGAAAACTGAAGATGGTGTACTATAAAAGTCAAAATGGCGGTTGGTTCCGCAACTTTCCCACCACCAATTTTTTTATAATATTGATGAGGGAGGTCTAATCCAATATGTTCAGCAAAATTTAGAACTACATACCTATATCATTTGATGTTTTTTAACCCATTTTTTCATCTAAAATTCCTGGACTAGAAGCAAGAAAAAATGATAGCAAATATGTGCTTGCTTTGATTTATTAGAAACTCTCTGCCTTTGCTCTGATTATGTTTATCATGTTTTCATGACTATTTTCAAAATCAGGTTTTACATTATTATTATGTTTAAAATAAAAAGAAAGAACATTTATAACAAATATATAATATGCATCGGTTTGCAACACTGATTATAGTGTATCATCATATCAAGGTTTTCTTAAGAATAAATCTATAATTTAGTATCGCTGATATGATGTTCCAATTGTATGTATCTATGTGATTCAGCAGGAATTAGCAATATGATCAATGACAAAAATTCTTAAATTAAATGGAACTATTCAGCCCAACACGTTCAAGAATAACATTAAAACACACTATCTTAAAAAACGCATGTACCAACATCAATATGATTTAAAAAAAGATAAAAATAACACGGTTTTAACGAATCATGCATTTGAACAAAAACATAACTTTAATTTTGAAGAAATAAAAATCATAGGTAACGAACATAATTACAAAAAACGTAAATTTCTAGAAGCTCTCCATATTAATAAAAATTCTTCCACAGTAAACTACAAGAGTGACGTAAATAACACCCTCAATGTTTACCAAAACCTACTTGATACCTGAATTTTCCAAACCTCCTCACATCGTGTCAAGTTGTGATAGTGTTCACATCGTTCTATCATAACTCTGGTCTGATGATGACAGTCTGAGTACTGTTGAAAGCTCACCAAGTTAAGTTAAGTTATTAGTTTTAATTTGAATGTTTTAATTTTTGGCTTTTAATTTTAATTTTCTTATTTTAACTTCTAATTTAATTAATTAAACTCTGAATCGATATTGTCAATCATTTATATATCTATATCTTAGGATTCTTCTAATTATTTTAATTTATTTTAATTAAAACACACATCATAACTCTGCAAATAGCAAACAAATGTTTCAAAATATAAAAAACGACAAATTATAACAAAAAGTATCAAATGTCCATTAGAAAACCGAAATACCTATGAATGCTAAGAAAAGAAAATTATAAAATTTGTTAGTTTCCATCTTAATTTTGGTCTATTTTTCATCAATTTTTTTATTCCCGACAACTTTATCCTTTCATCTTAATTTTGGTGTACTCTCATTTTTCTTCTTTCTTCAATTCCTAAATTCTCCACAACTTTATCCTGTCATCTCAACTTTGTGGTCTATTCCTTTTTCTTCCTAAATTTAGTTGCGAAGAATTTTGCATTTGAATTATAACTAATGTGTAGTGCGCTGTGCCTACTCTAAAGTTACTAAATAATTCAGCTCCTTTAACTCTATTGATGCGTTCTTTTGAAGCAAAATATAAAGGCGATCTGGCTGAGGATACAATCACCAACCCGTGTAAATACAAAAGGTTTGGTGTTGGGAAGGGCATCCAACCTAAAATAATCACATTGGCAGATTTTTTTTATTTATTTATTTTAAGTCTTCACTCCGATTTCTTTGTATTTGGTTCATATATTTTTTTTTCTTAGCTCTACTATCCTCGACTAAAGCAATGAAGGAATGATGCTTTCTCTTTTCCAAATCTCCCCCTCCTAAATTCGCTACTGCTAAAGACCCCCAACACTTTTTATTTGACTTGTTGAAGCAAATAATATCTTCTCAGATAGTGGAAGCTATATCCAGTAAAGCACTTATTTCATCACAACTTGGTACGTGTTCGTCTAAATGTTTTATCTCTATAAGGACTTGTCAGGAGGTGGCTCTAACCCGAGCTCCACTTGATATTCTTCAGCTTCGGGGGAGTTGATCTTATTACGATTGATCTTGCTCTAAATACTTTCATCCAGGGTTGGAATCAAACCCGGGGTTCATTTGGTTTAAACTATAGAACCTATTTCTATGAATGCAAAATTGATTAGAGAACGCGAGATCGATTAACAGTATAGTGTGGATAAAAAGAAGCAAATGTTTTTGTTTATTATTTTAATAATGAACCTTTGGAATCGTCACGGAAAAAAAACCCTCAAAATTTTATATTTTACTTTTCAAGATACAATTTGAACTACGTAGAATCCAAAAATCAAATAAAAAAAAATCCATTTGTCTGCCGCGCTGTTCACTTAGCGTTGACCGATTTCGATGAAATTTGGTATATAGGGCTCTGATTGCGCCCGAAACTTTTGGGTGCAATCGAATACACCCTTGGCAGTTTTTGCCGCTTTTCAGCGGTTTCATTAATCCTGTCTAAAAAGAGAATGGTAAGAGCCAGAGATTTGGTATATGTCAAATTTAGTGTCGAATTAATCCCCAACTTTTTTTTGGGGGGGGGGGTTATTTTTTAAGTCAGTAAAATAATAAACTCATGTTTGTGTCACATTGGCAGAGTTTTTACTATAGCATAGATATAATAAAAGCATTTGCTTAGTTTTTATGCATATAATTTATATTCTATGTATCAAATTCGACCAGTGATGGTCCGATATGTTAAATTTTGTCCTGAAAACATGCGAATTTTTAGTTGGTCATTAAGTCCTTAATTATAATCAACCATTTCAGAGTTACGAGTTCTCTACCCGTATCGAGCAAAATAATACTTAGAAAATACAAACCACCTATTATACCTTCCATACCTCCTTTTTGGTTGTTTAATTTAGTTTTTTGTTGTTAATCTTTTTTGTGGTTTGGAGTACATAGTAAAACTATGTGTTTGGCTCCTTCATGAATACGCCCCTGTTCACACCGTCGTCATTTTAATGGCTGCTCTGCGATGGTAAATTATGTTTGACGGAATGTTACCAGAAAGATGTAAAAAACGTATTGCAGTCAAGAGAGATCATGTTTAAAAATAACAGTGGGTTTTTATGTTCTCTCTCTTATCTCTATGTTAGTCCGCGCTGTGCACGAAGTTTTTGAACAGCCCTCATACCTAATTTTTCTAATGTACCGTGTACCCACAATGAAAAGTGCAGTATTTTATAACAGCGTTTCCGGGAAAGGAAGGTTTTTCCTTTCATCCAAACCGAAATAATATTTAATATTTTTTCTGATATAAATCTTCAAGAATAAAGTAATAAAATGTTACCAATAATATATATTTTTTTAAATGGTTTAAACCATACTAATTTAGTTTTATTTATTCAGTAAAATAAAGAACTCCTGCTTTAAATGAGCCAACCCTGCTTTCACCATACACACAGATAATGTCAGGCTAAACCTTGAACGGACATTCAAGATTTTATTGCAAATCAGAGTCCAAACTGAGGAGTGTTGACATTGATGGAACTATCAGCAATTTTGTTCTTTCAAAAGAAGACCATTTTATTTCCTTATCTAATCCGGTTTTTTGCTTCGAAGTAGATCTTGTTTATTCTTTAAATAAATCTTCACTTATTTAACTTCACCTTTTCCCAGTTCTATTTGTAATCGGCGTTGTCTTTCTTAATTCTAATACCATGCCTTGAGTTCTTTGCCTACACTCTTTAGCTGTATCCTTTCCAGACACGTTAACCCTCTATTGCTTCTCACAGTATCCATAGAATACGAATACGGGGATAAAAGGACTACACATTTGATTGGGACACTGTGTATGTATCTATACCTATAAAACGCAAAGCCCAGTTGGTATACTGGCAGACTCATAATCAACGTAGCTCGACGATGGCTAGACGAAGAGACTTGAAATTTGACACAAGTACCTATGTAAGTTATAAAAAGCTCATCTAGGAGCGAGTTACCGCCAAAAATGACGTTTTTATAATTTTTTGTCAATTTTTATAGCGTAAACTAAAGGAGATTACAAAAAATTACCAAAAAAAATATACAAGGACCCAACAATACACATATGAACTTTGAATTTTTCTTCCCGATTTATGACCAATTTTCACTCAATTTTGAAATTTGGAAGTACCTATAGCACTTCGGGATGAGCGAGAAATGTGAAATTTTATTTTTACTTTCCTTATCCTATAAAAGGGAAAGTATTGAAATGGGCTGAAATTTTCAATGACGAGTTTTCAATGCCAAAACACGTTTTGGGGTCCCCAGAGCACAAATCTCGAGTTTCAGCCATTGGTCTTTGTGCGTGTCGGTCTGTCCGTCTGTCTGTGAACAAGATATCTCAAGAACGGCAAGTGCTAAAGACTTGAAATTTAGTATGTATGTCAGTTTTATGCCATGAACAGCAAAATAAACTTTTGGTGGAAATCGAATATACCGTTGGCGGTTTTATGCCGCTATTTATCAGTTTTCGCAAATTCTGCTTAAAATGAGAACGGTAATAGCTAGAACTTCAACTTTGTTAAAGTTCGCGAGAAGTAAACGATCCCCCCCCCCGATTGCGGCTTCTCCCGCGGATATTTTAAATGATGTGTCATGCTATCTCTCTCGCTCCAATGTTTTTCTTATGGGGATTGTTTTGCGATTTCTACCCCTTAAAATTAAAATTTTGCAGAATCCTCCTAGTGCACACTTACATGGTGCAACGAAGGTATCTGCCAAATTTCAAGTCTGTAGCATTAATAGTTTTGGCTCTACGTTGATCAGTCACTCAGGACATTGCCTTTTGTATGTATATAAAGATAAAAACAGAAATTTTACAAGTGCAAGTGGCCACTTCGCTAATTTGTAGTCGGAGTGGCCTCATAGCTCACACTTAAGTGGAGTTTTATAATATGGCCCTATAATTTCAGTTGTGAAAATATTTCTGGCCAATAATCGTTCAAAATGACTTTTGAGAGAAAACAATTCTCATTGCAGACGAGTTAAAAGACAATAATTTATCTTAAAAAGGAAACCGTTACTGCACATTTTGACGGAAGAAGATGTATGCATACAAAATGCAAATATCACACCAATATATTGCCTACAGATGTTCAATTAGTTGGAACCTAGGTATTTTGCTCTTTTAATCTCGCCCTCGCAATGAGGATAATTATTTCAAAATTATTTCGTTTTTCTTGTGATATCTTGTTAACAAACAGACGGACCAATGGTTTAAACTCGACATTTGGCCTCTAAGGACCTCAAAACATGATTTAACATTGGAAATTTGACATCCATTTTTACTTTTCTTCCTCTAGGATAAGGAAAGTAAAAATCTATCATACTTGTGGTTCATTTCATAAAATTTGAAGTCTCCTCGGACCCGGTATTTACACACACACAATGAATATTAATCTATCATACTTGTGATTCATTTCATAAAATTTGAAGTCTCCTCGGACCCGGTATTTACACACACACAATGAATATTAAGAACTTTTAAAATAAAAATGTAAAGTCACAGGTCACTGCAAAGTGTGGAAACTAGAGTACGGTACTATCAGGAGACTGCTAAGTACCTATATAACACTTTGGAGATTTATGTTCACTATGTGGGTATACCTAATACTATGTATACAAATAGAGTACTTAAAAGTGGACTTTATGTAAACAGAGCGTTGCTAGATTATGATTAGAAGTTTAAGTGTTCTTGCTAAAACATCTTGCATCTAGATTAGTTCCTCTGAAGTAAACATATTTCTCTTGCTTTATCTCTTTTACTCACTAGAAAAATACCCCCCATAGACACACAAAAAGTAATATTTGAGGTCTCAAGATATATCGAATTAAATATCCGCGTGTGCTTCCTTCGTCCGTGAACCTGAACTTTTGTTAGTTATTTATTAGCGTTGATTGATTTGAATGAAATTTGGTATGCAGTACCGTTTACTGACAAAAGTTCAGTTCGCATCAGTGGACGGCGTGGCGTAAGGCAGACCAAAGGATTGTTTTACTTTGATGTAAAGTACGTAAAAAACCATGCGATTAATAAAATATCTCAGCTCCTTCACGAATTTCCACTTTTATATCTCAAAATTATACTCTATATTTTCCTTACATACATGTATTTCCGCTTTAATGTCATAGAAATGATGTTCGGTGTGAATAGCAGCCCCCCCCCTCCCCCCCACTAGCCTGATGATAAGTGACTGATTACGGAATTGTTCCATAAAGTTGACAATTACAACCAATCTTGGTTGTTCAATAAAATTCCAATTTCACTTAATCTTTTAATAAGAGTAATGCCTACTTAATGTTTGCAGAACTTTATTGTGCTATAAGTTATTTTATACAACCTGCACAAGAAGTGTGTGGATCATGATCAATGTGTATGTTTCAGCAAGTAGAAAAATTGGGATGAAAAAATAGGTAAAAAAATCGGGAAAAAAGAGTAGACAAATCTCTATCATCCATCATTCATTTGATAGTAGTTGTAGTGGCCAGCTATTATTGATAGTTTTCTTAAAAATTGAAATTGAACATTTTCAGTCAGTCACTATGCAACTTTGAGATAGAAATAAACAACTTTAGATTTTTTCTTAAAAAGTATTTTTCTATCTTGTTTAAATATAGTCTTCTTAAACACAACATTTTGGCGCAGTCGGTTTATATAGTTGTTGTTCAACATGGAACCTTCACTCAAGATTTTGACAGAAGCTATTACAAGTATGAGCAAAATAATGGAGACTCAAATGCAAATGCAAAGCCATTTGCATAGTCAAATGCACACTATTCAATCAGCAAGTAATGGTAATGGTGGTAACTTACTTGGAATCAATTGTAAATTTGTATCTTTGATGAACAAAATGAAAACTTCTCATCCTATCTGCAACGGATTGAGATATATTTCAATATGAAAAATGTCACAGAGGACAAAGACAAAGCTCAGGTTCTTATAGCATCACTGAACCCCAGGATGTATCAGATGTTGGCTGATCTTACCTCACCTATGTTACCGAAAGACAAAACCTTCAAAGATTTATGTGAAATCTTAACTGATCAGTTATATCCAAAACCGAATGAAATCTCTGAACAGAATAGATTTGTAAGCAGAATCCAAATTGAAGATGAACCTATAAGTCAATTCGTTGTATCTTTGAAACATCAAGCCCTTAATTGTAATTTTCATTGTGAAAATTGTGACGCAAGCACCTTGAATAGTCATTTGAGATGCCAGTTTGTACGTGGTATAAGAGATGAACTTATTCGTGAGAAATTGCTACAAGAAGATTCGAAAACAAGTTTTGACAATTTGGTGAAATTGGCATTGAATATTGAATCTTCTAAAAAAGACAGCAAACAAATGAGTGTTGATCAAACAGGTATTGGACAGTACAGTAGTCAGATCAACAAAGTGAAAAATTCTATTTCCTCTCAGAAATGTCGTAATTGTGGAGGGGCGTGGCCTCATGTTAAAGGAAAACAATGTCCTGCAACTCAAAAATCTTGTTTTAAATGCAATAAAGTTGGACATTTCTCATCAATGTGTAGAAGTTTAGACAAAATAAAAGTTGTCCAACTAAGTCAATCAAATGTAAATTCGGAGACTGATTCAAACACAAATGGTTCAGATGATAAAGTTTTCTCTTTACAAAATGAAAAGATTCCCAGAATAAATATTCATCTGGGCGGCATCAACGTAAATTTTTGTTTAGACACCGGAAGTAGTGTTAATATTATCAGCCAAGAACTGTATAATAAATTAAAACAAAAACCACGATTAGAACAATCTGAGACAAAATTATTTGCGTATCAAGCCGAGAAACACTTGAAAATTTTGGGAAAATTTACAGCTAATATTCAATATAAGAGCAACAAAACCCGAGCAGAATTTTTTGTTGTGCAAAAGGCCGGCATACCTCTTCTTAGTTATCAAACATCAAAAGAATTAAATCTGATCCAGTTCTTATTTAGTTTGAATAATTATGATGAAAGCATTCGTTCCACTTATCCTGAGTTGTTCACAGGACTGGGAAAGTTAAAAAATAAACAAATACATCTTCATGTGGACCCGTCTGTACAACCTGTTTGTAATCAACATAGGAGAATACCAGTACATCAGAGAAGTGCAGTTCAAGCTGAAATAGAACGCTTAGAAAAAGAGGGCATCATAGAAAAGGTGTCCGGACCGACACCATGGGTCTCTCCAGTTGTTTTAGTACCAAAAGCAAACAGTCCTAACAAAATTCGTTTATGTGTGGATATGCGACTCCCTAACAAAGCCATAAGAAGAGAGCGACATATCACTCCTACCATCGATGATATTTTAAGTGAACTGAGTGGATCTTCTGTATTTTCAAAATTGGACCTCAATGAAGGATATCATCAACTTGAATTAGACCCGGAATCCAGAAATATGACGACTTTTTCAACTCATGTGGGATTAAGAAGATACACACGTTTAAATTTTGGTACCAATTCGGCGGCAGAAAAATTTCATGATGAAATCCGTCAAGTTCTGTGTAACATCCATGGAGCTATGAATGTGAGTGATGATATCATTGTACATGGCAAAGATAAAGAAAGTCACGACAGAGCTCTACAAAACACTCTACGAAGACTCCAAGAAAACGGACTAACGTTAAATACGGATAAATGTAAATTCAATTTAAGAGAAGTTAAATTCTTTGTTTATATCTTTTCAAAAGATGGCATCCGACCAGATCCATGCAAAGTAGAATCATTTTGTAATTTAGGAAAACCCAAAAATGTTTCTGAGGTTAGGAGTCTTCTTGGTATGATCAATTATTGCACACGTTTCATTCCAAATTTGGCATCTTTGACGTTGCCTATCAGAAATCTGGTCAAGAAAAATGTTGATTTTCACTGGTTTTCAATTTCACGTGCAATTTCTACGAATTTCAATCAGGATTTTTTTTTTTTTTAATTTTTTTAATTATATATAAATAGGTTGGCACAGGGGGGAGTAAGCCAGCTTCATTAGGTGACGGTCCTAAGGCCGAGTAAATACAGAAGGTTTGGTGTTAGGAAGGGCATCCAGCCTTTTTAAAACTCCGCTTCAAACCAAAGATGAGAAGTCATCAGCAAAATGCAGATTCTACGTATACTGTGAAAAGCAAACAAGGGTTACCATGTCATGAGGGAGCTAAGGAGAGTGGGTACAGAACAAAAGGTTTTGATGGCATGGTAGAATTAAGGAAAGCGACGCCAAACCCAAATAGAATTGAGAAAAGGTAAAGTTAGAGAAGAAAAACTTAGGTGGTAGAGTGTACATCTATTTTCTAGCTTAATTCAATCATCAAAGAAAAGCAGGTGGTCCTCCAGAGGTGTTCAATAGGTTAAAAAATAAGGTAAAAAAACGTAGAATATAGTTACAAAAATCGCTACCACTATATGGTTTGATAGCAGCCATGTTTTTACGAATTTTTGTTTGGAGCTATTTTTTTATTTTATTAATTGTTGGTGGTCGCATATTTTTGAAAACATGTCAATCAGCAAAAATTTACATCTGTAAAGTATGAAATAATTTGGCGAACGCGTAAATCCCTTCAATCCAATTATGTCTTACTAACCCCCATAGTGATAATAAAAGTGACAGCATTACTTGATTTGGTGAGATTTTCCTTCGGATGACATCCTCACGGCCGAGTCCACCTGAGCTGATGGTGCAAAATAACACAGAAAGCAACTCGTTAATATTATTATTTTACTGACGCAATTAGAATGAAGTGATTGATGTGGTATTGGGGCCCATTACAATTATTCGTCACGCACGTCACACGTGTAAAAATAATTTAAATCTAAATTCGGGTTCAAGGGACAATGTACAATAAAAATAGGAATGCATTTTAGGTCGAATTTCTCAAATTTTGGTGAGAGGTAGTTTTTAGGGTGTTAGATCAAAAGTATCAATGGACCGAAAGTAAAAAAAATAAGTTCATACAGGGTGAAACTTTCACCATGAAAGGTAAAAGTTTGAAAGTTAGAAAATAACATTCAACAACTGACAGGACTTTGAAGCTGAATTGGCTGATTTTTGAAAATAGATATATGTAGTAAGTCATCGGTCTTAATAACGACTGTTTTCGGTCCCTGGCTACTAATTGCTGTTTTTTTTTTTAATTTGGCTTAACGTCTCACTAACTTTTTTGGTCATTCAAGGTGGGGGTTTCTCCTTTAAGTCACTGGAAACTTGCAAACCAGCTATTCACAATGACCTCACCCAGCCCGAGTTTGACCGGAAAAATAGTCTTTAAAATAGCTGTCAGGGGGAGCGGAACCACGTGGACACCCACGTGTTCAACGTGCCATAGATGCTGGCTGTAGTTGCTGTTTAACCTCCGTAGGAAGTTTTTAAAAAAATATATTTTTAGATCTACAGTGTGTCTATTAAAAATATGGGAAAGACCATTTTCTTCTATCAACATTTGTCCATCTGTTTCACGACTTTTGGTTCATGGCTTACATTGGTACCAAAGGTTCGAATAATAATTACTAAGAAAACTACCGATATTAAATTGTTGT
The DNA here is from genome assembly GCA_012654025.1 of Pachypsylla venusta. Lineage (NCBI taxonomy): Eukaryota > Metazoa > Arthropoda > Insecta > Hemiptera > Aphalaridae > Pachypsylla > Pachypsylla venusta. The sequence goes on from CM022875.1 coordinate 11,454,793, forward strand.
TATCCTGATTTATTCTTGCACATTAACCGCTATAATTAAATACATTAAATCTGTAAGTTTATTATTGTAATATTTTTATTAGTTGTGTTCTTGCTGCCCATTCACTGTTGGGATTCGATTCAAAGCAAGTTAGTATTGTTTTGAGTTGTTTGTATACAAACACTCGTACACCTACAAACAACACTTTCAAGGAAACATCTAAAACATACAGAAAAATTAATTCTACTTTATAATGCAATTGAGAAAAAGAAATTCATTATTCTTTCTCAATTACAAGTACTAAAAGTTCACCACGGGCATTTTACTATGTTAAGATACAGGTACTCTAAAAGACGAAGTAGCAGGCCGAGCCGGTATTGCTTGGTGCACGGAGAGGCATGGGCCTTTCAGTGCTAATCAGTGGCGTGGTTAGCCTTTTCGAGCCCGAATGCAAAAAAATGGATGTAAGGATTTTATTAAATGTTCGAAGGAAAAATCTTCTTCTTCATCTCTCTAGCCTTTATCCGTTTCAGCACATATGACAGTTTGGGTCGGCTCTCCTGGTACGCAGATTGTATTCTCTCCTGTTTGGGATATTTTCTGAGGTAATGTTATTGATTTTCCGCAGTTTTTCTTGCTGTCACCACCATGTGTGTTTTGGTCTTCCCCTTTTATTGGTTTAATAAACGCTCATAAAATAAAATCAAGAAACTTACCTAAATCCGAAGCAATTGGGTAATCCACAAGGATTTAGTTCGTCATAATTCCACAAAGAATACACACTACTGTCTTATTTTCACTAACAAATAGAAACACACTAGGCAGCATAAGAAAAGTTCTTTCTTTGAGTTATTATGTCACAACTTTGGTGCTCAATGCAGCATTGTAGGATTTTTCCAATATCAATCATTACCTGCTTTGAATTCTTCAATTTTTCCTACAATGCTGGCAACGAGTCGCTATGCGCAATTATCTCCATAGCTACACTGAACACATCCAAACCATATTAGTGACAAATGATTGCCCTGCCACCTACCAAGATTCGAACCAGGTTCTCCCAAGTGCAACACTAGTGCAGATACCACTGAGACATGGGAGCTGGTTCTAGGTAGGATCATAATTATGTATATAAAAGTAATGACTCAAATACTTTTTTTTTAATCAACCATTTTAAATGAGGACATTTAAACCATTTAGATAATAAATATGAGGACATATAAATTTTAGAGCAACTCTTACTACCGCGTGGTAATTACCACTAAAATAGTAAACCTTATCCGAAAGTTCCACTAAAGAAACTATTTTGTTACACAAATAATGACTAAAAAGTACACTGAATAAAATAAATCGTTAGTTCCATGAACATAGGTATATGCAATTTAGGATAATAATTGATAACAAACCGAAGTAACGAAATCGTTTAAACCGAAAATCGAAATTTTGAAATTTTTGGGACCTGACAACTAATTTGACCATAGAGATGGCATTGTAAATTTTTAGTTTATTATATTCAATAATAAACCAAAGGTACAGAATTCAAAATTCGTGTCTCTCAAGTACCTATTTATCAGACGAATTTAAAGATGTCATTTAGTGATGGACGCGAGACGAGAAATTTCTCGTCTCGTCTCGTAACTTTCGAGACGAGACGAGACAAGGGTTTTGTCTCGTCTCGCGTAAAAAATACGAGACGAGACAAAGCCTTGTCTCGTCTCGTGAAATCGCGAGGCGAGACGAGACAAGGCCCTGTCTCGTCTCGTCTCGTCTCGTGAAAATACGAGAAATTTCTCGTCTCGTGAAAAATAGGTACCTATACTNACATATATATATATATTATAATTCTTAATTAAATTACTTTTTTTATAGTACTAATTAATTAAATTAACATTATTTATTAATTCATTTCTTTTTTAATTTATTTACTTTGAATTAGAAAAGGTTAATACTCTCACTCAATCCAAACAGGTACAATAATTAATTGATCATTAAATGAAACTGTTACATTCATTTAATGTACTTCTATAATATAAAACTTTAGACTTTTTGATAATTTTTACACGAAATACGTCACACGTCAAAAAAATTGATCCCACTTAGTTGAACTAGAATCAAAACAATACATTTGAAGCAAAATATGGAACTCAGAGTGAAGAAAAGGCAAAGAAAATAATATGCTGTTCTGAACTAAAAGGTTAGGACCTTTCACTACTAGGTATTGTTAGGTATTATCCTAAGCGAAGACTAGCTCCCATGACTCAGTGGTCCTTGCGCTCAGGAGACCCGGATTTGAATCCCAGCAGGGGGCAATAATTTTTCACTGTGGTTCAGATGTTTCAAGTCATAATAGGCCTCGTGAGGGAGGGCAATGGGTAGCTATGGAGATAAATGCGCATATAGACCCGGTGTACACGTAAATTTGAAATTTTTAAAGTAATTTGATTATCATGGATTACGGGAATTTAATGTAGCCATCGAGGGGAGCAAACCAGCTTCATTAGGTGACGGTCGAAAGCCCATCATGTATATCCAGAATTTAAAAAACTCTGCTTCAAACCAATGATGAGAGGTCATCAGCAAAAAGATAGTTTCTATAAGGATACTGTGAGAAACAACCTAAGCTTACCGTGGCAGGAAAGGGTTACAGCTAAAAAGAGTAAGCACCGAACAAATGATTGTGGCATGGTAGAGTTGAGGAAAGCAACGCCAACCCCCCCCCACACAAAAAAAAAATTGGGAAATGGTGAAGTTAAAGAAGAAGATATTGGGAATTTCCAGAATACCGTAAAAAGCACCAAAGTTACTTACTGTTCCATAGTTAAAGGGATTCCGAAGAGATACTTTTGCATAATGCAGGAGATTTTTCTCCAACACTTCTTTAAAGAGAAGGTGAACTATACAAGGGTGACCTCCTCACGATCCGATTCCACCTGAGCTGATGGTGTTAAAATATAATGTAAGCTTCGTTCTGATTATTTCCGCATTAAATTTTTGCAAAAGCGAGATGAAAGGTATTAATATTGGGGAAAATAGGGAAGGCAACAGGTAACCACACCCTATACATCAATTCATTCCTGAGACAAATTAGGCTACCATAAGTAGAGAACTACTGCAAACCAATTGATCAACTGTGCGTTAAAGGGTCCCAACAGAACACACAACGATGTATGAAGATAGAAGACCAAGGAAGATACTCCGCCATCTCAAACCATCGAATCACCATTTGATTGGCCATGGTCCCTTTTCTAACCCTATAGAGCTTTATAGAATTTTTTATAGAAAAAGCCACAGGGTCTCCGCTAGCACTTCTGAGACATACTGTTAACTTTATACATACCTCGTCCAAAATATCGTTTGCATTATTTTGTATCATAAGAATGGAAAGGGTTTTGAACTGCTCAGACCAAGACGTGGGGGTATTAGAGGGCTCGACCTTACACCTTCATTGTGTGACGTCAGACTGAATAATCTCTAACCTCTAACCTTAACAACTTGTAACCTTTCTGTGCTTCGTTAGGTTTAAAGAAGATAATATAAATCTCAATCTTTCCTCAGAATATTGTTCACATCTCAATATCTGCTCAATATTATCATCAATAGTGATGGATGTTTATCTTTTTTATTTTCAATATTATCATCAATAGCGATTCGCTTTCTAGAAGCGAAATTATTTGATATATTCTACACTTTAAAATTTTGGAGATGCATTCAAGAGCCACGTTATGGGAACCCCTGCCCTACAGTGTAGTGAACATGTAGTGAACCAATTTAATTTCATTCATAATGTTTTTTTTTTTTTTTTTTTTNTTTTTTTTTTTTTTTTTTTTTTTTTTTTTTTTTTTTTTTTTTTTTTTTTTTTGCTTAAATTTGACATTTTATATATGACCAGATCAAGCTCTTGGACTTTCTCAAAACTATTAATGAGAAACAACATGCAACAAACTGAATCTACTTAGCCAGACCCACTGTCTCTTCTTTAATCTGTTTAGTGCGCATGTCCATTGATGTTCAATATGTCATTGATAAAAAAACAGTTCATATAAAAATATTGTACCTACAAGTATGTAACCAATTTAATTTCATTCAAAGATCAGGAAAAAATGGTATTTGGATGTGAAATTGGGTTTTGAGTTATGACAGCACTTGAAGGTAACTGACACCCCGATATCAGAAATTTATTAAATGGCGATAATGTTGAAAAATATTTTGTTCTTGCTGATTTCAAAACTGTTAACAAACTAGTTAGTGGGTGAAAACGTAGGTTCGCGCCTTGTGATGCTGGCTGTTCCCAGCCCAACACAGGCTGGGCCAGGTCAATGTGGGTAGCTGGTGTGTGAGTTTCTAGAGAATGAAGAGTAACAGCGATAGATGTGAAAGAGACTAAAAAAAAATAGGTAAGTAGATACTTAGAGCCGCAGTCCAGCCTCAATGGCACGTTGAATTCAATAGTTCTCGTTACATCACTATGTGAAGCAACGTCCAGCGAAGTTTATCTTTTTGTTGACCATGTATATTTTCGCGCCCCTCCCCCCTAATGCGTGATATTACCCGTCCAAACCCAGGCTGCGTGGGAACTTTTATGCCGATAGTGCACTGATTTTTTTATACTCATATGCACTGCGTCCTTTGTTTCAAGTGTGCCTTCCATCATGAGGATACTGTCGAATGAGTCGATTTTGAAGCATGAAACAAGCAAGATTAATAAAGAGAAATGAAGAACAATCTAGTAACTTGTAACATTCATGTTATAGAAGAGATGGCCTGAGGTAGCCGGAATGGTCACCGATCTGTGAAGCCACAATGTTGAGGGTCAAGGCATAACTTGGGTCACTTCACACTACCTTGTTTTTAGTAAAAGACGTGATTTTGTGTTAGTTTGGTGTTTGGCTCTATATTAAATATAATAATCCGATCTGATGTTTCAGTCTAGATTGCAATCATTCAAGTAAGAAATATTCTGGGGGCCATCAGTCTTATTTGAAATACAATACGACGAGAAAAGCAAGTCAGGTTCATTAGGTGGCGATCCTAAACCCGTGTAAATACAGAAGGTTTGGGTTTGGTGTTAGTAAGAGCAATCCAGCCATTTAAAAAATTGCTTCAAACCAATGATGGAATATCAGCAAATAATCAGAAAATTTCAGTACGTATAGATACTGTGAGAAATATGCGAGAGTTACCACGCCAGGAGGGGGTACAGTTAAAGAGAGTAGGCACTGAAAAGAAGATTGTGGCATGGTAGAATAAAGGAAGGCAACGCCAACCCCAAATAGAATTGGGAAAATGTGAAGTAAAAGCAGAATAAAGATATATGAATATGATTAGTTGTGAACATCATCGGATTGGCCTGAATCGGACTTAAGACTGGTTGAGGGCAATGTGGGTAGCTGATTTTTAAGTTTCCAAGGAACGGAGAGGTAAACCTCGTGCATTTTCGGACCAAAAAATGTATTTAGCTTATGTCCCTTAACTATAAAGATTCTTGCGACTGTGCAGAAAATGACCTAAAATAAATAATTTAAATAATTAGACAATATCGATTCGAAATAAATTTAAAAGTGGCAAGCTTTCGATAGTGCTCAGACTATCATCGTCAGGCCGATGTTGACTCTACGATGTCCAGAGTAGAAGTGAGGGTATCAGAGTATGAG
>CM022875.1:11487238-11513772 GCA_012654025.1 Pachypsylla venusta
GTTGGTATACTGACTGACTGATAATCAACGTAGCTCCACGATGGCTAATCCTAGAGACTTGAAACTTGGCACACAGATCCCTTTTAGGATATGCGAAAACGGCTAAAAAGCGGCATAAAACCGCCAACGGTATATTCGATTTCCACCTTGCCGTTCTTGAGATATCTTGTTCACAGACAGACACACATACGGACCAATGGCTGAAACACGAGATTTGGGCTATGGGGACTCCAAATAGTATTTTGGCATTGAAAACTCGACATCGAAAATTTCAGCCAATTACAATACTTTCCTTTTTGTAAAAAGTAATAAACAACATATCGATAGTACCTACGTTATTACACTAATGTGGGCAAAAAAAAAAATGGGGGCCCGGAGCAGGACTTTGTGCCCGGGCCCGGGAAAGCTCTGAACGGCCCTGGTTATTAAAAACGTCTATTTCATCTAATTTTCGAAGGTTATACAATTTTCTGTATAAATAGGTACTCAAATTAGAATTTTTAACGCTTTGTCCCAAAATTATTTTTGCTCTAATTCACATCGTTTGCATCAAGAATAAAGTTCCTTGAGATTAAATGGAGAGACATTCATTCATATTCCAATGCATTCGGATTATTATCCCTTGTCAATTGTGAGTTGGAAATCGCTCTATCCTATCAGGTTGTGTCCAAGATCGTTGCGTCAACTTTGCGGTCAATATATTTTAAATCCTGTATTTAACTATTGAAATATATTGTCCGTTCCTCACCCCCTGTACATTTGGTCTCCGGAGTGAAGAAAGTCATATCTGGAAATCTAATTGTATGAGTTTGATTTGTGTCTTTATTGTGAACGTTAGTGAAATTTTGACCTCTGTATACTTGTACATCCCAAAATGCACTTGTATATGTGTATGCAGGTGTGTATGTACGTATGTTTGTCACGCGATACAAGCCACAATTTTCATCCCATTTTGACGAAATTTAGTATACATATTTAGGATATGAAGGAAATTTGCTGTATAATTTTGTGGCCCCAGCAGGGGGGCCCAAAATTGTGTTTTTTAAAAATGATTTTTATCTTTTTAGCGGTTTGTTGTAGAAACGTAAAATTTTTAGATGTTATGGCTGATGTTAAGGGCTTTAAGATTTTGGGTTTTTTTGGGTGCTCATCCGGGGGGTGGGGACAGGGGCCCAATATTTTGTTTTTTCAAAATGGTATATTTTTTTCTGTAAATGGCTGCAACACTAACGTGAACACCTGATCATCTTGATCCACTAGTTATAATTTTCATCTCTCTTTTATTCGACCATAAATGAACCACTTTTTAAACGATTTTTTTTTTTTTTTTTTTGTCATTCCTGAAAGTATCATATAAAAATAAAACGAGTGCTTTATTTATATTAAGATGCTCCTCGCAAGTTCAATGTTCAGACGTACTAATTCTGATAAAATAAAAGATAGAACAAAATGCCATTAGTATAGCAAGCAGATAGCGAGGTGGAAGGTCATAAGGTGTCTGGACAAAAGCCAGTTTAATGTCAGTATTTAGAGCAAACCAGGAAACATGTCTTCTGGCCATAAGATTGTGAACCAGAGCAGATCGTTGCACTTGCGAGATGAGAGAAGAATACAGAATTAATCCGGTTGCAACTTGCAACTTCTTGGGATATGAATTCTTTTTTAATATCTATCTGTGTTGCTAAGGTACATACCTAGTACTTATATAAAAAGAAAGTTCAATGGGGCTGAGAAAGCACTCTGCCCTTATCTACCGGGAGCAGAAAGCTACGAAATCAAATTTGTCCGGAATGGTACAACAACGCAAGAGTGTTCACTGGGTGACCGCGTCCACTAAGCCCATACCGTGTTTCCGTTTTCGTCCAAACAGGTGTCGTTCTCCTGGGATGCGAACAAGTGCGAAAAGTGAGAGTGAATAATGGACTGTGCAAGTTCTTCTTCTGAATCATCAAAAAACCGGTTCCGAAGATCCCTACTACGAATCCGACGAATACAGAAGCAACGGACGTTAGGCATTCCACGATTTTGTACGAGTGGAGCGGTGATCTCCTGAATTCGAGCAATGTGCAAGATACTGAGTTAATCAGATAAACAAACTTTGTCTAGCACTATGAAATTAATCTGGTTGCAACTTCTTGGGATGTGAAGACTGTTTTAATATTCACAAAAAATAATGTAGATTAAACAGGCATTGAGGAGTTTTTATAGACCGGGATCACACGAGTTTTCCTCCGCATGTTTGTCTTTGGGATTCTCTGTCTCCGGCTCTTACTATTCTCTTTTTAGAGAGGATGAATGAAAACCGCTAAAAAGAGGTGAAAACTAACAACGGTATATTTGATTGCACCCAAAATTCTCGAAGCTTACTAAGATTTTTTTTTTTCGTGACGATTCCAAAGGTTCGTTATTGAAAATAATAAACCAATATATAGTGAATATTATTTTTACATTTTCTCAAATATTAGTGACTAGCTGTTTCGCCCGTGCTTCGCTACGATTCTTATATCCATTCGTACAAAATCGACAATGGTATTTGCGTGAGGGGTATGGATTTGTGTCCACCCTGTTCCAATCTTTAAAAAACAAGATTTAAACCTTTCGCCAAGGGCCTTAGAGGCATGGTCATCATGAATTTTTAGTATTTTCTAAATTTAATTTTGCGCGTTCCCGGTTTCCAACCATGGAATGGCTTTACAGAAAATATCCTAAAATTTTCTGGCTTTGAGTTGATATGTTATCGCGACAAAATTTAATATATCTGACCATGACTGTCCGAGTTTGGTGAAGAAATTAGAAGTTTGGCCTTTACTCGAAAACGGTTTGACATATATTAGTTGTGATAATTTTCCAGGGATCGTCGACCATGATTTTAGGGGGGAGGGGTCCATTCCAATCAATTTTTCGCTATCTGCTACCGTTTGGGCTGTGGTATTGGAACAGAAAACCCCTACCAGTCCTACCACGTTCATAGATACATACAAATTTCTGATTTAGGCTATGTTCATATGATCCCGCGCGGTCATGTGAACATATTGAATGAATGTTGAAAATTACTATACTATCTATTCTCATGGGAGGACAAAACTGGTTAGCTCTTTAACACCTTTAATAATTTTTAGTCAAGTGAAGATATAGTAATTGTCAACCTTCATTATAGTTTTACTTGACATAGTATCCCAATTTAACCAACCTATATTAGCCTTATTAATTTAGATAATATTGATGTCTCATTTTTTTTATTTTTAATAATGGTTACGTTGAATGAAAATTATAAAACTTCTCATTACTACCTACGAGTAGTGTAACACAAGAGATTTGCATCACAAGATTTCTGAAAATTTCCCATGTCCAGGATGTACGATTTGATCAAGTAGCCCATTCTGATACAGACCGGAAAAAGGTGCCTCGTGTTGCAATTTCACGAGTTACAAAGGTTAAACCCATGTGTAGCCAACGATCATACCACGTTGAATACACCAGTTCCCGTCAGATCACTGAAGTTAAGTCAGTACTTGGATGGGTGACCGCTTGGGAACACCACGTATCGTTGGCTCTTTTTTCCGGCCCAACCCAGGCAGGGTGAGGTCAGTGTGGGTAGCTAGTTTGCAAGTTTCCAGCGAATGGATGGTAAAAACCCGTTTTGAATGGCCAATAGATGTTAAAGAGACGTTAAGCCAAAAAAACAAAAAACAAAAAAAACATGTGTGTAAAGTGCACAGTACATCTACGCCTCATGAGGGAGAGAAATTGTTTTCTAAAATTACAAAATAGAATAACACACGAATAGATTTTTGAAATTTGAATTTAATATTTAATGTAGGTACCTGTTTTCATTACTGATTAGTGATTAAATCGAATTATTGTGTCACAGTGTCCCATATTCATGATCGAGCTATATCGCGATCCTGGATCCTGGGGCCGATTTTTTTCAAAATTTTTATGTAAGGTTCAGATTTTTCATTCAGGCATGATTCATTCGTGACTGAACGTATTAAAACCTCGTTTGGTATAATGACGGACTGACGACTAACTAACTAATGTTGTACGTGACTCAACAATGCCCAAATGTAGAAACTGCCTGAATATAATTTGCAGGTACGAAATAGGTAAGAAAGGAAAACATTAAAAGTTTAACCGGAAGTGAGTTATCGCCAAAAACGATACTTTTTAGCGCTACAATTACACAGCTAAAACCGTAAAAGATATACAGGGTGAATCAGAATGACGGAAACATAGGACTAGGATAAGTAGAACAGGTCTTTTCAAACACAAAATACTTTAATGAGTGTAGGCCATTTTTGCTTTGTTACATTTTGTAAATTTTGACTTTTAACTTATAGATAGGTACCTAACTTTTTTTGTTTATTATTTTCAATAATGAACCTTATTATTATTGGTTTATTATTTTCAACAATAAACCTTATTATTATTGGTTTATTATTTTCAATATTTGGAATCGTCACGAAAAAAAATATACCCCACCCTCAAAATTTTATAGTTTACGTTTCATGGTACGTAGAATCCAAAAATCGAATAAAAAAATCCGTTTGTCCGCGTTACGCCATATTGTGCACCAAAACTTTTGGGTGCAATCGAATAATAAACCTATCTAATTTGAACTAACGATACATTTTCGTAAATAGGTACCATTAGAAAAAATAATTTTGGACAAGCAATGGATAAAACATATACGAATTCTATTAAGCTATGGCGTCATTTAGACGCCAAATTATTCACATTATTGGCAGAGCTCTCACCTATGAGCGAATAGGTACCAAAAAACGTTAATATTTTCGGATCAATGCTTCGCCCAAAATATGAATAATAGAGCCAATCTGTTAAAGTTATAGGTACATATCTAACTATTTTGTTGTCGTTGTAGCAACATTCATCGACTGAATGTCCTGATCAAGAAATCTTGCATCAACCACTGGTTGGGTTCACACTCCACAATGACATAGATCCTAGCATTCGACGGGCAACAAAAGAGGTGCTACACAGATACTACCTATTGTCGTAATTATTCTCCTGGGACAGAAATAATTGTTTTAATACATATAACGATCTTACGCCTAATAAATAAAAATTATTGGTTATGCAAACTGCAGTGAGTTGATATGATTTTTTTTTCAAAGGAAAGAGAAGGATAGTAATTACTCGTAGTTAAAACTTTACACAATAGAGAGCAGCATAGTTACCGTTTTTCTTTTGTTTATGCAAACCTTTTAAGTACTATTCTCAATAAATATAGGTATCTTCGAGACGATAAAAGTTATAGTAGGAAATTATAAACCAGGGGCAGACTGGGCAATCTACCATATGCCCGCTGAGCCCCCGGCTCATCGCGGGGCCAAAATATAAAAGAAAAATACATGTAAAACATATGTGCCAGAAAAAATATGTGGGCCTCAATGGGCCCCAGTTCAATGTAGGGCATTATTATGAATAAAAAATACATGTAAAATATGTGCGAGAAAAAATATGTGGGCCCCGATGTGCCTCTGGCTCATCGAGGGGGAAACATATAAAAGAAAATTGTGGGGCCCTTCCTCTTATATACCCGGTAGGCCCCTGGAGCCCCAGTCCGCCACTGTGATGAACATTATCAACTCTAATCCTGAAAGGGGGAGCCGGAAATTGATTTTACCCTCCATTTGGTGGAAACTTTTATTTTACCCTCCATTTGGTGGAAAACGATGATATTGAAGAAAAAACCTTGGGCGCGGGTACTTTATACCCCCCCCCCCTTGGCAATGCATGTACCAATACATTGATTGTCTAAAGCTACAATTAAAAGCTACCATAAATTGTCTAAAGTGTCTAAATTGTCTAATTATGTACCGTCTGCAGGAAATAAGTGTGTGTAAACACTGTGAACAGACATTTGTCTGTGTGGGATGTCAGGAAGGACAAAGTTCTGGTTCAGAATAGATTTCCTAGGGTCCAGCGATTTTTTTATTATTTTCATTTACATTATTTTATTTCCGATGGGATTTATTTTTATTTTTATGTAAGATAATAACTGATTTAGTTTATATTTTTTTAGTTTTCAATAAAGTAATAGCGACTTATTGTAATAAAAAAAAAATATTTTATCCTTTATTTTGTTTGCGGGTACTTTGNCCCCCCCCCCCTCCTTAGCAATGCACGTAATTGAATAGAGCTTGGCAATCCTGGGGTTAAGTGTCTTCTACTTAGGACATCTTTGTTTTTCATTCAAAGAAATGCAATACATATACAAAGTTTACATCTCTTTCCTTTCAATTTAAGTCCAAAAAGAAAGTCACAATTACCTAAATCAAAAATATGAAAGAAAAATACATTTAAAATAAATGTGAGAAAAAATATGTGGGCCCCAGTTCATCGTCGAGCATTATTATGGAATAAAAATACATGTAAAATACCTATGTGTGAGAAAAAATATGTGGGCCCCGATGGGCCTCCGTCTAATCGGGAGTCAAAAATATGAAAGAAAATTGTGGGTCACTTCTCCCAATGTGGGGCCCTTCTTCTAATAAGACTAGGAGGCCCTGGACCCTAGGAGGGCCCGGTCCACCCATTGTAAGAGTAACAATATTACCCCCGCCAAAAATATACCTACTTCTCGCAATAATTTAAAAACAACTGATATAAAAAGAAGAACGTCAATAATCTCTGTACCATCACATTCGTTTCTTAGTTTCCTTTCCTTAGTTCGCGGATCGCTAAATCAGGTTCTTGAACACTGTCAGTTGTTCTGATCTTAAAATATTCGAGGGGTTGATAAAATTAAAACAAAAGCACCATGACGTTCAACAAATAATCTAGAATTACGAAACCTGATGCACGCTCATTTGCTCTGATTTTAAAATGGTAATTTTAATATTTTATAATCGTATCAAATAAGTGTGCAGTGTCAAGGATTTGGGGGTATACATAGAAATCCTACTAAGAAATTTTGTACATAACACACGGACTAATGGCTGAAACTCCAGATTTTGGTTCAGGGAACCTCAAAACTTGTTTTGGCATTGAAAACTCCACATCGAAAATTTCAGGCCATTATTATGCTTTAAAAAAATATATATAGATAAGGAAAGACGTGTAATGTTCATACCATATTTTTTGGCTTTAATTTTACTCGCCGTGTACTTCCCAATTGAGTGAGATCTACAGTTCACAGAATTACTATTAATTATGCAATGTTCTATACATAACAAATATGCCATTAAAGTACACTTACAAGGCCTCAAGTGGTTCACTTGGCCTAATCAGCTAATTCCATGAACGTTATGTAAGAAAACAGATAACTTTATGAACATAAAATGTCCACACCTATTAGTTTCATCAGAATCAAACAGCACATTCGAGAGTAGTCGTGGTACAAATAGACAAACAAACAAAAGAAAAATCGCGGTATTAAATTTAGAGCTCACTTCATTTTGTCAATGAAAAAAATATTAGCTACTTACTAGGAACTAAAAATACAAATTATCCTAAATTCAAAGTTAAAAGATAGATAATACCTAATTATTATTTGAATGGGTGCATAATGAATCGATTCACATCCCTTACCAATGCACATTATGCATTTTAGAGCTCAGTTCATTCAGTGAGTCATGAGTCAGTCAGTCATCATATTTCATTCATCAGGTCTACTTGTCCAATTTAGTTCGTGATTTTTTTTTTTTAAAGTGCGTAAAAATATTTCGCGATTTTAATATTTAAAATTTTGTAAATTTTATTAGTTATTTTGATTTTGTAATTGTCTTTTCATTGTTTATCATTATTGTTTGTTTGTGTTATAAAGAAGACTTTGGATCAGTGCGGGGTTACCCATAAAAGTACGCAGGTAGGTATCTACCGAATATATTATTAACATCGAATAACACTCGGTCCGAATTTTGGTGTCATTTTTGATTTTTTCGTAATAACTTTTATTAGGGAATTCTTTCTTATATTAATTTATTATGAACTGGTTACATATGACTATTAAAATATCTACAACTTTTATTGTGGTGTTTATGAGCGACTGATGAGGCTTTGTTTAGGAAATAGAAACGTAAAAATTAATATAAAAGTTCATTTTTGCCAAAAGCGGCATTTTACACCAAAACGGCGCCATCTATAGGAGTGCTCCTATACATCCTACATGAAAAAGGTATGAATTGAAATTGCAGGAAATTTAATTGTTTAAATTAATCGCTACAACCGTTCGCTTAAAATGTACAGGAAGCGATTGACTGAAGAAAACCTGAAAATAGGGGGTTTTGAGCGGCTTTTTCAAGATGACGGAGAACGCACTTGGGTTGCAAGATCGAAAATTTAGATTTTTAAAGAGAAGGTCCATATTCTCAAACATAATATAAAAATCAAAATTTCTCCAATTATTGCATTCAAACACCTTTTTTTTCTGACTACAGGACTAATAAAGTAAAAATACCTAATATTACTAATACTAGATTTTTGAATTAAATGATGAAATAACTGTACTAAGAGGTACAATAAATTCCCCCCTGAATTAAATGATGAAACAACGGTACTAATAGGTACAATGAATTCCCCCCTGAATTAAATGATGAAACAACGGTACTAATAGGTACAATGAATTCCCCCCTGAATTAAATGATGAAACAACACTGTACTAATAGGTACAATAAATTCCACCTGATTTAAATGATGAATCAACTGTACTAATAGGTACAATAAATTTCCCCTTGAATTAAATGATGAAACAAGACTGTACTAATAGGTACAATAAATTCCCCCCCCCCTGAATTAAATGATGAATCAACTGTACTAATAGGTACAATAAATTCCCTCCTGAATTAAATGATGAAACAACTGTACTAATAGGTACAATAAATTTCCCCCGGAGAAAATTTAAAACGACCCCCCCCCCTATTTTTAGTCATTTCAATGTACACTTCGAATTTGTTCCTTTAACTTTATTTTCGTTATCCCCTTTAATTTCCCCTGAAAAATAATGTACAAAAAAAAGGAAATTCGCTTCAAGTTCAACTTTTGAGTGTGCCAAATTTCAAATATCCACGTTTAGCCATCGTGGAGATACGTTGATTATTATGAGTCCGTTCGTTAGTACGTGAGTGGTTGTGCATGGAGAGGAGGCTGCTCCGCGCACCAAAGATGGGATGGGCCTTGATTGGTACATTTGTAGTCTTCTTGAGTGGATCCTTAAATGTCCAAGGTCGTGGAGTCGTCAGGATGTGAGTTTATAAGTATAGATAGTAATAGGATTAAATGTTTACCCTCTGGTGTGATATGATCATCATCGTGAATTGAGTCATCAGCATGAGATTTTCTTTAAATTTATTGCTTCTCTCACCATAGCGAATACAACATTGAATTTCCTAATGAATAATTTTCAGTGGGCGCCGTTGGGTGATATTGGTCACTCTGTCTTGCCGCGTGGGTGGGTTTGTACCCACCCACACTTTAGAATCGGATTGATAATAACAAATAGAGCTTACTGAATAATAATAAAGAGTCATTTCACTACGGCATTTTTGTTCGGGTGAGAGTAAATATATCAAAGTTATAAGTATACAATTGCATGGTTTGACCGAGGTTGCACCCACGTCCTGTACTGTTTGACCGAACAGTGAAAAATGTTATGGACCAGAGATTTTACAATTCATTATCGTGACCTCCCACTCTGAAATTATTTTCTTCTTCAAAAGAACACATCCGTACATTTAAAGGAGCTGTACTATTTGGAATACACTGCACATTACTGATCAGGTTATCAATAATTAATATTAACATTTATTTCTGAACTTTTTATTCAAATGAAATACAATTCAAATGAGTTTGTATTCAAATTGATATACTTTCGCATTTAAGGAGTATATTTAATGTAACTAAGGAGGCTTCCTTAGAGTAACATTTGAAGGTACAATTTATTTACCCTTTTGCAAAATTACATCAATCTTTGTACAAATCTCAGGAACGAACAATTTATGAACCATTCCGTATTTGTTATTACATCAATCTTTGTACAAATCTCAGGAACGAACAATTTGTAAACCATTCGGTATTTGTTATTACATCAATCTTTATACAAATCTCAGGAACGAACAATTTGTGAACCACTCGGTATTTGTTCGGTATTTGTTATTACATAAATCTTTGTACAAATCTCAGGAACGAACAATTTGTAAACCATTCGGTATTTGTTATTACATCAATCTTTGTACAAATCTCAGGAACGAACAACTTGTGAACCATTCATTATTTGTTATTACATCAATATTTGTACAAATCTCAGGAACGAACAATTTGTGAACCATTCGGCATTTGTCATTACATCAATATTTGTACAAATCTCAGGAACGAATAATTTGTGAACCATTCAGTATTTATTATTACATCAATATTTGTACAAATCTCAGGAACGAACAATTTGTAAACCATTCGGTATTTGTTTTCGCATTTGGGTGTCAAAGTAAGAATGTATTACCTTGTATGTACTCAACGCTCCCTAACTCTTCAGTCCTAATCAAGAACAAATTGAGTCACTCTCAACACGAGTAACACTAAGGGGATCAAATTTGGGTGTCAATGTAAGAATGTATTCATTACCTTGTATGTACTCATCGCTCCCTAACTCTTCAATCCTAATCAACAACAAATTGAGTCACTCTTAACACTAGAAACACTGAGGGGGTCAAATTTGGGTGTCAAAGTAAGAATGTATTCATTACCTTGTATGTACTCAACGCCCCCTAACTCTTCAGTCCTAATCAAGAACAAATTGAGTCACTCTTAACACTAGAAACACTAAGGGGGTCAAAATTAGGTGTCAAAGTAAGAATGTATTCATTATCTTGTATGTACTCAGCGCTCCCTAACTCTTCAGTCCTAGTCAAGAACAAATTGAGTCACTCTTAACACTAGAAACACTGAGGGGGTCAAATTTGGGTGTCAAAGTAAGAATGTATTCATTACCTTGTATGCACTCAACGCTCCCTAACTCTTTAGTCCTAAGCAACAACAAATTGAGACACCCTTAATACTAGAAACACTAAGGGGGTCAAATTTTGTCCTCGCTTTAATTAAAACTTGTAATTTTCCTTGCTTTAATACTGGGGTTATAACATTCAAACTATAATCCCCAATATAAATTTCAAAAATTTTTGTATAAAACTACAAATATATATAAAAAAGAGTCACGAGCGTTTTCGTCCGTTACGACATCGTGACTTGATTTGTTCTTGATCCCCAATAATTAAATAACAACAATGAAAAATATTTGGTTCCACCAACTAGCTTCTATGGCTCAAAGGTCCGTGGCAGATTTTGACCCGCCTTCCGTCCTTGTGACAAAAAATAGCTTGGCCTTCTAGGGTTAAGTCTATAGGAGTCTTGTGTATCGTATCAATACAAGTATCGAATGTGCAAATCATTATTTAAATCGATTCATAATTCACTTTTATATTCCAACCATTTGATTGTCCTTGGTTCGTATCCGGTCTGAAGAATCAATCTGATGTTATACATTTTATGATAGTCGTCTGGTGTATTAGTGGATGGAACGAATCAGTCATCAATAGTTGCTTGTCCAAGCATCAGCCGACTTTGGACCATATACTGGTGTTGAGGAGCTGGCTTTGGCTCACTCATCAGTTTTTTTTTATATTTTATTCCCTCAATGTCCAGGTACCAAAGTGATATGGATTATGTTCCATTAAGGAGCTGCAAACCCAAATCAATCTGCGGAAAATGGGTAGTGTTAGTCTTATGCCAGCCATACACGTAACAATAAGTCTGTGCAGACTTATCTGCGCAGACAAGTCTGACGTGTATGGCAAGATCTGCACAGATTTTGTCTCCGATTTTCTGGTCTGTGCAGATATCGAAATCTATTGAAATTTTCAATAGACAAGTCTGCGCAGACTTATCGTTGCGTGTGCTCCCACACATGCAGACGCAGCGTAATATTATATCTGTGCAGACTTATGATTTTACTCAGATCCCGCTTTTCAGCAAGAGTAAATATAATATTACGCTGCGATTTTTTTTTTACAAAAAAAAATTAACCGTATTTAACAATAATGGAATTCAAATAAAATTTGTTCTACTTTTATTTGTATTCAAGTAAAATATGTTTTACTTTTATTTATAGCCAGCGCCTCTGTCACATTGAATGCATCAGTTCTCGTTAGATCACTGAAGTTAAACAACTTTGAGCGTGGATGGGTGACCGTCTGGGCACTACTAACGTAATGTTGGCTGTTCCCGACCCCACTCAGGCTGGGTGAGGTTAATGTGAGTAGTTTGTATGGTACGCGGGTTGCCGTGATGGGCACTTTTGCCGCTTAGCGTTGACCGATTTAAATTAAATTTGGTATAGAGGTCCCATTTGTGCTCTAATTGTGCCCCGAAACATTTGGGTGCAATCGAATAGATTCTTGGCGGGTTTTGTCGCTTTTTAGCGATTTTAAGTATTGCTGTCTAAAATGGGAATAGTAAAATGGGAATAGGGAATAGTAAGAGACTTGAAATTTAGAAGAGCCAGAAACTTAAAATTTGGTATGTACTTATGTAAAATTTAGGATCTAATTACGTCCCAACTTTTTTTAGCCAGTAAAATAATAAACCCATGTGTCACATTGGCAGCGTTTGATATCTTGGCCTGGACTTGAACCCGGACCTTCTGATTCATACTTGGTCACTGAAATTGTTAAATGAGTGACTATAAATCAGATGGTCGGGGTTTAAGTCCGGGCCAAGACAATTAAAATTATAATCTTTTTTATTTTTTTTAAATAAAAAAAAAAAAAACGNTTGTTAGTACACCTTTCCCTGTATTGTTATCCAATTGAAAAGAAAAGTGTTATTATCTTCACCCTTTAGTCTCATATAATCTAACTAATAGCTTGTCTATTAATTAACTTGTTAGTACACCTTTCCCTGTATTGTTATCCAATTGAAAAGAAAAGTGTTATTATCTTCACCCTTTAGTCTCATATAATCTAACTAATAGCTTGTCTATTAATTAACTTGTTAGTACACCTTTCCCTGTATTGTTATCCAATTGAAAAGAAAAGTGTTATTATCTTCACCCTTTAGTCTCATATAATCTAACTAATAGCTTGTCTATTAATTAACTTGTTAGTACACCTTTCCCTGTATTGTTATCCAATTGAAAAGAAAAGTGTTATTATCTTCACCCTTTAGTCTCATATAATCTAACTAATAGCTTGTCTATTAATTAACTTGTTAGTACACCTTTCCCTGTATTGTTATCCAATTGAAAAGAAAAGTGTTATTATCTTCACCCTTTAGTCTCATATAATCTAACTAATAGCTTGTCTATTAATTAACTTGTTAGTACACCTTTCCCTGTATTGTTATCCAATTGAAAAGAAAAGTGTTATTATCTTCACCCTTTAGTCTCATATAATCTAACTAATAGCTTGTCTATTAATTAACTTGTTAGTACACCTTTCCCTGTATTGTTATCCAATTGAAAAGAAAAGTGTTATTATCTTCACCCTTTAGTCTCATATAATCTAACTAATAGCTTGTCTATTAATTAACTTGTTAGTACACCTTTCCCTGTATTGTTATCCAATTGAAAAGAAAAGTGTTATTATCTTCACCCTTTAGTCTCATATAATCTAACTAATAGCTTGTCTATTAATTAACTTGTTAGTACACCTTTCCCTGTATTGTTATCCAATTGAAAAGAAAAGTGTTATTATCTTCACCCTTTAGTCTCATATAATCTAACTAATAGCTTGTCTATTAATTAACTTGTTAGTACACCTTTCCCTGTATTGTTATCCAATTGAAAAGAAAAGTGTTATTATCTTCACCCTTTAGTCTCATATAATCTAACTAATAGCTTGTCTATTAATTAACTTGTTAGTACACCTTTCCCTGTATTGTTATCCAATTGAAAAGAAAAGTGTTATTATCTTCACCCTTTAGTCTCATATAATCTAACTAATAGCTTGTCTATTAATTAACTTGTTATACACCTTTTCTCTGTATTGTTATCCAATTTAAAAGAAAAGTGTTATTATCTTCTCGCTTTAGTCTCGTATAATCTAATTTATAGCTTGTCTATTAATTAACTTGTTTTCCCTGTATTGATTATTCTAAGATTTTTTTTCTTTCGAAAAGTGCTTCCTCTTATTTCAAAGTATCAGTGAAATGACGGTCACATCAGCTAAAAGTAATCATTATATAATGTAAGTACCAAAACAATCATCACTATAACATAAGTAGTTCAGAAGTTATTGCCAAACAACGATTTTTATTTTAAAACTTTAAAAGCTCCTAGCAAATGCACTATCAATTTGATGCATGCATTTTGTTACATCTTGTAGAGTTATCTGTCTGGATAAAATAAGAAATGAGATTAAAAGTATAGGAAATGTCGAAAAAGGTTCCGGAGAAGAAACTATAGTGGTTTGGACAGAGATGAAAATAACATTGGAAACAACTCCACTTTGTTTTAAGGACATAGAAGAAGAGGAACACAAAAGAACAGATAGTGGTAAATAATATAAATGAGGATTTGCGTGAAAAGCAATTCATGGATAACGAGGTTCATGACCGGTCTGTGAGGAAACATCCACCCGAATGAGCCGGAATAGAGACAAAGTAAAAGTATGTGTGTGTGTTATTGGTTTTCTGAAAATTTCAGAGCTAATGACCTGATCTCAGGAAGGATGACATTTAAATCAGTCTGATATTCCATGAAATATTTCTACAAATCCAATGTAATCAAAAATGAATGAAACCCTTAATAGAATGGAGTAGCAAACCATTTAGGACCTAAATTTCATTTGGTATCCAAATTCCAAGATAACTCATTGAAAGGTAACTAACTAATTAGTTGGTTTGGTCATTTACTTTCTCACTTGTATTTGTCACATCTAAACTTAGTGCTAGTTTGATACCGAGTTGGACTCCCCCTGGGGTCAAAAAATTTAGTTTAGGAGTTGTCTTAACGTCTGTTTAACATCTATTGGTCCTTTGTGATCACGAGGACGCCAACCTACGTAGTCACCCATTTAGTAAAACTTCATTTTACGTTGCTCAACTTTAGTGGTCTAACGGGAACAGTGTATTCAACGTACCATACAAACCATACATATGTAGAATGTAGATGCTGAATGACACGTAAACAATAGTTAAGGCCACTTGTTTGGGAAAAACAATGCTAGGTTAATATGTCTCGGTGGCAGAGTGTGCATCACAGAGGAGGTTCCGGGTTCAATTCCTGGACTGCTTGAAAATTTTAAAAAGTTTTTTTTTTTAATTATCTGCTTGGTCTGATTGAGTTCGGGGGTAATTCAGCCTCCTGAGGACAATTGAGTAGCTATGATAATAGCGACAAGTGGTAGCATTATAAGGTAAAAATTATGAAAAAAAAAAAAAATTTATGTATCAACTACAAATAATTTGACGAGCGCTGTCGTCAGTTACGACATTCTCAAGTGAACTAAGTGTAGCCTGGGCTTAGTGATATTGTATTGTAATTCTATGATGCCCCCAAATATTGTGACATAATAACACAAAGAAATATGCAAACAATGCTGGGTTAAACCACGTGTCTCTATAGACAGTTAAAATTAATACTTGCACTGAAGGCGTTAAACATGTTCAACGGTCACTCCTGCGATTTCAGCCCTCCCAGTGTTACCATATCAAATTCTACGTTTGCCAATGGTATTACTTTATTTCCAGATCATGTAGATCTGCATTTAAATGAATAAGGGAAGTGTTTTGGGGTGCTTACCACCAGATGTATCAATTTCACCTTTGCGGTTCTCTTTTGTTAATTTGTCAATGACCTAACCACTATATCATTCACACTATTGTGTTACCTTTCCACAGGTAATTAATTGTTTGTTTTTTTAATAGGAACCTCCTTTCTTCTAATAATTATATCTGTATAATACCTATTTCCTTTTTGTTTTTACAATTAGCTACTGGTAATTGAATTATCTTGAATTTCCTATTTGTTGTTGTGGGTTTCTTTCATTTTGTTTCCAAGGTGAATGGTGAATCTTTTCATCATTATTACAAATTATTCTTATTATTAGTGTGGGTCATTTTTTAGAGTGGAACAGGTAATTATGTCGGATCTCGTTCGAGATTCTAAACATTTATTCTCATTGAAGTGCGTAGAAATTGCATTTATTGATGACTTTTCATCTCTGGTTTGAAGCAGAGTTTTTTCAAGACTGGATGCGCTATCCAGAAAACACTAAACCTTCTGTATTTACACGGGCTTAGGACTGTCACCTAATGGAGCTGGCTTGCTCCACTCGGTGACTGCGTTTTTCAATGTTTTACTTATATCCTTTTATTTTTAAATACAGTACAAATCTATGTGTTTGTACTTCCTTATTTCGAACTTACATTCAAAAAAGAAACTGTGTACCAAATTTCAAGTTCCTAGATTCAGTCATTGTCGAGTTACGTTAAATTATTTATTAGTCAGTCAGTGAGTCAATCAATTAGTAGGTGAACAGAGTTTTTGCATTCTAAAAATTCAAAATTCTAGATTCAGCCATCGTCGAGTTACGTTAATTCTGAGTCAGTGGGTGATTAAATGAGTCAGTATACCCACTGGGCTTTTCGTTTTAATTGTATAGATAGAAGATAGATATAAAAATTGCCAAGACTGCTTCCAAGATAAAAAAAAAAANAAAAAAAAAAAAAAAAAAAAAAAAAAAAAAAAAAAAAAAAAAAAAAAAAACACCCACAACCGTTATGTTAAATCATCTTAAAAATTAAAAAATAAATTTTGAATATTTAGAGAATCGATGATGATTGTGTAAGGTGTTCAAAAGTTATGGGTCAGAAAATTTTGTTTTTATAAGTAATTTTGACAGAAATATCTGGCAACCAATGCCTCCAAATACACTCACATGGGAAATGAAGTGCAAGAGTTATGGCTAACTTGAAATTATTGTACTCTCCCATTTAGATTTGACTGAGAGTGCGCAAATTTTTGAGACAATTTAGACCCCGAATTGGACCTACCTTGGTATAGAGTTCTTCAATAAGAATGGGTCGATGTTGGTTGCCTGTGGCGACCATATCGTTCCGGTAGCGTCTGCCTAAACTGTTGTTTATTAATTTATCATTCAATTATACATGCCTAATCACCCTGCCACGATGGGATTTCAGATTATATTCAATGACTTCCACGTAGTAATGGCACGAATTTGAGCGATGGCATTGGCTGAATGTTTTTAGCATATACCGGGACTTCAGAAAACGCCATAACTTTGTCTAGCAGGTTCCAATTGTACAATCTTGCTGGCCAATTCACGTCACCTTTGAAAAAGATAGCCTAATGTTAAAATCGTTCATACCCATTATTTACCGCGACGATGACGATAATAATGTTTTATCATAATATGGGCGTGCTGCTTAATGCTGCAACTAGTCCTGGTGATTTGATATGTGTAATAGCAGATTAGGCAGATGCCACTGAAAAAGCATGACCGCCAGGGGCTGCCAACATTGACCCGCTCTTATTGATACCGTAGGTAAATTTTCATAAAATGGGTGGACCCCATTCGGCGGAATACGGATTTTTTTTTTTTTTTAGTTTTTTGCGTGGTCTATTCCAAAGGTTATAAAAATTAATTAATTTTTAATTATGGAAATGGTCCATTATTGAGAAAGGAAAAATGATTTTACATTCTTTGCAATTTAAATACTGTTTTCGTCAATTTTTATATTCAGTTCTTCTTCTTCAAGGTTTCTAATTTTAGATGTTCGGATATTGATAATTGTTTCACAATGTTCATAATGTTACCCTCTTTATTTCCATTGTCCCCATTCACCATATCATCATTGGGGTTCTAGTTCATGTTCCACATTTGTCAATCTTTTAGATGTCAGTGGCATTTAATAAGTTCCACTTGATGAAAGATGTTATTCTTATTTCAAGAAGTGTGCTATGCCGAACATATCCCGTTCCGTTTCTCTGTATATTAGTGTTGTTGTTTATTTTAAAGTTAGAGCGGGGCGCTATCCAGAAATAGCTGGGACGTTGTGTTTCCAAATGACTCATATTACGTTATTAAATATAAATCTCGTTTCTTACTTGGGCTTGTTGGTGTATATTTGTTTAATACGCCGCGTGCGGTGCGGCGGTATTGTTAGAATTTTGCAAGTGGTTTTCAGCCGTACCTTTATGTCTCTTTATTAATCTTCCTTGATGGCATACAATTGCCTCAAAATGTATTCTTTTTCTTTGCTCTATACACTTTTTTATATATATTATATAGGTATGTCCTCCATCCATCCCTGAATAGGGTAGAGTATATACAAAAAATGTGAATTTTATTCTAAACTAGCCGTTTCACCCGTGCTACGGCCTATAACTTGGCACCTTAGAGACATGGCGTTTCCGTGCTAATAATATTTTATGATTTCTCTTTCAAAAATCGGAAGCTAATAGTATTCTATGATTCCCCTTACAAAAGCGGAAAACGACCATAAATCGAAAACGGTTGGGCCGTTTTTTGCTAATATGTTCCAAATTAAGGTATATAAGGCCACCTAAACTTTCTCCATATCAACTTGAGTTGTTGTCGCGACAAAAATTAAGATATCGGTTCATGACCAACTAAATTCGGTCAAAAATCGATTTTTTGATATCCGTTTTGGCTAAACAATTAGTGATACATAGATTTATCGTTACATTGAGTTTTATGATTATAGATAGTTCCCTTCCTTTAAATCTACTGAAGTGTTCTTTTAGAGCAAATTTAAGGGAGATAATAAGGTTTTTTTTTCAGTTTAGTTACCTAACGCTATAAGTACTATTATCTCAAAATGTAGGTACCTAGATTAGCTAGCTATCCATGAAACTGCAATGTCTAGAATTCCTTCTTACTCAGTGTCAATCATCTGGATACTATCGAACCACTATTGAATTCAATTTAATTTTGGATTTCAAGACACAGGATATTTCGTCCTTTTTAATTTCTTGGAAAACAAAAACATTTCCTCTGATTGTTCCTGCCACTATAGGGGAATTAGAAGAGGCAATAAATTTTGTTTTTGGATTTGATAAAAATAAATACAAAACAGACTTCTTTCATGACTATTTTTGTTTAATCTGTGACGTGAAAATCTTTTTCAAAAAATCCTTTAGAAGGGTAGATAGGTATATTTGGGACACTCCCTATTTTGTCCATATTTTGAGTCCCTATGAAATCTTATCTGGGTATAGTTCTGTTTCATTTATATCTTCTAAGTCTTGTTTATGTATAATTTTCACGTTTCTTCAGTGCAAGGGTATTACACAAACGTTCTCTTCGATTTGAATTATTGAACGATTTTTATTTATCAAAAATATGGAATATAACTCTTTGCGAGACATTTAGGCTTATTTTTTTTTTAAATGACTCTTTGGAATTGAACGAGGGAAAAAAATACGCTAACACTAAGCCATATTCTATGGCAGCGTTCAGCGAGGTTTTACTTTTTGGCTGATCAAGTAGGTTTGAGCCTACGTGATGCAGACAGCACGCGACTTAAGCCAGACTGGACGAGATCAAATTGGTTAACTGTTCTGTAAGTTTTCAGCGAATGGAGGGTAAAAACTTTGTCTCGAATGACCACAGATATAATAGAGACGTTAATCCAAAAATCGCCGACGCCGAAAGCACCACCTTTGGCACTTTAGCGTTGACTGATTTCAATGAAGATACTGTAGGTATCATTTGAGGTCTGCATGGTCCTCACAATTTTTCTAAATTTTAGAAGGAACGCAGAAGTTGTAATTCAGAAAACAACTTTTGTGTTGGTCTGAGGGCAATATCTAACATTAATTGTGACGCCCTGTTTAAACATTTCAATTAGAAGATCAGCATTTTTACTTCATCTGCAGTCATCAATAATGATATACTCCCATTTTTCGGTTTGCGAGAAGTTAGTTTTTGTTTCTTTGTTGTATTGAACGAGACGTTACCTGCTCATTCCCCCCCCCCCCTCCCACTCCCACAAACGATAATTCAAACTCAACAAGAGTGCCAAATTTCATCATTTTCTAGGTCACCATCATCAGAGATATTTAATATTTTCAATTCATCATTTTGAAGCGTCCATTACTAAGTGAATCATCATGTTATTCACTCTATCATTCCCCTGGCTGCGCAGTTTCAACTCTTTTGAATATATTAGATTTGATGCAAGGTCTCTCCGGGCGCCAAAAGCTCCCACTAAATGTGCTACAAAATCATTTCTTACATTTTTTTGGGCTTTAACCATTTTCCAGGTATGTGAATGGTAAATGGCAACACAAAAATTCAAAGTTCAGGTTTGGGGAAATTAGGTATATTATATTAATTTTCCCCATTTATGTTTAAAA
Organism: Pachypsylla venusta; assembly: GCA_012654025.1. Lineage (NCBI taxonomy): Eukaryota > Metazoa > Arthropoda > Insecta > Hemiptera > Aphalaridae > Pachypsylla > Pachypsylla venusta. The sequence continues at coordinate 11,507,595 of CM022875.1, forward strand.
TCCCAATTTTAATATTGAAAAAATTTCAGGTTGGAAAATCAATCGTAGCAAATTTAGGAATCACAGATTTCAACAACGTCATCAGTCAGTAAAACCTAACTTTTCAGGAGGGCCTAAAAACTTAATATCTTTTCTCCAACCAAAGGTTCTTTTTTGGAATTTTCTTTATTGTGATGATAAACAGGAACTTTATATACACAAGGTACCTATTTAGTAATTAGTTTCAAACTCTTCTTATTTATATTTATATGGCCATATAAGTTTTACCGAGTCATGACGTATCTGCACTCAATAAAAAAAAAAAAAGACATATTCTGCTATAACAAGAACCAGGATTATCTTGATTTTCTTAATAAACAAGGGTAGATATTGTTACAAAGGAAAAAACTGTTTTTCATTCCTTAACCTTAATGGGCCATTTAAACTTTCGCCGCCCCTAGACAATTTAGAACTTGCCGCCTCTATTTTGACAGGAAATGCTATTTTCGCCTAAGTATGCCTTGAAAATATCAATTACCGCCCATATTTTGCCGCCCCTATGTTCTGCCGCCCTACGTCAAATCCGCCACTGAATTGATGCAGATTCAATAGAGTTTGGTAATTATAATTTAACTCATTTTATTCAACTGATAATGAATATTGCTTGACAAAATATTTAATGGAAATAAAACCTAAATAATCATGGCTTCATATCAGATTTAATACGCATGTGAGTCACATTTGAACCATTAGGTACCTACACTACCAAGTTACTTACAGCTGAACGAAAAGTTTCGATCACGATTTACCCCTGAAATAATATCAAAACTGTGACGTTCTTGCAGTCCATACATGTGTCTATCCTCAGAGAATAATTTTAACCACTAAAACAATATATGTGAAAAAACTTGATTCATGGCGAGTTTGAAATCATTGATTAACTGTTGTTCTTTTTGTTCTTCTATATGGAGTACTTAAACTTAAAAGTTTACCAGCTATTAAGGAAAAACTAAAAAAAGGGATTCAAAATAGCGGCCGGTGGCCGACCCCACCACTCACATGGACTTTTAAATGTTTTTTAAAGGAAGGTCCAAGGAGCATTTTTAAAAAAAACTCCAGAACTTTATCATTTAATATTTTCAAACCCCTCAACACTTTCAACACTCAAAGCTGCCACGTCTATTGTCCAGTCGGGAGAGCAAAAGTCTGAATAAAGACATCAAATATAAACATTAAACTGCCGACCAACACTCTTGAATGTGAATTTCCATGAAATTTTGTTAGTTAATATTTTACAAGGATGACCCCACTAAAATTATTGTTTGAAACAAAAGATTGGTTTGTAAAAGATAATTAAGACCCTAGGGTTACCCTCTGGAACCACATAGTGGACTTGACACTAAAATGGTTCTTCAGAATGTTGCTCTCTCAACCAAATATTTAGAGTAGATACGAGCTGAAACCCAAGATTAATCGAATCTTGGTTGATTCTTGTTGAACTGATTAATCTTATGTCTGGCAAAGCACTTCTGGAAATCATTTTTTTCTGCATAAAGTTTGCAACAGGCCTTGGAGGCAGTTCTGGCTGTTTAATATTTTGGTTTCAACTTGTAAATCTGGAATGGCTGGTCATAATTTTTCAAACTATGGCCATCTATATCAATGAATTAAGCAACGTCCAGAGATATTTTACCACAAGTCGGTGACCAAGTAGGTTCGTACCTTCGTGATGCTGACTTTTTACGGCTCAACCCAGTGTGGGTGAGGTCAATGTGGGTAGCTGGTTTGTAACTTTCCAGCGAATGGAGGGTAAAACCCCCTTCTCGAATCACCGATAATGTGTTAAAGAGACTAACAAAAAAAAAAAAAAAAAANAAAAAAAAAAAAAAAAAAAAAAAAAAAAAAAAAAAAAAAAAAAAAAAAAAAAAAAAAAACGCTTTGAGTTTACATGTTTAAGCAATAAAGTGTAAGACATTGAATTGTGACTACCGAATTTGGACTGTTAATTTGAAATTTGGCCGTAACTTGAATACGGCTTGACATATTTTAGTTATTCTGGTAATAAATTTTCCTATTTATTCTTATCGATTTTTCGCTATCTGTTAAGGAATACACCTGAGCTAGCGTCTATGTCCCATTGACTATACATGTTCTCGTTAGATCACTAAAGTTAAGCAACGTCCAGCGAGGTTTTACTAAGTGGCTGACTTCTTAGAGTATTTAGGTTCTCGCCCTCCTGATGCTTGCTATTTCTGTCCCAACCCAGGCTGGATGGGAATGTGGGTAGCTGTTTTATACTTGTAGGGTAAAACCGCAAATGGCCAATAGTTGTTGAAGAGACGTTAAGCAAAAAAGCTATATAATTATAAAAAAGACCATAGACCAAACCTTTTCTATTTAGATTTACATCATAGGTACAAACACAGATTTCTGATTTAAGGGCACAGAAGGACGTGGGTTCAACCCAAGCTGAGGAAGAATTTGTTCCTGGATAATTTGAGTATTTAACCACATCATACAAAAAGAGCTCTAACGTTGGGTAGTACAAAATGGCTCAGACATTAACCTCTCCTAGTAGTTAGTTTCCACTCAAGATTTTTTTTATTTATTTTTATCTGGTAAGCATTGTGCTGCCAATAGGTTATCACTGACACTACTTGACCAATGAATTAGTGTGAAATGTATTTTAAGTGTTGCAGTCACACTGTCTATCAATCTTCACTCACAGTTTTGTCAGCGACATTTTCAATTCATCTGTTGTTCATTTCTTTTCTGTTACAGATATCTTCTCTGTTACAAGTTCATACGAATGCCCTTAAACGCACGGACGCGTACACGTTAATAATAACTAATGAATGCGTTAATATTGCCGTAACGTTTTTTCTGTCAAGTCATAAAAAATGTCGGAGTGTTTCATGTTTCGTGCTTTTATCTTTTTTGTGTTAGTTTTAAAATTTCGATCGTTCGTATTTGCGTTTAATGTTGATACAGAAAATTGTATCCGACATCGGGGACCACCTGGGTCCATGTTTGGATTTAGTGTTGCGCAACATCGAGAACAAGGAAATAGTTGGTAAGTTGAACATTTTATTATTAAACATTGATTTTTTTTATTTTGGATTATTGTTTTCAATAATGAACCTTTGAAATCGTCTGAAAAAAATACGCCCACTCAAAATTTGACATTTTACGTTTCAAGGTAGGCAGAATCCAAAAAGTGAATACAAAATCCTTTTTCCACCGTCCGCCCTGACGGGCACTTTTGAAAATTACCGTTGAACGATTTGGATGAAATTTGGTATTTAGGTTCCGTTTGGAGATTTTAGCGGTCATCTCGTCTATAAAGAGAATAGTAAGTGCTAGAGACTTGATATGTGATCCCATTTGGTGGTCTAATTTTTCCCAAAAACATTTTGTCACTGTCAGTCACAAATATCGGTTTCATACTAAATACTATTATATTCGATTTTTGGATTTTATGTAAATTGAAACGTAAGACATCAATTTGGGGAGGGGGTAATTCTTTTTACCGAGTGAAATTATGTTTGCGGTGCCGTTCATATCCCATAATTGAACTTTTGGAAGATTCTTGGAGATCATAATTTCAAATTCAATTTTCAGAGTTTCATATTCTTTTCGGCGCGGTGTTGATACAGAGGCAGTGCTGTAGATCTATTTTCCGAACCCCCATCTCCAACATCAGCCACCAGCGCATATTACAATCATCGTTTACAAACGTTTTTTTACCCTGTCCCCAATCTTGTAGGATCTCTATTTACGAACATTCCGTGAGAAGATACAATGACGTCATGGCTATTTTTTTTTAAAAAAAAATTATCTTTACTAACTCGGGAATTTTTGGATGGTATGTTTGACTTTGAAATTTCCGTAATTCTCTAAGATTTTGACCCCAATAAATTTCATCAGGTGGTCTTCTCTCCGTACTTTGTGTTCTAAATCAGATAACAACATGGAGATCATATTTATATTAATTCCTCTTTGCTGTTGTAGTGTGGTTTTCATCTAACACTATTATTTTTTATTTTCGAAGTAATTCTAAACTTTGCTAAAAATCATAAAAATTCCATTCAGAAGAATCTTCTTGTTGAAATGAATACGTTATGTGTGTGTGGTTGAAATTTGATATTCTCAGCGGGCAAGACTTCATGCTCCATGTAGGAAACAAGAATATGAACAACTTTCATCGAGATTTACTAGAAATGGATACTGTTTGAATTACACTTCAAACTATTTTTGTGGTTATAATATCCACAGTGGTTATTCGTGAAGAAATCTTTCAAAACAACATCATCATCCATTCTTCCTCTCCCTTAATTCTTCCAAAAGTACAACTTTTGTCCAGGTCCTACTCTCTTCAGGTGTACGCTTTCATGGCTCCGCAACCCGCGCTTGCTTCTCACAGTATACAGTATCCATGCGTAGAAACTGCAATTTGCTTATGAATTTCTATATTTCGTTTGAAGCACGGATTTTAAGCCTGGATGTCCTTCCGAACAACGAAACTTCTGTATCGAAGGTTCGTCACCTAATGAAGCTGGCTGGCACCCCTCTGTGGATACATTTATTACCCCACAAAAATTCTCATTATGTACAATTTTTTGCGAAGATATCACTGAATGATTATTTATCAAGAATTGTAAAAAAATCGATTCAACTCTTCATCTGTCATCTACATTTAAATGTTCTTGGATATTAAAAATGTGATCAAAATATCCACGGATTTTGGTACCATCATTTTATTTATTTTAAACTGGTTGCAGGTCTCTATTGAGACAATAGACACCCGCAACCAGTTTAATAGAGACAATAACTGCGACCTTTATTTGGATCATTTTTCATGAGTATCCAGAAAATATTTGTGTTAATTTCCCTGGTCCAAATGAGATATTTACTGGAACCAATTTGAAGATTAGGCAATTTTTTAGGAAAAAGTTGTATAATTAATAAATTGTCCTCAAAATGTGTGATAAAGTATGTTGTCACCTACCTCTCCTAGGACTCTGTCGACGATATCGTAGTTCACCAAGCGAAATTCACCAAGTTATCATAAGTGAATAATAGTGAACTTTAATATTTTATCTACAATTTTATAGTCGGTAAGGTGTGCTAATGCTTCGTAGGAGTTTGAATAACTGAGGCCGGATGTAGTCGCCCAAACATATCTCAAGAGAAAGAAACAGTCTTAACTTTAAACATAAGAATGCGTGGTCCGAACATAGCACCTTTTACATTAACTCTCTGCCAAACCAGATGACGTGAAATGTGATAATGGTTTGACAAACTGGGACATTGTGTTTTTTGAGAACAAGCATCTTAAGACTCCATCTAGTACAGTTCTTGTGCTTGAGGAATCATCGCTAATTTTGATATTCGATTTAAACCTTCATCATCATAGGTTAAAAGCCCTGGGACTGGTTTTGGAACAACTTGCCATTATTTTTCATACTTGAGAATCCTTACGCATAATGCAGTAGCTTCTCCCTGCTTTCAGCATGGGTAATGGAAAAGATATCGTTTCCGACCCCGCCCTTAGTCGACTTTTACGACCGGAATGGGCTTGGGTTCGTTGGAAATATTCTTTTTTAAGTCCTCCTATTCACAGGTTTAATCTTTTTTTAACGGCTAAAGATAGAGACAGAAATTTTAAATGTAGTTCTAGCATAAGTTTATAACTTTTGGCGTCTTACTACAGGGGTTCTCAAACTTTCTACAGGGTGACTCAAAAGTAGTGAAATAGGCACCAAAGTTCGATTTTTAAATAGAATTCTCAATATTCTGAATTCCCGTCGAATTATTCACACAATCAACACCTCAATCGATACTTTGATCAAACGGATCTTTGATCAACCCCACGGAATCATGGATTTTTCTTCAGGATAATACTTCAAATTGGTTCCAGTAAATCAAATCAATGCAGTTCTCTTGCTGAATCACGTGATAGCAATAGTTTTTCCATTTTTCACACATCCGGACCTACAGAGAATGTCCTTCCGAAATCTCGCATGTTAACTACCGTGGGTATAAGAAAGTGTGAAAATTGAAAAAACTAATGGCACCACGTGATTCAACATTGAAAACTACACTGATTTATGTATCCGCAGTCCACATACACTCTTGGTTTAATCCCAAGAAAAATGCATCCGTGGAGTTGATCAAAGATCCGCTTGATAAAAAAAAA
>CM022875.1:11519358-11537298 GCA_012654025.1 Pachypsylla venusta
CATTTTCTTTTTGTTGGGATTTTTAGATGTTTGCATATTTTGTAATGTATCAGTCTTCCTACTTTATCGTGTCTGTCGGTATATTCTTTTTTTGCGAGTATGGAGCAGCCTGATATGATGTGAGTAATCGTCTCTTCTTGTTTTTGACATATTCTGCATCTACTATCTATATTTTGCTTCATGATATGTTTCGCATGATATCGCGTATTAATTGCCTGGTCTTGAGCAGCGATTATAGTGAGCAGCGATTGAGCAGTCTTGAGCAGCGACTTTCGGATGGGCCTTTAAGGACTGATCTGGTTAACCATTCCAATGTGCTAGTTTTATCAATTCTATCTTGACTTAATGTTTCTCGTGGATATTGTCCATGCATTATTTTTTGTTCCCATGTTCCCTTCAGTTGTTCTAAAATCGTTTTCTTGACGTACTGTTTTCTTTTTTTCTTATTTAATAAATTCATCATAATATTCTCATCTATAGTTGTCTTAGTCATCAAAACCGCTGATACATTACAAAATATGTAGTCATATATGATTACATCTCTTTCTCTTACAATAACATGACGGAAGAATAACGTTCATCAGTCTTCTTACACAGTCGGTCTAGTGGGGAGTGGGGACACAACCGTCCGTCATGTTCGTTTTGTTTTCCACACTAAAAATTCTTCACATAAGAACGGGGTGTTATATATATATCTACTTTTTTTTTTTTTTTTTTTTTGCAATATGTCCATCCCTGATATAATACCAGTAAGATAGATTATCCCTCGTGTTTCACTTGTGAAGACACAATTTATTAACATTAATAAAATATAGCCTATAAAGATCGTTGAATATTATATTTGCAAATGTTTATATTGCATTCCTAGGCAGAAATATTGCAGCATATGGCGAACATTCATTACAATATCATTACATGAATTTGACACTTCTGGATTTGCGAAGGTGGAATATAATTTATAATTATTTGGCGCAGTCAGCAAGTTATCTTTTGCAAGTTGTTTTTAAATATAGTTCTCGATTTCGAGAACTATATTTGTAAGCGAGGAAAAAAAAGTAATAAGTTTTTCTTTTCTAACTTCACATTTTCTCAATAATTTTTGCCCAAAAACTCTAGAAAATTTACATTATAATTCGAATATCGGATCCTCATGTCTAAAACAAAAAATGAGACCGCCCGTAAATCGGATTCGGCACAAGACCCGAATGGTACCAGAGTTTTTAGGATAAACGACTGCATGAGAAGAACAAGTTTGTTTATTTTATCAATATAAGCGTTAAGAGCGTCCCGCTCTTAACGCTTATATTTTGATCGGCCATGCCTCGATGATGAAGTTGTTTTTTTTTGGAAAAAAAAACTATTGGTCCATTCGGACCTTGTGTCACGTCCCGTAAATCATTTGTTGACAAAATATTATCATTGTCTCCAACTGGATCTAAAAACAGCACTGAATTTCGCATTAAAAAGGTACTCAAATAGTATTGAAGTTTGATAAATAAGTAGTTCTATGAATTCCAGACCTCACTCAGTTATTCTTTTCGTTTCTGTCAGTTTCATGTATAGAGTTCCATGATAAAATTTTATACATTATGTTAAATTTTATTTTTATATTGATTGTACTACGACTCAAATAATATTTGATCACTCATCAAACCAGTATGGGAACAATGTCGAATGATAAAATAAAAATGTCGGTCTTCTATTTTTTAAAAGATTTTATTTCCAATATCTAATATTGATTATTTTTCTCCCGTTAATTCCAAAATAAGTAAAAAGTGTTTGTAAATACAGAGCCTGTTAGATAAATAGTGTTTTCTCAATAAAATATATTATGTGTTTAGTGTTTGTGGATAATACTCGTCTTGTATTGAAATTTGTGATTAGAGATACTTTGTGATATGAGTACAATTTAATAAACATACCTAATTTGTACTTATTAATAACAAAATATTTTTATTCATGTTTACTTTTGATTATCAAATCAATCAAAATATTATAGTTTAAGCGATTTGATTTTTGAAAACCATGCGCGGATATAGGGGAGGGCACGGGGGGCACGTGCCCCCCCCCCAGTTTTTTTTTAGCGGGCGGTATTTCTATTTCTCAAATTTCATTATACCTAATCACGTATTTTTTTTTTTAAATCAAATGAATGGTGATCCGTTGTGTTTTTTTATCATATTGAGAGGGGGGGGGGGGCACGGGCCCCTAAATAATTCCCAATCCTGAGACTAAATAGAAATACGTAAAAAACAAGAGGGCTATATCCGCGCATGTTGAAAACCCCTTATTAAACGTTGCTCAACTTCAGTGATCTGACGTGAACTGTTGTATTCAATGAATTTTGTTTTAGAATCTATTTTTTTTACAAAAATAGTTATTCGATATCTTTAAATTAAATGTATAACTAATCTTAAAGATTAATTTAACAATATTTAGATATAATTTAATTTTAACGCAAACAATTTGCCTTACAAAGGAAAAAGACACATGCAACCATCCCGGCGCGTCGTCCATGTCCTCCCCCGTTTTTTGTTTTCCAATTCCATTTCTGATTGAGATTTTGATAACTTTGTTATTCCGTAACCACCACTTTCAATTAAATCCATTTTTGAATCAGATCGAACGAGTTCTTGTTTCTTTGAAATTTTATTCATATTATACACAGACATGTACTTTTTAGTTAGAAAATTATTGGAGAAAAACTTAAGAATTAATTTTTTCGTAGGGTAATATTCTCTGTGCTTAAAATTTGACTAGAATATTTCATCCATTTAACAATATTTCTTTTACAATAAAATGTAGGTAATTATCATGTGTCACTCAATAAATACCTAACCTTTTAACATGTAAATTCCAAAGCTTATCATTGGAAGAGAAATTGAACCTAAACCATATCTAAATATGGCTCAGATTTCCATATATATTAGTCAGGTAAGCCAAAAAATCAACTTCTCTTGCATTTTTAGCAATCTTGGTTTGCATGCTTGTTATTTTTTTTTTAAATTGTAATGTAGCCCCCCCCCAGGCCAAATATTCACGGGCCACTGCTTACATCACCAATGACAATGCCACTTTTGATTGATTGGACCAGAATATTTGTGGACGTACTTTGAGGGGAAATGTATTATAACATGATGTTGTTTAGCAGATCCTGTCTTTTTTGTGGATCATAGGATGATTCTAAAGTGCCAACGTTTTTCTTCAAAATTATTTTTATTTTTGAAATAAAGCAACCATTAGCGATTCCTTGTTTATAAGAACCCTCTGAAAAATCCCATAAAAGACAAGTGGGCTTGTGGTTCAATCTCATATCTTCAATTGCTATTATTAAGTGTTTTTATATCTATTCTTTAATTAATTATATTTATTTTAATTGGTCTATAATACCATTGCTCCCTGTTATTCGTTATAGAAATGATATGAAAGAACTGTCGAATGATGTCAATAGAATATAGGATGAATGAATAGGTAATTAAAATAGTGCTAAAATAGTGAAATTGTTTAGAATTGTCTTCTGAAAACACTATCTAGAAATCAGTGAATGGTTGAACATGTTCCATTTCCACATCGTTAGCTGATTTGGTTGTTGTCGTCGGATTAGTTTGTTTGTATTTAACTTGTCAGAAAATTGTTTGTTTGTGGTTTTTTCAATGATTGTTGCATTTTCTTGAGGTGTGCTTGAAACGTAAAACTAATCAAGAAATTTGCATAATTTATTTTTAATAAACAGGGTGTTCTAAAATGTAGCTACCGACGGGAGCTGGTCACCAGCTTCATTAGGTGACGGCCTTAGCCTGTGTAAGTACAGAATGTATGGCGTTAGGAAAGGCATCTAGCCTTTAAAAAACTTTGCTTTAAACCAAAGATGGAGATTCATCATCAAATTGCAGTTACTATACGTATTGCTACAATGGGAAGAAAACGAGGGTTACCGTGCCAGGAAAGGGTACATCTAAAGAGAGTAGGCACTGAACAGAAGTTTTTGGCATGGTAGAATTGAGGAGGGCAACGACGACTCCAAATGAATTGGGAAAATTTAAGGTTAAAGTCAAGTATTAATTTTTTGTTAAGTCAATGTTTTGAATAAAGTCTCTATCATATGGCAGTCGTTCATAACCGTCGGGTCACAGAAAATGACTGACTGGTGTTCAAATCAAATACAAATTTAACAATAGTAATGCTATATTAGGATCGCTCTTATTACGATCTTTATTCAATCAGTCCAGGTTATTTGTATTTACACTACTGGATCAAGATGATCGATCAGGTGTTCGCGTTAGTGTTGTAGTCATTTATAGAAAAAAATATCTTCAATTTAAAAAAATCATTTGCAAAAAAACAAAATATTGGGCCCTTGACAACCCCCGGGGAAGGGGCAGGGCCCCACATTTTAAAGTAGAAAAGGCTTAACTCCAGCCATAACATATCAAAATTTAACGTTTCTACAACAAACCACTAAAAAGATAAAAATCTTTTTTAGGAAACACAATATTGGGCCCCCAAATTTTTCAAAATCGAAAATTCCTTTACACCAGCCATAACATATCAAAATTTTACGTTTCTACAACAAACCTCTAAAAAGATAAAAATCATTCGCAAAAAAGACAACATTGGGCTCCCAAAACTATCCAGCAAATTTCCTTCATGTCCTAAACATGTATATCAAATTTCGTCAAAATCGGATGAAAATTGTGGCTTGTATCGCCTAACAAACAAACATACATACACATATACAAGTGCGTTTCGGAATACATACCGGGGTCAAAAGTGGAGTTCACTAACGTTCACAATTATTCTTAATCCACTGTTTTCCGCCTGTGTACAAATATTTCGGTGTCATCCGGTATATTATTATTTATCATTTTAATTATATTCAGACGAAGTAGCCTAATGTTTGTATGCCTTGGGAATATTAAACAATTCACTATGAAGGCGTCAGAGTTAGCACTTTGGTTTGAAGTCTTGTGTAAACATTGATCACTAGACTGACTTCCTTAATATTTCTTACTTTCGCGGTTCGTTTTATAATGTGACATTCAGAGATTCAATAAGTTTTGTGTCCGGCAATCGGCATTGGGCCTCGATGAATTTGGCATTCTTTATTTCGAGTGCGAAATCCTTGAAAAGGATCGAGAAGAGGAAATAATAAAAAGTTATGACATGTTTGGATGAAAAAGAAATCTAGCAAAGCCTGATCATAAACGAGCTTGCTATAGAAAGTATCATCGACTCCGAATATAATTTGTAATTTGTACCGTTAGAAAAAGACAGGGGTGGATCCAGGGGGCGGAAGGGTGACCGCCCCCCCAGAGGCCTCATTGTTTTCATTGAAACAAAAAACAGAACATTCTGGTATCATTTTCCTAATAATTTGTGTATTGTGCGAAAATGCATAAATATAGTCTACACCACATAAAAATGATTAGCTGAATCGTGGCTGACCGTAACTGCCCCCCCCCTCCTTCACCGATCGGTCTGTATCCGCTCCTGGAAAAAGAGGAAAAATAATTTTGAGAAAGGGGGAGACATACGAGTATAGGTTACTAGCATTTTGCGGCAAACCTTTTCTATATTAGGATCATTAAACTTATCATTCCCTAGGCCCTAGAGGGGGGTTGTAATATGTTTTCGTTTTATTATATCAATACCTTTGTCATATTTTTTATGATAACCGCCAGACCCCTCTTGAAAAGTATGCGTACAATTTATCTTCTCCCAAACCATATTGTAAGCGCAGAAATCAAATGAGGGTCTGAAAATGTCGCAAATGCTTAATGTTTAACACACAATGAGCCCAGTCTTGCAAATGTCATATTTTATTCTTTTCGGACAATTATTGTAAAGAGCTGTTCATTCTTGAGGGGGTTTCGCCTTTTTTTATATATATATATATATATATAATTGATTTTGTTAAATTATTTATGAAATACGTTCAGAAATATGGGAGTTCATGTCAATACATATCTTGAGGGTTTATATGTACAGCTGTAGCGGGCTCATTCCCAAAGATAATTATTAGATTACTTTTAAACTCCCGCAAATGCTTTTACTATATGATTTGTGTCTGCTGTAGTATAAGCTTCACAAACTAGTAAGACATATGATTTTTTAATATGAATAAAAATCTAGAAAAATGTTTACACTAGGAAATGCTTTAGTAAAATCATTCGTTTCATGTATGCATTCTACTCATTCATATTTTTGTATATTTGAATGACTTCTTTAACTCCACTTCTACCCAATTTTCTATTTTGGGTTCGGCGTCGCTGTTCTACCTTCTGTTCGGTTCCTACTCTCTTTAGCTGTATCCTTTCCTGGCACGGTAACCCTCGCTTTCTTTTCATAGTAGCAATGCGTAGTAACTACAATTTGCTTTCCATCATTGGGTTGAAGCATTTTTTTTTTTTTTAATTAGGTTAATTAAGTGTACAACATCTGTTGACTATAAAAAGTGTTTTTTTCTTCTTCTTTAATCAGCGAGAATAGTTCTTTTTTTGAGAATTAAGAATTGATAATATTATTACCATTTTAGGAATTGGATAATGATTGATATTGGGAAAATCCTACATTGCTGCAGTGAGCACCAATGTGACATAATAGCACAAAGAAACAGCATTTATTATAACATTATTACCATTTTGTATTTGGGCAAATCAGCCAATTTGACTTCCATAACATGGGTGTACATTTCCGGACAACTGTTCATGAAGAAGAAAATGTTTTTTTGAGCCCAGGTGTGACACCTTGTCTTCTCTTGGGTCCTATGATGAGTGCGATTATGTTTGGTTCGTGGTTCCTCTTTATGTTGACGTTATAATAATATTACTTTGTATTTTATGAAAAGATCCCTTTGGTAAATAAAATGCTCGTTCATGCATTCAATCAACATTGTATTGTACTATAAAGAAAACATTCATTCTGTTGCTTCACTTATGAGGTTCTCTCAGTGGTGGATCCACCTAAAGGGGTTCCTAAAGAAATTGAGAAACAGAAAGTTAGTGATGTTTTATAATAATAGTTTAATTAAACTGACTCACTAAGTCCCTTGAGAGTCATTTTCTGCTAGCAGTAAGCTCAAGTCGTATTATTAGGTATGTGGTCAAAATCTTATATAGACCATAACATAACATGTGCCGACTAGGTGTCGTGCACGCGTGCCGCCTAGGTTTCGTGCACGTGACACCTGTATTACCAGATAGACGCTGTGGCCACTATGCTACTTGGACATTGACATCTTATTCATATAAAATTGACATCTTATTCATATAAAATTGATATCTTATTCATATAAAATTGATATCTTATTCATATAAAATTGATATCTTAGGTATTCATATAAAATTGATATCTTATTCATATAAAATTGATATCTTATTCATATAAAATTGGCATCTTATTCATAAAAGGTATCAATTTTACTGTTCCAGGCGAGACCTTAATAATATTTTTTTTGGCAACCAAACCTTCTGTATTTACAAGGACTTATAACTTTCACGTTGCTCCCCTCAGTAGTTACATTGTTCCTATATTTACTTGAGTACAGTGAATTATTGTAATACAAGCGAGTATGGAATTTAGATGTATTCATCGAGGGACTCCCGAGTACAATTTAGTAATCAAGAAAAGGCAACAATATTGTAGCAGGAAGCACCATCGCAGTACGTTATTTCTGGCATCCTCCACTAATTTGTGTTCGATAGTTAACAATTGCATTGATAAGTGAGTGAACATTACACGTTTGGTCTTTGTCAAACTTTATGGCTTCAACATGTTCCTAGTTCTTATTGTTGCTAAATCACTGAGTCATTTCCTTTAGTATATTAATTTGGTCATAGTTTGACGTATGACAGTATGACAACAACTAAATTGATTAGAGTCATACCAAATAGGTGATTATCTTGACGCCATTGTCATTCAGCGCATCGCGTTCGGCTCACATGAGGAAGTTTCCACGTTTGAATATCGGTCGAAATTATTGATTTTTTAAAAAAAAAAACTTTGGGGATAAGTTCCTGAGGGCTTATTTTTAGGATCTGTAGAAGGCAGGCAGTTCAAAAATTAAAAGGACCTGTCAAGATTTTTTTTTTTTTTTTATTAGTTATCATACCTGAAAAAGATAAGGTCTGTCGTCTGTTGTCCACTGGCAGCGGTAGGTACAAATTTCTAATTATAGGGCCAAGATAATTATTTTAAGAGTAGTTCTATGTTCTGTAGAACTCATAGTGGCCCCCAATAAGAGAGGCTAGGAAACGTTTCTACAGATATTGTTTGGATAAAAAACGTATATTCATATCTAATTCCTTTGAAATCAGTTTGTCCCGGAATAAACAGTTTGTCTAGGCAATTTTAACAAGAAGTTGGGTATATCTAGCATAGATTGGATCATTAAAAGTTATGAATTCAATTGCTATTTTAATTATTTATTGTGTTTCAGGGGTTAATAACCTCTGAAATATTACAATTTTAGGAATTGAATTACCCCCTCCCCCATATTAAAAGATAAAATTAACCGAAGCAGAAGAGTGGATAATATAAAATTAGAATGAACAAATTTGTAAGATAAAAGGATCTGTAAAGAAAAGTGAATTTGTTATTAGCAGGTACCTGAAAAAGAAGGAATGGTTAGTTGTTGAACTCCTGTAGACCATATGAAGCCATTTCTAGGAGAGACATTTTTTTAAGTACAACTAAAAGTATTTGTAATTGGCATTTTTGTTAACATTATTTATTTTTGTGAACGTTAGTGAACTCCACTTTTGACCCTGGTATACATCCCGAAATGCACTTGTATATGTATATACACATATACAAGTGTATGTATATGGTGTATGTTTGTTTGTTACAAGCCACAATTTTCATCCGATTTTGACGAAATTTGGCATACATGTTTAAAACATGAAAGAAATTAGCTGTATAGTTTTTGGGGCCCAATACTTTGTTTGTTGAAAATGATATTTATCTTTAGCGGTTTGTTGTAGAAACGTAAAATGGGGTGTTAAGGGTTTTTTCTATTAAATCTTTGGCATTGCTTTTATGGTAATAAGTATTGTTTTTATGTGTCAGGAGACACATATCAAATATTACCTGATTATATAATGTTCATAATTTTTGTTCAAGTCCTTGCAATGAGCTAGACCATAGACAAAACTGATAATAATT
The DNA here is from genome assembly GCA_012654025.1 of Pachypsylla venusta. Classification (NCBI taxonomy): domain Eukaryota; kingdom Metazoa; phylum Arthropoda; class Insecta; order Hemiptera; family Aphalaridae; genus Pachypsylla; species Pachypsylla venusta. The sequence goes on from CM022875.1 coordinate 11,528,521, forward strand.
ATTATTATTGCTGTGCTTGAAAACAACAATTTTATTTCAGCAGATTCTATCACAGGACTTTCTCCTGACAAATTGCCGTTTTATTATAAACATAGGATCTTATTCTACACAGAAGCGCGTGGGCTTTGGTCTACATGAACGTGATCATACGCACAAACAACTCCGCCTACTCACACAACCAACAACATTCACTAACTAGCACACCAAACCAAAATATAATAATACATTACCTCGCAAGGTCCGTTTTAGGTGAATCTTCTGTTTTTTTAATTATTTTTGTTAATTAATTTTTTGTGGAGTAGACTAAATAATCCGGGAGCTGGTATAGACTGGCTTCAGTAAACCGGCCCATTAGACCGGTGGTTTTATGTAAGATAAAAAAAATTAAAAAAAACGCTAAATTTTATGTTTCATAGAATGCAACATAAAATTATTATTTTTTATTCATTTAACGTCTTTTTAACATCTACTGGTCTTTCCAAACGCTGGGTAAATTTAAGATTATTGGAAATAGATACTTTCCGCCTCTTACAAAATTCATCAAAAATTTAAAGATATTATCGTCTTTGGCACATTGAATACACCAGTTCACGTTTGATCAGTGAAATCAAGAAACTTCCTTGTTGGCTCCCTCGAGATTCTGGATATTCCCAGCTCAACCCAGGCTGTGTGAGGTCAATATGGGTAGCTGGTTTGAAACTGTCCCTGCGACTGGGGAATAAAACCCCCGTCCCGAATGACCGATTGACCAATAGCTGTCAAAAAAAAAAAATATATATATATATAAGAGGCAGTCTTTCTGCCTCTTAGAAAGCGGATTAAGAAATCGATTAGCCGTACGGGCATACGAGACGAAATGGGGTAAATTGAGATAATTAGATGACATTTTTTGCACTGAAATATTGCTATTTTTCGAACCGTTTCCCTTGTCTTGATGCACATCTGATACCTAGGATATTACAGTGTTAGCAACTTCAATCTTCATTATATTAATGCATCTTTTGATGGCAACAACTCTTTCTCATAGTATCCATTGTTGCAATTTTTTTTACGGCATCCGACACGACCATCAAATATATTCCGTATGACTCACCGATAAACATTGAAACAACAAGCGATATATGTCTTCAATATATCGTATACATATAGTCGTATGGGCTCACATTGAGTGGGCTGATTCTACGTCAACAAGAAGTCCTAATTTGTTTTCAAGCAATCATCATTTCCGTCATTGATTCACTCAACTCATGATTCAAAATGAGATATATATAGGCCTACGAGTAGTTGTCCCTTGTCCCCCGAACCATTCCTATATTGGTCGGATTATTTTTTATTTAGATATGTATTTACCAATGTAGGGTATTCGGAGTTTGTTGTGAAATAATATACCCACAGGCCAAGCGTGGTGGAACATTGTCTTGTATAGGTAATGTATAATATATTCTTTCAAATTTGAAATTATGTACATTTAGTTTTATGTATAAACAATAACCCATACAGAAGTCAAATTGAAGATTCCTTATGTAGAAATAAAGATGCTATGTTATATACAGTTCCAATCTTAAACTAAACATCAACAGGGTAATACTTTATCAAAAATAGAAAAAAAATGAAACTAGATAGTCCAATCTAATAATAGATAAAGAAAAATAAATAAAACACTGAAATAATTACTGCTTGTAATATTAAGGAATTGCATTGTATCCTATGTCGGATCGCCTTTAAATTTGTTCCAAATTACTGCTTGTAATATTAAGGAATTGCATTGTATCCTAAGTCGGATCGCCTTTAAATTTGTTCCAAATTGCTGCTTGTAATATTAAGGAATTGCATTGTATCCTAAGTCGGATCGCCTTTGAATTTGCTCCAAAAGACTCATCAGTAAAGGAGCAGTACTATTTAGAATACACTTCTCATTACTTCGTGTGTGTCATGTTTACATTTCTGTGTATCTTTACCAAATTGGCTTCATATATNCCCCCCCCCCCTATTTTCATTGTCCTGAAAAACAAAAATATCAATATAAGAATCGTATCGAAGCACGGGCGAAACAGCTAGTATATAATACAACATGAGCACCATCCTTTATATTAAAGAATAAAATCTAATTTGTATACAATGGCTCTCAACAATAAGAACATACCAGTCCATTGTTGAGGATCGGATCGTTGACAAATTATTTGGCGGTTAATAAAAACAGACCGAAACTTTTTGTATCAGTTTAGCTTTTTGTATTCTTTTCATTGAGAAATTGAATTTGTTCTTCGATGTGAACCAGGGGCGTACACAAGGGGGGGGGCGGCTTTAGCCCCCCCATTAATTTTTTTTTCGAGATCAAAGCCATCAAATGTGAAACGCGAGTAGTGTATATCATCTAACCCTGTGCATCTATTTAAATGTCACGGAAAGGAGTTTCATTCTTGATGAAAATTTAATATGAACATTTATTAGGATGGGCCCATTAGGGCTTTTGTGCTCTACCGGGCACTCGGGCCTCATGGTGTCCATTTTAATATATACGAATTAAAAGGATTCGTTTTCAGGTTCCCGATTGGTGCCCCACCCCAAATAATACTTTAGTTTAGATGAGTACAGTCTTCCTTAAATTTACGTTGTTTCCCATTCCTTTTATAATAACAAGAGCTTTTTGATTTCGGTGACGATTCTTTCAAAGGCTTAGAAAATGGTTTTCATTCTTCCATCATTTACTTCCCCAGTATGATGGGTCTTTCATATCATTTTGGGACATCCGTTGGAAATAATCTATGATATCATTTTGGGACATCCGTTGAAAATGTGTATTTCTTCAGTTTACTATTATTCGTGCACCAACTTGTTCGCAATTTGAATGACTAGATAGAAACTATGTGAACATTGTTTGAAGTATCTAATGGAAGCTAAGGGCCATATTCTAAAACTCCACTGGAGTGCTCACTACCACTTGAGTGTCTGATTTGTATTTTAAACAATGTTCTGACCAAAAAAAAAAAAAAAAAAAAAAAAAAAANAAAAAAATACATGTAATTTTATTGCGGGTGGTCACTCCGCTAATTTGTAGTCGGCGTGACAACTCACACTTGAGTGGAGTTTTATAATATGGCCCTAAGTCTAAAGAATTTGACAGTAGGTAAACATAATGTATAGAGCTAGCTGAGAAAAATATGTTTTGCTGTGGAGAGTATCATGTGAGATATGGTCTCTATTAAGTTAACATTGCAACCTAATATCCACCAGTCACATCTAGCAAATCAGGTGCCATTTAACATTGTGAGGAATCCTGGGAACAACCCACACGTTGGCGTTTCTAGTATGTGCATGCATTAAATTTTATGGCCAAATGGCCATTCCACACCAGATGGAAATATGTAGTGTCAACCATTTTTTGAATTGTCTTTTTAATATATTAATTCCTATCCCTGCATACAAACTATTCAACATATGAGACGGTGTTTCCCATCAGTGGGAATTTTATACGTCTCGCTGGGATGGTGCGGAAGGTCACGATTCTTTTCAAAACCGGTGGTTCAAGGTATCTATACGTGGAATCCAAAAATCGAATAAAAAAATCGTTTCTCCGTCGCCGCCGACCGTACGCCATGATGGAAACTTTTGCTATTTAGTGATTGTACAATGCCGTGTCTCCAGATTTTTTTATTTTAATGGAATATTGGATGTGCACAGGATCAGTTGCAGTTTGAATCCATCATCTTATTCTATACTAGCTGTTTTCCCGTGCAACGCTACGGTTACAAAATTCAACAACTCAATTTTAGATTTTTGGTGGAACCGACCCCCCAGTGTGAACATGGCTACTATTTAGAAAATTCAATATTTTACTCAAAGATATTACTTTTTGCACTGCGGAACACCTTCGTATAAAAATTCAACTTTCTCGCTTATCCCGAAGTGATACTTCTTAACTCTGGGTTTTTGGTGGAACCCACCCCCCAGAGTGAGCACCGCTCTTACTTAGAAAATTCAATATTTTATTCAAGGATGTGACTTTTTGTACTTCGGTCTATTTTCGGTCATTTTTCTTTATCTCTTATAGTTTGCCCAGAAAAAAATTGCAAAAAGACCGGCTAAATAGCGACATTTTTGGCGGTAACTTGCTCCCACTTGGACTTTAAATTTTTTCCTTTCTTATTATGCACGTGCATACTAAAAGGAACCTATGTGGCAAGTTTCAAGTCTCTACGTTTAGCCATCGTGGAGCTACGTTGATTATCAGTCAGTACGTCAGTCAGTATACCAACTGGGCTTTGCGTTTTATAAGTATAGATTTAAAATGTATATATAAAATTTATTCGTTATTCTATCGTTCCTTATAATTTTTTAGGACACAATATTTCCGTTCTATATGTTTGAAATTTTGTGTTCAATTTGCATTGCTTGTTATTCGTACATGAACTTGGGAAATTGGATAGAAGCCATACTGTAACAATTTTTATGATCTAAATAAAAATCGTCTAATGGACATTCCCAATTTTGAATTTCAACTATCTGCAATAGGTTACAAGATGCACTTGTTTGCTGCGCAATGCAATTATTGAGAACATTGAACTAGGAATGCAACAACATCGGCTATCCCATTCTATAGGAAATAAAATGGGATAGTCCGTATTGGCAATAATAATAAAACCATGCGAGGGTCCAGGTTCAAAAGATTAAGGCAATAAGTGAAGGAAGTCCTTCCGTGTCCATCACGGGAAGTGATGGTGGTGGAAGTGTTGGGTAGCATATTATGCTATTCTGAGGGCGCCACCCTAAGATGTTGATAATCCCGGACCCCTCCATATCCTCCAATAGTGGTAAATATCTCAAATTCATGAGGATGAAATTCCCACGTTTGCACCCACGCCCTACTGTTTACCAGAGAGAGCAGGGGTTCCCAAACTTTTTGGTACCGCGGTCACTTTTCTTGAAATGAAAGTCTTCCACGACCCTCCCCTTTACATTATAAATTATTCAAAACGGTAATGTGTTGCTGAATGCTATCTCTTTAAAAACACTAATGTGTTGCTGAATGCTATCTCTTTAAAAACACTAATGTGTTGCTGAATGCTATCTCATTCAAAACGTTATTGTGTTGCTGGAATACTATTGCTGAATGCTATCTCATTCAAAACGTTATTGTGTTGCTGAATACTATCTCCATCAAAACGCTAATGTGCTGAATACTATCTCATTCAAAACGCTAATGTGTTGCTGAATGCTATCTTAATCAAAACGCTAATGTGTTGCTGAATGCTATCTCATTCAAAACTCTAATGATTTGCTGAATGCTATCTCATTCAAAATGCTAATGTGTTTCTGGATGCTATCCCAATCAAAACGCTAATGTGTTGGAGAATGCTATCTCATTCAAAACGCTAATGTGTTGCTGAATGCTATCCCAATCAAAACGTTAATGTGTCGCTAAATGTTCATTCAAATTTTCTAAACATCATGTTCAATAAAATTACTTTTGTAAAAAAATTGTGTATATTTATATTTCAACTAAATGATAATAATTCAATTGGTCTCGCGCCACCCTTGAACTGTATTCTCGCCCTCCCTGGAGGGGTGCGCCCCCCCAGTTTGGGAACCTCTGAGATAGAGAGTCCTACCTTTACGCCGTCAATCCATGACCGCAAATATATAAGTTTGTAATAAATAAGGAGAAAATAATATGTTAATTATATTAGGTGTTAAAGAATATTTATTTTTAAATTAAATTAAAACAAAATACTTACCAGAATTTCTCATAACTTTATAATACCAAACCAATTACTAATCTCATAGAAACTTTTAAAATCCTTCTCAGATTTATTCCGTCGGTTCAATAATTGATTGAAGGTCAAAAGTACTATATCTTCACTTGACTAAAAAAAAAATATAGTACTTTAGATATAGTACTTTTAACCTTCAATATGGTTTTACTTGACATAGTATCCCAATTTAACGAATTTAGTTCAATAATTGTCAATCACCAAAGGTCATTGGAAATCGGGTTTTACTCACTCAGCTTTTGGGCTGCCTGGGTTGCGTCGGAAATAGCTAGCATCACGAGATCTCGAAGTGGTCACTGGTTAACCAACAGTAAAACCTCGCTTTACATTGCTTAACCTTAGTGATCGTAGGAAAACTGGTGTATAAAACGTCCCATTGACGACGTCTAACCATTCTTTAAAACATCAATTTTACATAAAGCAAAGATTTCCCATCGAAAAATTAATAGCTACATTTTACATACTCTGAAATTCCATAATTTGGAGTCCTAATTTTTGTGTGTGTACGGGATATTGGGGCACAGTTACACTTAAAATGCAACGATGTACGTTGCATATCAAATTTCAACAAAATCGTTCAACACTAAGGCGCAAAAGTGCTGTTCATGACAAACAAACCGATTTTTTTATACGATTTTTGGATTCTATCATATGCCTTAAAGAGTTGGTACATCAAACATAGGTTGTACTTATTACTAAGTTATATTAAATTACCCTTCTATTTTTCTTTGCGTGTCCTGTTAATAAATGAGCCAGGTGATCCCTGAAAACGCCTCAAGCTCTATATTGGTCGACTGCATTCATTAGAGCAACCGGTCTCAAAATATTTGATCATTCCATTTCTGGGGGGTTCCTTTATAATATAGCCACGGGGGAAATTCTTACCCTACTTGCTTGATGGCCATACGTATAGTCAATTATTAATGATAAATGGGTAATTCCTGTACCTGGCGTACATAACACCTTTGCAATACTAACATCTATATACGCCTCATAATTTATTATTACCAATATACAGGGTGATTCAATGCTTCCCTTCAAAAGGGACCGCCCATATTACATTTTTTCGGAAACGGGATTTGTACAAAAAATGAATCCGTGAAGTATTTGGAATATCTAAATTGACATATAGGTACGAGGGAATTATTTAGAATATCTAAATAGACATATAGGTACGAGGAAAGTATTTGGAATATGTAAATAGACATATAGGTACGAGGGAAGTATTTGGAATATCTTAACAGTCATATAGGTACGAGGGAAGTAATTGGAAAATCTAAATGGACATATTAGCATGAGAGGGAAGTAGTTGGAATATCTAAATAGTCATATAGGTACGAAGGAAGTATTTTGAATATCTAAATAGTCATATAGGTACGAGGGAAGTATTTGGAATATCTAAATAGACATATAGGTATGAGGGAAGTATTTGGAATATCTAAATAGACATATAGGTACGAGGGAAGTATTAGGAATATCTAAATAGACATATAGGTACGAGGGAAGTATTTGGAAAATCTAAATGGACATATAGGTATTAGAGGGAAGTAGTTGGAATATCTAAATAGTCATATAGGTACGAGGAAAGTATTTGGAATATCTGAATAGACATATTAGGTACGAGGGAAGTATTTGGAATATCTAAATAGGCTTATTGGTACGAGAGGGCGGTCCGAAAGTTCGTATCCTAACCTAGATGGAGAGGAAAAAACAACAACAACTGTGTATTGTTTTTTAACATAATCTCCCTTGAGTTGAATATATTATTTACAACTTTTGGGTAACATCCCCATGAGTTAGTATACTTTCAAATCAAAAGACCCTAAAACAGTTGACCTGAGCTCTTCACCAATCCTTTTTTTCCCATGCAGCTCAGTTTTTTGAAAACACAAATGGTCGCTAGGGACCAGGGATGGACTGAAGAGAGGCTGGGATATCTCAGTGAAGGCACACCGACGCACAGCAGCCTTTGCAATGACGGCGGTGTGGGCAGAAGCGTTGTCATGAAGGAGTTGAACACATCAGAAAAATGTACTCCAGATCTTTTGCTTAGGTCGACCTGTCAAAATTAAAATAATTTGGATAATTTTACCTCGTATTATGATTAGACCGTAAGTAGCTGTAAAATCATTGTCAGAACTGCAACCATTCATTAATTCTTTGTTGGCCGGGCCATGAACTTTAGGAACCACCCTCTTACATTCATTTCAGATTCCAATGAAAAGTTGAAGCACTTCACTAACCATTTTCTTTTATTTTTATGTTTCTAGGTAAGTTCCCACTATTCATATATAGATACCTATTTGGGAACCAAGTCAACAGAAACCAGTTTATCGAATTCCGTAAGTAGCCATACAATTGTTTCATACAGAGAGATCGTTACTAGCTACAGTTACAGGCACCGTAAGTCGCCGTACAATTGATTCAACCAGAGAGATAGTTACTAGCTACAGTTACAGACACGGTAAGTCGCCGTACAATTGATTCAACCAGAGAGATAGTTACTAGCTACAGTTACAGGCACCGTAAGTCGCCGTACAATTGATTCAACCACAGAGATAGTTACTAGCTACAGTTACTGGCACCGTAGGTAGCCATACAATTGTTTCATACAGAGAGATAGTTACTAGCTACAGTTACAGGCACCGTAAGTCGCCGTACAATTGATTCAACCACAGAATCTACTAGTTACAGTTACTGGCACCGTAGGTAGACGTACAATTGTTTCATCCAGAGAGATAGTTACTAGCTACAGTTTCTGGCACTGTAAGTAGCCGTACAATTGTTTCATCCAGAGAGATAGTTACTAGCTACAGTTACTGGCACCGTAGGTAGACGTACAATTGTTTCATCCAGAGAGATAGTTACTAGCTACAGTTACTGGCCCCGTTAGTAGCCGTACAATTGTTTCATCTAGCGAAATAGTTACTAGCTACAGTTTCTGGCACTGTAAGTAGCCGTACAATTGTTTCATCCAGAGAGATAGTTACTAGCTACAGTTACTGGC
>CM022875.1:11537778-11574380 GCA_012654025.1 Pachypsylla venusta
GAGTACTTTCTATATGAACCATCCTGTATATTCCCATCTTCCATATACAAACATGATTATTATAAATATTGCAAGTGAGAGTCGGCACAGTCAGAGCTCTGCCGTGAACATGAACATGGCCTCAATGGATGTGTGTTCAACATGGTTATAATGTTTTGACAGTCTTACTTTCTTCTTCGTCTGCTTCTTTAAACTCTGAGTACTTTCTATATGAACCATCCTGTATATTCCCATCTTCCATATACAAACATGATTATTATAAATATTGCAAGTGAGAGTCGGCACAGTCAGAGTTCTGCCGTGAACATGGCTCAATGAATGTGTGTTCAACATGGTTATAATGTTTTGACAGCCTTACCTTCTTCTTCGTCTGCTTCTTTAAACTCTGAGTACTTTCTGTATGAACCATCCTGTATATTCCCATCTTCCATATACAAACATGATTATTATAAATATTGCAAGTGAGAGTCGGCACAGTCAGAGTTCTGCCGTGAACATGGCTCAATGAATGTGTGTTCAACATGGTTATAATGTTTTGACAGCCTTACCTTCTTCTTCGTCTGCTTCTTTAAACTCTGAGTACTTTCTGTATGAACCATCCTGTATATTCCCATCTTCCATATACAAACATGATTATTATAAATATTGCAAGTGAGAGTCGGCACAGTCAGAGTTCTGCCGTGAACATGGCTCAATGAATGTGTGTTCAACATGGTTATAATGTTTTGACAGCCTTACCTTCTTCTTCGTCTGCTTCTTTAAACTCTGAGTACTTTCTGTATGAACCATCCTGTATATTCCCATCTTCCATATACAAACATGATTATTATAAATATTGCAAGTGAGACTCGGCACAGTCAGAGCTCTGTCGTGAACATGGCCTCAATGAATGTGTGTTCAACATGGTTATAATGTTTTGACAGCCTTACTTTCTTCTTCGTCTGCTTCTTTAAACTCTGAGTACTTTCTGTATAAACCATCCTGTATATTCCCATCGTCCATATACAAACATGATTATTATAAATATTGCAAGTGAGAGTCGGCACAGTCAGAGCTCTGCCGTGAACATGAACATGGCCTCAATGGATGTGTGTTCAACATGGTTATAATGTTTTGACAGCCTTACTTTCTTCTTCGTCTGCTTCTTTAACTTCACCTTTTTCCAGTTCTATTTAGGGTCGGCGTTGCTTTCCTTCATTTTACCATTCCACAACTTTCTGTTCAGTGGCCACTCTTTTGACTTGTATTACCCTTGCCTGGGACGGTATCCCTCGCTTGCTTCTCACAGTAACAGTGCTTAGAAACTGCTGATGACTTTTCATCTTTGGTTTGAAGCAGAGTCTTTTTGAAGGCTGGATGCGCTTACTAACACCAAATTTTCTGTACTTACACAAGCTTAGGACCATTACCTAATGTAACGGGTGCCTTGCTCTCATCGGTGGCTACACTTTGACAGTCTTACTTTACCAATTTAGAAATTAATGTCTGGAGTTACAAATGTCTTTTTCTATTTCTGACAATAAATATGTTGCCTGCCAAAGATTTTACAATTTGTGAAAATTTCACTGGAATTTTGAGGTGGAACTTTTTACTTTATATATTTTGTCGATTCCAAGGTTCATTTCTGAAAATATTCCATCATTAAGACAAAACAACTGGTTACGTTAGAACGATTCGAATGGTTTTCATATTCAATTTTGTTCGTGAAGATTCCAAAGGTTCATTTTTGAAAATAATAAACCAAAATAAATTAATGTATAAAAAAGCTCAATTTGAACTTTCATTTTACTTTTCTAAAATGGGTGGGTCTAAACTGGGTACTTTTCTAAAAAATCCATATAAGATTTAATGATTTCAAACTTGACTTATCCCCTGGGAGTCAATTTTGATTGTAAAATAGTTTGATATCTTTTCGCTCCACTCAAATTTGTATTAATGGGGAGCGGTGGGGGGCAACACCCTGTATACCATCCATCATCTTTAGGTACCTATTAACAGCATTAGATGAAGATATGTGAGCTTTAATAATGACTCGTTTCTCAAACAACTTTGCATTTTTCTCTTATGAAATCAGATTAGAACAAAAATTTTAAGGTACGGCATGTTTCATAATATAAATTTTACCATCCTGATCCCAGATAGGTATGTTAGATACCAACATAAGAACGTGTGTTTACTTCGTGTAGTAATTTCAACAACGGTCAACCTGATATGTCTACATTAGGAACCAGACTAGAACTTTTAGAATACTGGAACGATTTTTTCATGAAATCGTTGAGCAAATACAGAATTTAAATCTTAACTTTTCACAAAGTCTTCAAGTAATGTGCTCTGCCTGTACAGACTTGTGGCTGTGAAATAGGGACTCTCACTGGACATATTAAAGGCAAACTTAGAACCGCACAGAGAGCGATGGAAAGATCTCTGTTAAACATCAAGAGGCAAGATCCACAAAGAGACACAAATATAAGAGAATTGACCCGAGTAAAATATATAATAGCTAGAGTAAACGAACTCAAAAGGAAATGGGCAGGAAACATTGCAAGACTATTCTTTGGAAGATGGACGAAGGCAGTGATGGGATGGAAGCAAAGGAGTTGAAAAGGGTCTACCTGTTGATAGACCCAAAGACCACTGGGACAAATATTTAAAGGTAGTAACGGGTAAAAATAGGCAAAACACCTGTGCGATTCAGTTTTGGATTGAAGATTTTTGAACATTTCTTCTTGAAAATGTTCCTAACCAAAAACTAAGATGCCACATCTTAACTCGTCTTATGAAATAAGATGCATTTTGGACTTAGTAAGGGATAAAATTCTATCAACTGACCCAAAAGGCTGATATAACAAAAACATTCGTCAAAATAATAAAAGGTATCAAATAAATTTTAGAGCTGCAGTTTCATCTGGCTGTACAATCAAACTTGCCTAAGCCAAGATTATTGATTATCATGAAACACCAAAGTACCTATCATTTCATTCACTTTTCATCTTTTCATTAAAATATTTTTTAAAAAAATTAATATATTATTGAATATTTACAACTTATCTAAACCTCACATATCCATCCCTCCAGTTTTATCCTTCAGCGGGGTATCTAAACTTTACGAACACCCTGTAAACAATATATTTTATAGCTTTATTTCAATCATAGGGAGCCAATATAAACTCAATTAATTATTGAGAAATAAAATGAAAACATAATTTACAGAAAACTCATTAAAGATAATCAATATCTTGCGCTGCGCCGAAGAGAGATAGCTGTTTTGCAATAACTTTTCTAGAAATGTTTGATAAGAGAAGAAAAGTAGTTATCACTCGCGTGACAAACCATCATTTGGTCATTGAAGCTCTTAACAGAACAAATGACAAGTTTACTGAAGTAGCAGACAGTCAGACAGAATATATGCGTCTATTATTAATCTTTAGAAACCCCACAAGCAAAGAGAAGTATTCTGCGCCAGCTAAATACAAATCATCATTTGGTCACTGAAGCTCTTAACAGAACAAATGACAAGTTTAATGAAGTAGCAGACAGTCAGACAGAAGGTATGCGTTATTAATCTTTAGAAACTCCACAAATCAAACGAAACAAAAAAATACTTATTCTAATTTTGGAACAAGACAAAATTGAGAAAGGAAAAAAAAAAAAAAATCGTATCAAAACTGACATTGAGCCATTATCATTTAGTCTCCGATCTTCCATGGGGAAAAGATTGTAATCGCCCGAATGAGAAATTGACATACCAGGCTCACTTTTCTTTTTTAAAAACATTGACATCAATTTTGTCAATGTGTATCTACAGTCTACAGTTTGGGTAGCTCAGTGAATACATCGGAATGGGGATAGTCCTCCTCAAAGATTCCTGGAGGGATTGAAAATACACAGGAATTCCTGCGCGTTTGGAGAGATTCTCTAAAATCGGAAAACATTGATTTTAAATTTTTAATGTCTAAAAAAAATCCATAAATTTAAGTATTTCATTTTCCTGTCCTGGTCATACTGTAATACTTTAATCGGATTCCAACCGATAAAAAGAAACGAAATTTGTTTGGATACGTCAATATTACCAGGTGGCTTGGATATTTGCGTATGCATATCTTGTAGCCAACCTGCCAAATGTAAAACAACATAAATATAAAAATAGGCTATTTGTGTCATTGAATTCGCCAGATGTTTTCAACTAGACTTCCTTTTATACGAGACAGAAGGAAAGAAATCCGCCTCATCAAATAGCATGACATTATCATTTTATTATAGCCACGGCAGGCTCGAGCAGAAGTAAAAACAACCATTTGATACTGTTAGAATACTTAGAGTAAACATGGGGGTAGTTCGTGGACGATTTGAGAATGATTCTGTTGGTGATATTGTTGTAATTAACAAAGGCTATTTCCCGAAGGCTATTTTTTTATAGGGTACAAGAGATATTTTGTCTAACAAAAAGGGAAAACAGAAATTACAAAATAACACAGTCATAAAGATATTGGGGTCTGACATTCTCACGGCCCGAGTCCACCTGAGCTGATGGTGTAAAATTTATGCTCCGGTATTAACACATGTTGCATAACAAGAGATTATGCATGGTGTTTTAGTACCTACTGGAGAAAATAATGAAGGCAACAGGAAACCACCCTTTCCAACAACGATTTCCTTTGATAACAATCTACATAAATTGAATTTAACCATTATTGAAGACTGTGACAAACCAGTTGTTTAAATAACTGTTAACTTGATGATGACAACAATATCCTAGTTCGTCATTTTCTCCCATCAGGGACAAGTCTTGACGACCCTGGGGTTGTCTTAGCAGCAAGATGTGTAGAGATTCAGAATGATCTTTAGGAATGAACTTATAACAGAAATGGTACTCAATCGATGAAAAAATTTATAGAAAGAATACCAAGAGTACGTATGCTGTGTTGTGATTGTTGTAAAAGGATGTTAATATGACGACAAGAAAGTTTGATATAAAATGTATTAAAATTTACGGAATACATGCTGAAATAAAACAAAAATACATTTCTATATTTAGGTATTGCATTTCATTTATTTTATTGGGTATATTGAAACTATTGAGCGGCATTGCACACCAATGTGACAAGTCATCCTGTCGATCAACTCTCCTAAATGCTAAGTTCACGACCATGAGCAATTAATTTAATCATGACAATGACACTTTCAAAATCACGACAACCATTACGACGTGACAATTTCATGCATGCTCAATCTGAAAAAGCAAACCACTTAGTCAAGCAATTGATCATTCACGATTTGAACCTCAAGCTAATGGCTTGTTAATTGTTTGAACCTATTTCACAAAAGAAATAACATAGCAGAAAATTACCCCCCGCCCTCTCGGCTTCTATTTTTTGGAACACAAAATGTGCGCCATCTTGAAAACCAAGCAAAAAATGGACTTTACATGTGCCCGTATTCATTGTTGTAAATTGTTGACTTCTATAACCCCTTCTTCTTGAATCTTTTATATTTCTTAGGACCTGGCCTATTGTTTTGAGAAATCACAAAAAATGTCCGCCATGTTTATCGTTGGAAGTGACGACTTCTCCAACCTCTTCAATTGTTACAACGTTTTCCTGGACCACCCTATATTGTTGTCGAGCGAACAGATTGAGTGAACTTTACAATTTAGTAAAAAAGGAAGTCAACTTCAAGTTCTGATCACTTTATTTTTCAGAGTGACCTACTTTGTGACGCCGCCCTTTCTATTAATATACAATTTTGCCATTTTAATTTCAACATGCCCTTTAGAATACCTACTTCCCTTCTCATATTGAACTTTAACAATTTTGGAATCGTCTTTTCTTTCTATCGATTTTGGTTGTTATTTTGTTTATGTAGCTATAATTCATTAGTATGAAAGGTATAGGTATTGAAATTCTAGATATTTTTTTTATATAAATTTAGATCTTCCATCTGGTCTAACGAAAGTATTCATTCCTATGCCTAGATTCTCTTCATTTACCAATTTCAAATATTATTTCTTCATTTGTTAGTCGTGGTTTTATTCCAAGCACAAAAAGCCCATAAGAGGCTTAGGTGCAGGGGCTTACATAGCCCCAAAGAGAAACTTAGCTCACGAATATAGTCCTGGTTTTCCTTTTCTTCTGCTCTTTAATCCTACATTTGATTTAAGTGTCCGAATAGTAAATATTTGAATCAACTTTATACAGATATAGATTTCAATTGTCAAATTCCATGAGCTCTTCTTGATCAGTTATAGACAGCAATGACCTCGGCAAACTGTTATTAGGACCGATACCTAGAATAAGTTAGTAAACAACAAATCTGATAAGGATTTTATTTGTGACAGTTCGTCTGCTGATAAACCGGTAGTTGTAAAAATGTCTTTATTTATCAAAACAATCACAGACAGACTGGAAGTAGATCGGTCCACATTTCCTCTTATGGTGCATCATGTTCGTAGAACCCAAATCAGGTTGATGATAATGAGACTGTTGAACCACAGATAGAACGGTATATACGGGTATCACTAAACATGTCATCGACACATAGAATGTTGTAGAAATCTTGGAAAGTACTCATTTTGGACCGAAACATAATATGTGGAAGATGAAAAATTTTAATTGTGAAAACACTTAGGGAATCGTTCAACTCACTATCAGTAAACAGTGCTTTTCTTTCTGGGATTAAGCCATGTTGGTTTGAAGAGGTGAGAAGAAGATACCATACCGAGTCCGATTNCTCATTTTGGACCGAAACATAATATGTGGAAGATGAAAAATTTTAATTGTGAAAACACTTAGGGAATCGTTCAACTCACTATCAGTAAACAGTGCTTTTCTTTCTGGGATTAAGCCATGTTGGTTTGAAGAGGTGAGAAGTAAGAAGATACCATACCGAGTCCGATTTACGAGATTTGAGAATTGAGACACAGGAGGTGATATACCTATACGTTTTGTTTACAAATATGAGCAGGAAGAGAAACTCTGTTGTCGCTTTTAGTTTTCAAAAAATGGCAAGATGAATTGCCATCATCATTTCCCAACGTTTTTCGGCAACTGCGTGTCTCTGTGATATAATTGTAATATTTGTGTCAGTTGACAGCTGTTAAATTTTATCGTTTGTTGTAGAATTTCCTTTGGCCAAAATTATTCTTTTAGTAATTTTCTTTGCATTTGTTAAAAAAATGGCCATATCTGGAATAGAAAACTCCATACAGTAGATCTGACCTTTTCACAGAATATTTTAGTTGATTTTATCTTTATTTCTTACTTCTAGTAGTATTTTTTATGTCCGTTTGAGCTATGTAAATATACCTACCTTTAAAAAACTTCGTTTTTTAATGGTATATTATTACCAAAAAAAACTTCGTTTTTTAATGGTTTATTATTACCAAAAAAAACTTCGTTTTTTAATGGTATATTATTACCAAAAAAACTTCGTTTTTTAAAGGTATATTATTACCAAAAAAACTTCGTTTTTTAATGGTATATTATTACCAAAAAAACTTCGTTTTTTAAAGGTATTATTAACAAAAATAATCGTTTTTAACGGTAATATTACCAAAAGAAACTTCGTTTTTTAACGGTATTATTACCAAAAATATTTGATAATAAATTGCTTCCTCTTATTTTATTCCAGATTTCCTTTCTTATTTTTTTCTAGTTTCTTGATCCAGCTCCGTATTCTCTGCATGCTAAATAGGCTTTGCACTAGAGATACATAGATAACTATCTGTTTTCCCGTGCTTCGCTACGGTTACAAAATTCAACAAAAATTTCGAGATCGCGAAATGAAATCTTCTCAATGTTAGATTCTTGGTGGAACCGACCCCCAGAGTGAACACGGATCCTATTTAGAAAATTCAATTTTTTCTCAAAGATATTACTTTTTGCACTGCGGAACTCCTTCGTGTAAAAATTCAGCTTTCTCGCTCATCCGGAAGTGATACTTCGTAACTATGGAGTTTGGTAGAACCGACCCCCAGAGTGATTACCGCTCCTAGTTAAAAAATTCAATATTTTATTCAAGGATGTGACTTTTTGTACTTCGGTCTATTTTTGGTCATTTTTCATCTCTTATAGTTTGCCCAGAAAAAAATTGCAAAAAGACCGGCTAAATAGCGACATTTTTGGCGGTAACTTGCTCCCACTTGAACTTTAAATTTTTTCCTTTCTTATTACGCATCTAGATTCTAAAAGGGACCTGTGTGCCACGTTTCAAGTCTCTACGTTTAGCCATCGTGAAGCTACGTTGATTATCAGTCAGTACGTCAGTCAGTCAGTATACCAACTGGGCTTTGCGTTTTATAAGTATAGATTCGAAGTAGGCTCAAATATACAAAGATTGTCTATTCCAATATTTGCCCACGTTCTTTTAATCCGTACAATCTTCGTTTGCCAGATTCTGGGTCAAACGAAAACAATTCATTCAAAGTTGAGGGGGCGTCCTACTCAAAGTTGAGCTTTACATTTTACAAACATTAGAAATGCATTTCTTTTTTACTCATACTTGCTTAAACTTTATTTATTTCTAATACAAACTATTTCTACCATGACCTCTCATCAAGTAGGATGATGGATGAAGAATGACCTAAATCATTTTATAGAGAATGATTAGATCCGGTAATAAGCTATGTATGTATCTCTATAAGAAAGATGTCAATTAAAATTTTGATTAAACAAAATAAATCATCAAGTGCATATAGGTACAAGTGCATTTGAAATGAATGTAAAAACAGGTCTAATAGGAAATTTCATAAACATGTTCGAAGATATGAAGACGGGATGTAAATCAAATGTATGAACAGATAATAGGAGTCATAAGAGATAGAAAAAAAATATTTATGTGTGAAAATATTTAAGATTCTAATAAACCTCAGAGTTACAGAAGAAGAGATAAAAAAAAAAACATTTTAAAATAAATGATGGACTAGTTGGGAGTTCAAATGGTCTGAAAGTTTGTTTGTGAATTTAACTCTACTCCATTGAATGACGTACCATGTGCAGCCACCGAGGGGAGCAAGACAGCTTCATTAGGTGACGGTCCTAATCTCGTGGTTTGGTGTTAGGAGGGGCATATAACATTTAAAAAACTCTGCTTTAATTCAAAGATGGAATGTCATCAGCAAATTGCAGTTACTACGCATGGATACTATGAGACGAAAGCGAGGGTTACCATTCCGGGAAAGGATACAGTTAAAGAGAGTAGGCACAGAACAGAAGGTTGAGGAATGATAGAATTAAAGGAGAAGAAGAACACCGTCTTGAGAATCTAATGTACTCGACAAAGCCTCTCGATCGGTTTCATCATCTGAGAGTGATATAGGAATTCCTCCATAAACTGAATTTAATCATTGCCAACTGTTCAATTTATGTGAAATCCGTTTCGATTATATATTGTCTTACAGGGTGTCCCAAAAAAAGGAGCTGAGCTCAATATCATGAGAACGTTTTCGAACAAACGCTGAACACACATATCTTACTTTATATGGAAAAGGAATTTTTCTCTAGTGGTTATCCAAATTTTGGCACTTGTAGTATGGTCAACTATGAAATCCCAAATAGAACTACCCCTTTTGTAATTAATTTTGAAAATTAAAAGATAAATAATCAAAGTATTTTGAGATTCAATTGAGATCTGTGCTCAAACAGGGCCGAAGTTATTCCAAGTCGAAATTGATCTCCTGTAGGTAATTGGCGTAGTTTTGCTAAAAATGTAAAAAAAAAAAAACTCTCGAAGGAAAGCAGAACGCGTCCGAACTTTGAAACTGTACTCCAGATATATACCTATCCTTCACTCAGAGCAGGACCATTGAACTTTTGCCAATGTGTTAGAAAAGCTGAACCTCATGTTTGAATAACTCAGGCCCTGTTTTAAGTATTCAACCAAATCTCAAAATACTTTAAATCTTGAAAATGTATCACATGAAAGATCCAAAATTTTGAAAACCACTAGAAAAAGATTCACTTTGGTATAGATACATGTCAGCTTTTTTCAACAATCGAAATCGTTCTCAAGATATTGAGCTCCGCTCTTTTTTTTAGACACCCTGTATATAGCGACTCTCCTACACTGCTCTGATAACAAATCCAGAAGGATAAGAAACCGTTTTCAAGATATTGAGCTCCGCTTTTTTTAGACACCCTGTATATAGCGACTCTCCTGCACTGCTCTGATAACAAATTCAGAAGGATAAGAAACCGTTCTCAAGATTTTGAGCTCCGCTCTTTTTTTAGACACCCTGTATATAGCGACTCTCCTACACTGCTCTGATAAAAAATTCAGAAGGATAAGAAACCGTTTTCAAGATATTGAGCTCCGCTCTTTTTTTAGACACCCTGTATATAGCGACTCTCCTACACTGCTCTGATAACAAATCCAGAAGGATAAGAAACCGTTTTCAAGATATTGAGCTCCGCTCTTTTTTTAGACACCCTGTATATAGCGACTCTCCTACTTTGCTCTGATAACAAATCCAGAAGGATAAGAAACCGTTCTCAAGATAATGTGCTCCGCTCTTTTTTCAGACACCCTGTATATAGCGACTCTCCTACACTGCTCTGATAACAAATTCAGAAGGATAAGAAACCGTTTTCAAGATATTGAGCTCCGCTCTTGATTTGAGGCACCCTGTAGATCTGCTAAATTACGTTGTTAAATATTCGTTTTTAAAATTTGATTATTCTTGGTTAATGGACCGATTCGATTAACGCCCTAATGCGTTACACATTGGATCAACTATGATCGTTATCATTGGATCAACTATCATCGTTATCTATTTTAATTCACAGTGAAGTATTTGAATGAATGATTCATTGGAGTTATAGAGTTGTCACACATTTATGTTTGTTTTTGCATTAGTATTTATAAATTTTAAAGACTTGCGCAATTAGTACAGTAAATTTAGTAATAATGTACCAAATTTTATGGTGAAAATTTGAATTAGTGTTCAAATGACACGTGACACGTTGAATGCACTAGTTAGATGACTGAACTTAAGAAAGGTCCATCGAGGTTTAACTAAGTGAGAGGCCACGTACGGATGCTGGCTATTCTCGGCTCAACTTATGCCGTGTGAGTTCGATGTAAGTAGCTGCTTTTTTAACGCTGATTCCAAAAATATTTAAAATATTTCAATCTCGTAGAGATTTTGAGTTGCACGGGTTTACAGTTATACCTTTTCACTCATGTATATTACTCAGAAAGAAATATATGATTTTGCCCCTAGACTTTCTCCTATATTTGGTGTCGTGATCATCTCGTTTAAGGTTCCATTAATAGTCGCATGGAATCCTTTTCTCTCGTGTTCATATTGAAGATGTCTCGGTTGAAGGGTTCATCATGCCCATCTCTGAAGCTTTAAGGTTTTATCGAAGAAGTCCAGCTTGTCTGAAATAACCATGAGCAGTGCGAACATCAGGAAGATTGAATTGGATACTCAAAAAGTGAATGAGAAATGTTCAATGTTTTCTCGTATCCAACAATCTTTAGATTTTTTTTTTTGTCATTTGTTACAATTTTGGCACCATCAGAACACGTGACGAATTCATTTAATTTCTTGGCAGTCCATATTAGACTTTGATATTGTTCCAATATTTGTTGAAAATAGAAAATATTAATAAATAAATATTGAATGCGTATGCTATACTATGTATCTGTGTAATCGTGTTTCTTTTGTATACAACGAGCACGATTCTGCACAACATTATTATAAGTTTAGTCAATGTTTGTATACTCAGCGCTCAGCGTCGGATTAGCAATGTTACAATTTCTATCCAGTTCAGGAATGAAACAAACATTTTGTTTTTTGCTGCTCGGGAGGTCCGTTTTCACAAACTTCCCCAGGAAATTAGGCTGTACACATGAATGTTGGTTTGTAAGTGTTCAATTGTTTCATGTTTATCGACGTAGAGCTGCCACTTTATATGTTTCCGTGAAATTAAAATTGTCTCACAAAAGAGGTGTAATAATTAGACCCCAAGTTAGTAGGCCCTTTTCATGAAATTAATGATTTTCTCGAACCAAACCAAGTATTTCAAAATAAATTTGTGTATAATCGTCGTCCGGCCTGAGTCTATTCGTGATGGATTGCAAACAAAACTAAACTCAAACCTCAAAACAAGTGAGAATTGCCTCTAAGAAAAACAACCTTTAGAAGAAAAAAGTTGGGATGGAATAGTCTGACTGAATGGGAAGAAAAATTTACAACAAAAGGAGAATTTTGCCGCTGTCGCAGGTCGTACGAGTGATGTTCTCTTGCTTAATATGTCTGTTATGGTGATTGTTATTTTGGGCATATAAACCCTGAATGAGTCGCTGAGTGTGGTATTTAAAGATGAAAATGAATACCCGGTCTCTCGGGAGTCCATTGTGAGCTAATGGGAACAGTTCTAGCAGTTTTCATTAGAATTTTTCCCATTCGTAGTGACAGCTGAACTTGATTCAAATTTTTCAAGAACATACGATGCGAATGAGCGACCCAAAAATAATCTTTAGAAAAGATCCCTCGTGCCAAATATCTTTGGATTCGACCAATCATCTTTGTTCTGCTGACAAGTCATCGACATAGGTAAAGAAATGAAAATGGCGCTTGACACAACACTTGTAGATTTCTTTTTCCCATTCAACAAATCATTAAAGTCAACGCGTGTGTCACTTTTAATCTTTCAATAATCAATAATAAGAAATAAAAGCTCAATAGAACTAATCACTGCAACTCATAATCAATAAGTAATGGCTCAATAACTAATCACTAAACTCAGCTTGAGATATCAACTCTTCTTGGCATAGACTCAAAATCGTTTATACGCCTCACTCGAATACTGGGTTAGTGATCTTGCCCCCGTCTGCCCTATTATTTACAGAAAGAGACATCGATGATTTTTACTGGATTAACCACCGAGGGGAGCAAGTCAGTTTGATTAGGTAATGGTCGTCAGCGGAAGCGTCATTTCGATAATTCCCAAGGAGGGGGGCAAGCAAATTTACCACATTCAACATAAAAGCACGCTTTCAAAGCGCTCATAAAACTGCGGCTATGCCTTCCCTAATATGTTAAGGAACCTCTCTCCCCAATCTCTCGCTTTTTATTTTTATTTTTCTCCCTCCCCTTTCTCTTTTTACCTCTCCCTTTTCCTTCTTTTTCTCTCATCTTTTTCTTTTTCTCTCGTTCTCTTTTTTCCTATTTCCTTCATCTCTCTCACCCCTTCTTTCATCATCTTTGTCCCTTTCTATCTCTTTTCCTCTCTTTTCTCTCTCTATCTCGTTCTCTCTTTTCTCTCAATCTCTATTCACCTGTGGAGTGGTTCAGTGGTCGTTACAATTTTTATCCCTGTTAAGGTATCATCATGCCATTTCTCATTGCCGCAAAGTCATCAACAAGACTGTCTATTGGCATATTTTTCATTTCTTCTTTTTCGATGGCCATTCACAATTTCTATAGTGAATCTGGTCCTCAGCCCGTGTAAATACAGAAGGTTTAGTATTAAGGAAAAACATGCAGCCTTTAAAAAAAAGGGCGCGCGTAATTTTTTTATTAAATATTTTTATGAATTTGTTTGTTGGAAAATATTAAGATATCGAAAGTAGTTTTGACAAGAAAAGATTAGAAAAGGAAAGGCCTTCTAATAATTTCTTATTATTATTGTTCAAGGTGCATCTATTGCAAGATGCACAATTGCACATCACCCTGTTGCATTCTCGTATCTAAATAAATCTCACATGGTAGGTAATTGATTTTTATATTTTACGTGATTAATAAATTATGCAAAAAATCAAAACTCTTCACGAGCTTATTAACTACTTTGAAAGTGCATACCAGATTGAGGAATGCATTTCTCCATCAATCCATGTATGCAGTTGTATAGAAATTCTACATCCTGTATCTGGACAGCCAAATCAATATTTGTTCTATTTATAAATTGAAACATTTAAATTTACCCATCGCCTCTGCATGTTGAATACCCCAGTTCCCGTTGGATAACTGAAGTTAAGCAACGTCCTGAGAGATTTTACCACGTAGGTTTGTGCCCTTGTGCTGATACTGGTAATTCCAACCCAACTGGGTAAGGTCAATGAGTAGGTAGATGGTTTGGTAGTTTCCAGCGAATTGAAGGTAAAATCCCCGTCTCCATGGGCGTAGGAAGGNGGTAGATGGTTTGGTAGTTTCCAGCGAATTGAAGGTAAAAATCCCCGTCTCAAATGAACAAAAGATGTTAAATTCAATTTGTTTCACCAAATCTTGAACATGTTAACCATATTTACCTACTTTGAAATTCAATTGAAAAAAATGTCAAAATTTGGAGAATGGTAAACGCATCTACTACGACGGTTTCTGTTTGTACACTCTCAAACGCTTTATATGACTTTGATGTCATTTGGTATAGACATTAATTATATTCACTTCATTGTCAGATTTTTGGACCTCGTGGTTACGATTGAAATGAGTGAGTCTATTAGAGATAGAGATTTTTTATCTTACATCGGCAGATCGGCACCTAACTATTTCAAATTATTTTTGAAATAGTTAGGTGCCGATCTCTGCCTCCATTACACCAATTATCTTCTTCTGGGTGGTTTTGTATGGTTGCACAGTTCAGTTGAGTTACTAATTAGTGCAACATCTCATTCGCACAGCCCTGTGAACAAATGAAGAACTAGTGGGAATATGAAATGACACCCCTGAACTATAGTTCTATATTTAGAACCCTATAGGCTGGATGGAAAAAATAGGAGTTTACCATATTAAATGGGAATGATTACATTATAAACAGTTCAACATGGGGGAATCCTTTTTGACTTTTGACATTGAAGTAAACAGCAATTTATAATAATCTTCAGCTGGAATGAAGGGATGGGAGATACAGTGTACTCGTATGGTGAGAAACGAATTGGATGTTCGAGCATTCATCTCTTAGAACTGAGAGGAACTTGAAAGATATTAATTTTGTTTGAGTAAGGAAAGAGATAAACCAGTGGCGTATTTATCGGGTAACAAAAAGAACATTGCTGACTGGGTTTCACTGCCTATACCAGTATGGTTCCAGTAGCCTATAGCAGTATGGTCCCCCCAGTAAAAAGGACCTAGGTCTCTATTTTGAATTCCATCTCCTTGTGTTCTCAATTGGGTTCCATCTCCTTGTGTTCACTATTGGGTTCCATCTCCTTGTGTTCTCTATTGGGTTCCATCTCCTTGTGTTCTCTATTGGGTTCCATCTCCTTGTGTTCTCTATTGGGTTCCATCTCCTTGTGTTCTCTATTGGATTCCATCTCCTTGTGTTCTCTATTGGGTTCCATCTCCTTGTGTTCTCTATTGGGTTCCATCTCCTTGTGTTCTCTATTAGATTCCATCTCCTTGTGTTCTCTATTAGGTTCCATCTCCTTGTGTTCTTTATTGGGTTCCATCTCCTTGTGTTCTCTATTTGATTCCATCTCTTTGTGTTCTCTATTTGATTCCATCTCCTTGTGTTCTCTATTGGATTCCATCTCCTTGTGTTCTCTATTGGATTCCATCTCCTTGTGTTCTCTATTGGGTTCCATCTCCTTGTGTTCTCTATTGGGTTCCATCTCCTTGTGTTCTCTATTAGATTCCATTCCCTTGTGTTCTCTATTGGGTTCCATCTCCTTGTGTTCTCTGTTGGATACCATCCCCTTGTGTTATCTATTGGGTTCCATCCCCTTGTGTTCTCCATTGGATTCCATCTCCTTGTGTTCTAAATCCCTACTGATCCCCAAACAAGGCAAAATATGCTCTGCAAGTTATATAAATCCGGACATGTTTTATTGTTTCTTCTCTCATCTTATTTATGATTTATTTGCTCTCAGAGTAATTATTTATGTCTTCATTAAAATGTAAACATGGCTGTTAATTAGGGTTCCAAATATATTCAGGATTGCAACATATTTAAAATAGATTTCTAAGTACCTCATCTTACCAATTGGCTCTATGGTCGGTGTGGGCCTTGGCTTCCTTTACAATGCGCCGCCATTATAACTCTATTGTCGACTTTGGTGCCTCATCTTACCAATTTGCTCTACAGTTCGGGGTGGACCTTGGCTTCCTTTACAATACGCCGCCATTCTAACTCTAACTGTCGACTTTGACTCTCCAACCTCTCAATTTAATAATTTGCAGATCATTCGTGAAGAGAGCAGCGTGGGTGATCTATAAGAATGTTGATGTTTCGGATGCCATGCTGGAGTTGATGGAATTTGTGAAGAGAATGTATAAAAGCTAAGTAAGTGTAACAATGCACTTCACGGCGCCCACGGATGAACGGTTTCTTTTAGGTATACTCCATACATTGAAACGGATAATATCAAATATTCAGATGTTACATTTTTTTCCTGACGATTCCAAAGCTGCATTTTTGAAAGTAATAAACCAAAATTCAATTTCCTATGTCGATTAAAGGTCAATTTACAATAGTCCCATAGCCTCCGACGTGACACGATACACCTTTTGGACAAATCAGAGTATCGATACATTTTACAGTGTAAGTAGCTATTTAAATTGATNATACTCCATACATTGAAACGGATAATATCAAATATTCAGATGTTACATTTTTTTCGTGTCGATTCCAAAGCTGCATTTTTGAAAGTAATAAACCAAAATTCAATTTCCTATGTCGATTAAAGGTCAATTTACAATAGTCCCATAGCCTCCGACGTGACACGATACACCTTTTGTTCAATTTCCTGTGTCGATTAAAGGTCAAGTTACAATAGTCCCATAGCCTCCGACGTGACACGATACACCTTTTGGACAAATCAGAGTATCGATACATGTTACAGTGTAAGTAGCTATTTAAATTGATATTAAATACTATGTCTTTGGTTAAGTCACTTAGAAACTAGTATGACTCGCAAACATAATGTAAATAACGTACGTTCTAAAGCTAGCAGCATTATCTCTCTTCTCAATACATAAAGATCCAAATCAGGTCAGCCCACAATAATATTACGTCAACACAAGGCCATTGCAAGCCCATCCTTATATGGCAATTCAGACTCTCCTATCTTTTAACAACTGTTTTCATTATTGTGTCCAGTAAGCTTATTCCTTTTGACAGAACGATTTTTCTGTTCAGAAAATCGTTCGTCTTATGAAAAACTTTTACATTTCCTTTCCTTTGCGGTTAGAACTTTTCTCGTTTGTCAGTTTAAGAACTGTTATCACTTTTTAATTCAAAGTATGTGTAAAGCTATTATATGATTAGAGTTGCGAGACCTTGGCAAAGTTCAATGATTATTACTCTCGTTATGCAGTTATACTATTTACTGATGCCTTAATGGAATATATGATGAGCAAATGTTATTTATGTTCTTACAAGGTATGTAGGTATGTTCTCATTGTAATTTTTTTTTTTTTTTTAAATAGCAGGAAACCCTATTTCATCAAAGAAAGAAAATCTTTAGGACACTTGGTAGAACTATCAAATACAAGAAATGAAAATGATAAAAAATACTTGACTTTATGTTCTACAATTTTAATATATTATTCGATACGCGTATTTCGGATTTTACTCCATTATCAAGAATGAAAAACACGTTTGTTCATTCGCGTATGGAATAATATATTAAAATTGTAGAACATAAAGTCAAGTGTTTTTCATCATTTTCATTTCTTGTATCCATTACCTATATTTCTTGTATCTTTAAATGTGAATGGCAGTATCGAACGGAACCTACATATCAAATTATCTCCATGAAATTTTCGTTCACGACCCTAAAATATATATCGTAGTTGATTCCAAAATAATAAATAAAAATTATAAATAAATATAATTAATTATCATCTATATTAAAGATTGGCCGTTATATTAATGATGCCGATGAGTGTTACTGAAATGCGGAGATCATGATAAATGACGATTCTTTTGTAGTTGACTCTCGCGAGCCATCTAGTTTTATCCTACTCAAGATGTCACTTAATACGGTTCAGCCATAGTACTATATCTACAAACTTAATAAAGTTACCAATTGTAATCTCTCACCGATTCCAACTTTTTTGACAGCTATTGTGAATTTGAACCAGTTTCTAATAGTGCCGAACCTAAGGATGTTCTGCTTCTTTCTAAAGAACGTTACCCGAAATATTACCCTGCATGGGAATTTAGAGTGACTTTTAGCGAAAAATCTTACTCCTCGAGAATTTGAAATAATTCGTAATATCGTAAAGTTGCTCGTAATAGCGTGAGGTTTTAGTCGCTTCCGAAGCACAACCCAGAGCCATACTTGCACCTCTCATGATATGCTCTAAATATAGCTTATTTTCCGTTTTTTTTCACATGTTATATTGCCTGAATCTGCTTGCCAAATATTTTTCTAAACCTAACCTTTTAATAAGAGTTTTGAAAATTTGGTCGCCTTTTATCACGTGGAGATTAACATTTAGCGTCCAAAGTCGTCAGAACTCCAAGCGATTTACTTTATCTGTTGTAATACGAAGAAAGCTGTAATATAAAATAGCATGTGAGGCAAATAGAGGTCTTATCAGTTGCCGTATTTGGATATTTTGCTTCAAATATGTTTCAAGTTGTTCTTCTTAGTAGGTAGATAGTAAGGAACGTAGTTGTAATAAAATAATCATTTAAAAGTTTTACACTGAATTGAGAAGCTTTCTCTAAAATCTATTGTCTATCTCTTTTTGGTAACATTTTGGTTTGTACTTTCATATACAATAGGTACTTGGTATTTTCTACTTACGTACTCCATGGTTTCAAGCAGGCCACGTGTGTGACGAGGGCCCAAAACTCCTTTCAGTACCACTCATCAGCATTTTGAATGAGCACTCTCTAGTTTTCGTCGGGATGTCTTTTCCTATCATTGTACTACTTTGTTGTATTGTTATTAAGAAGCGCGGTAGCGCTCCTCCGCCCATGTAAAATAACCAAGAATATATTATACAGCTTACATTGCCGATTTCAGCTACTTCCAGAAGAAAAACTTCACACCTTGGATAAAAAGGACTATTTCCTACGAATGGGGCGAGCTTAGAGACGAACAACAAATAGGTAGTTTCATAAAAATTGACTTAGTGAAATCGGAGATATAGGCTTCTGAAAAATTCATTTTTTTCTCTTTTCATGTTCTGCTGCCGTTGCTTCTTTGATGTTGACGCACCTACAGCTAAAACTACTGGACCGATTTTGATGATCAATACCTCATTTTTTTCCTCGTGAGCGAAAGGTGTGCCTTTTCTTTATATTGACCACTAATAAGGACTCAAAAAATTGTTGTCCTCAATTGATAGATATGTTATACATTTTCCGAACCAATGAAGCGATATGGACGTATGAGGTGTCATTCTAATCACCAAATCAAGCAGAGTTGCAAAATAACATTAAATAATTTATACCGGCTGTAACACATTGATTAATTATTCTCACGAATTTTTTTTTTAGTTCCGAAAATGTATAGCGCTCGGAAAGAAATCATTGGATGAAACGTGGTTTACCGTTAGGCGCCGCCATAGGTACCTGGGGTACACTTTGAAATTAGTTTTACCTATAACATGTGTATTATTGAAAGAGTGTGCATTTATCATTTGGGGTGTCAACACTTTTCTTAGAGATACTTTGATTTTTTTCTCCAAATTTTGACCAATAATTTTCTTTTGCAAATCTGAAAGTACAGGCCGTAGAAATCTATTTAGGACTTAGTTTAGGGTGGGTCGGAATTTAAATACATTAGGTATATCGAAGTAAGGGAGAGTAGATAGCGAGGCCGAAATAGATTTCATATCCTTCTTGGGGTGATGACGTGGCGCGGAATTTTTATAGGCATTTTTCTGGGTATAATATAGTCTCCAAGGTTGGATGTATGATAATATGGGTTGGCGGTGTTGTGTTAAGACGCTCTAGCCGGTATCATTCTACATGTGTGATTTTCATGGTCAAACATCACACGAAGCATGTGCCATTGTATTGAGCGCCTATCTGAAAACGCGTTGAACCCTTCCTCCCAAGGCAGACTACATTGCGCCAACTAGTGCCCTTATCAGTAAGATGTGTTTACTGTTTGTTTCATTTCTTGCTTTGTGTTCTAAATCACAATTTTTGCTCTCGAGTTCCCGTAGTTTACCAATGGTAGATCGGAACATTATTTAGTAGTAATTCTTATTTTTTTATCCGGTGCTTCCCAAAGATGTTTCAAAAATCTTATCTACTTGACATCATTTGGGTTTTTTCTTCAAGTTTCTCTTCTATTGGGGTTGGAAACCATCATAGCAACAATTTCATTAACAAATTGAATCAGTTCGTGGGAGGTACAATCATATACCATTTTCTCAGATTATTCAGCCATGATTTTTTTTCTCCCTTCTATAATAAGGGTGCTCTCAGACAGTCGCGTACTTACTTATCTTAGTGCATATCACAAATTGTTTATATAAGAAAGGAAAAAAAAAAAATACACTGGTTCTCAAAGGAATCCGCAGATCGAGCAATTAGGACAGTCCCATAAGAACAAGACATTTGTTTTTTCCTTGCATATCTCAGTACTCTGTACTTTTCTCCTCTGGCGATGTCCCAATTATTCATATTTCCTTTTCTTTCTTGTAAATCCTACTTTAGTGTCTCTGCCCTTCCAGGGAAATATGAACATCCTGCGATGACACCACATTTCGTGAGCCGCTATTTATAGTAATGTGGGAAAAAATGTTACGTTAAAGTAAGCGGTCTCAAACCCCTAAAATTGTTTGTGTTCTATAGAGATATTTTTCATCACTATTTTGACGAATATATATTTTTTTAATACTCAACTCTGTGCAAAGGGATGGGGGGATATCACGTCAAGATAAGGAGTAACCTTACAACTTTACGTCAAGGGGAACTCTTTTAACACCATTACGTCTCCTGGTGTTTTCAATATTTCATCAAAAGATTTCAACTTGAACTTCTACTCTTGATAGTATATTGTTATCAGTCTGGGTCATCGGGTTACACCCCAATCAATATCAAACCTCATCGGAAGTTATTCTACTGCTTGATAGAGTTTTTATGAGAATGGTTTTTTATCTCATAACCGCAATGTTATGTCTGTTAATGGTATTTTTGATATCATTAAAATAATCATCTGTCAGTTTATAAGCGCGTGCATAAACATTACAAGTTTATTTTGAAATAAAATTGTGGAACGCGCTCTGCCCGCCAAGTCAAATACAATGAGCGTTGCACAAATGATACATTATTAATTCACTTCACAAAGTGCACTTTTCAAGTCACGCGAATACACGTGGAGTGACTTTTATTGCTCACTTGATTATCCGAAAGGTTAAAATTTCACTCAACTTAATCAGACAATAGTGACATTACCGTTTCGGATGGTAGCCGAATGCATGTATAAGAAAATTCCAAAGAACAAAGTTGTTGTTTGCTGTCAAAGATTTTTTATTGTCTAATCTAATCTTGCATGCTAATAATTGACATGGGCCCCAGAACCTTGTCAATCACTTTAATAATATTCCAGAGTTGCTCTCTTTATTATTTCACCCCATCAGCTGAGGTAGAATCGGTCTCCGAGGATGTCACCCAAGTAAGATCTAAGATCTCACAATATTAAGTATGACCTATTTGCAGAAATTACGCTTTGGGAAACTACTTATAATACTCTATCTTCATCTGTGTATAGAAAATGGATCATCAGAAATCCGGCATGCCCAACCGGTCGATCGCGACCGACCAGTCATTCCCGGGGCCATTTTGGGTTAATTGCGATTTTTTTTTAGAAAAACGAGTACCCACGTAATTATTCTCATGACGAGAAGCAATGTGCAGGCAGAATAAATCAATCCAATTGATATAAATATTGAATATCAAAAGCACAAGCTAAAAAGCACAAAATCGTGAAGTAAGAATATCTACTACATCACGGAGTTTGTAGTTTTTAAACTGCACAAACGCCGAATTTAGACGGGATATAGATACAAAATTCTCTTTTATTAGATTTTTTTCGAGGCAGAGCCCTCGCCCTCTCTGAAAACTTTTTTATGACGACGCAAGTTTAGATTTCGAAGTAAAAGGTCGATCGCGGCTGGCAGAAAATGTTTGGATACCCCTGTCATATATCTAATCTTGAAGCCCTATAATTGAAATGGGCTCAATCAATCACGGCAATACATATAGTCGCAATTATATTATAATATTGTAGAGTTGCTCTCTGTGTTATTTTACACCGCCAGCTCAAGCTCAGGTGGACTCAACTCGAGGTTTTGAAACATGTCAAGACAATTTTTTCATTGATATTTTTTCAATTTGCGGAATTCCCATCTTATGCCAGCTACCAAGTGTCCGAAAGTTGATCAGACAAATTTCTTATGTATAATTTTTAAAGTTGCGGAATTCTCAACTCATGCCAGCTACAATATATCTGAAATATGGTCAGACAAATTTCTCATGCATATTTTTTAAAGTTGCGGAATTCCCAACTCATGCCAGCTACAAAACGTCTGAAAGATGGCCAGACAATTTTTTTATCGTTGCGGTACTAATTAATTTCACATTTCCTCCGTAATATCATAAACATGTTAATTCTTTTTATTCCATTTGTTATTTTAATGTGTTTCAATAAAAACGAATGTCGTTTAGCAGAAAGGAAGGCTAATTTATTTTAATAAAAAACGTACAATCCGTACATTCAACTTGTTCAAGAAATTATTTCTGTACAAATCAAAAGCGATATATTAATTAGCATTGAGTTTACTTTATGTAGGCGAATAAATAAACCTTGAAATTGTTAAAGAAAATGTCATTACATTTATATTGGTAGTTCTTATATATTGAGGTACATATGTTCCTATTTTTATAAACTTACGAACAAGGATTTCCCGTCTTTTTCTCGCTGCACATGCCGTGATGTCACCAGGGCCGGCTCTACCATATAGGCGAACTAGGCAACCGCCTAGGGTGGCAAAATTTAGGGGGCGGCAAAATCAAAATGGAATTCATGAAAGTTACTTGAAATTAGAAAAGTTTTGTCATAAACATTCAAAAGACATTGATGCTAATGAACGGCAAGCTGTCGCGAGAAGTTATATATTTTTGAGTGTAATCTTTTTGAAATTATGCCAAATGTAGTAATAGCTCTTCGAATTTTGTTGACTCTCCCTGTTTCTGTAGACACTGGTGATCGAAGTTTCTCAAAATTGAAACTCACAAAAACCTATTTACGTTCTACCATGTCGCAAGATCGACTTGTTGGGCTGGCTACTTTGTCCATAGAACATGAGTGAAGAATTCTAATTAAAATTGTGTGGATTTAACAAAAAGGTTTAGTGTCCATTATTTCTGTTGTAAATATATATGACTCTGAATTGTTCAATATTAACCAGAGGAAAATTCATGTCCAGATTTTCATTGAAATTTGTGCAAAAATCATGAATTTCACTACTAGGAGGGATAACTATTCAGTATTATCATTAAAAATATGAATACTTTTACTATTTATAATAATTAACGAACAAATTAAATATTATATTCAGGGGGCGGCAAATTCTCTTGAGCCGGCCCTGGATGTCACGCATACAATATGTACTTGTACGGGAAAATCAATCGAGCGTACTTTTTTGGAACGGATGAAAGGTGATTCCTTTCATCCGTTCCCAAAAAGAACAGAAATTTTAAGACTCTATTAAAAATATTAATTTTGGATATGTAATTGTTGAAAAGTAAGAGCGATAACGTTGCCTTCTGCCCATATTTGTAAACAAATCGTACTTATTTCTTTTGTATCTCAACCTTCTTACATAGAACTAAAAGGTTTTTGTGCAATGAGATATAGTACCTGTATTTATTGTACATCCTTATTATTAAGTTCAGAATTCTTGTCACCTTCAAAGTAAATGGCAATTCCTAATAACAAATTGATACAATATTATTTTCTACTGAAAGATTCGAAATACTTAATAGAGTCTGCGAAATGAATCTCATAAACTGCCACGCATTTTTCGGTCTGTGTTCAAAGGAAATAATTAAGATTTAGAGTAGTTGGTGTTAATCTCACTTCCCTAAATTTCAACTTTCTCGTTATAGTGATTGCCCTTTCATCTAATCGCATTCATACACTATCATAGGGATGTGCATTCGCTTCCCTGAAGTTAACCTTTCTCGTTATGGTGATTGCCCTTTCATGTAATCGCATTCATACACTATCAAAATATCATAAGGATATGCATTCCTACTATTGATTACATCTCACTTATTCTGCCCATCAATCAACATATACGAAACCGTTTTGATGTTCAATAAAATAAACAACATTGTTCCACGAATAGAGTCTAACAATAACATCTCTAGAAACTAAGGAGTGCATATAGCCAATCTCTAATCCGAATTACTCTTATGTGTGTGTGTGCTTGTGAGTGTGTGTGTGTGTGTTATGAGCTAAGATACTTTCAATTTCATTGTAGAATTATTCTGAAGCAATGCAAAAAATACTGCCGAACGCGTAATTGCATTCAATCAAATACCTGGGGAGGACATCCTCACGAACAAAGTTAACCTGAGCTTGTGGTGTAAAATAATACAGAAAGCAACTCTTCAATATTATTATGTTACTTACGTAATTATATTTTAGAGTTTGACATGGTTCTCGGGCCTTCTATACCTATAAAAAACCTCCAAGATTGGATGTATGATGACAACTAAAAACTTGGGCTTTAAGATTTGGTAGAATATGACAATTAAAAACTTAAGCAACAAACAATCTATACTTATAAAACGCAAAGCCTACCAATTGGGCATACTGACTGATTGATAATCAACG
Source organism: Pachypsylla venusta (assembly GCA_012654025.1). Lineage (NCBI taxonomy): Eukaryota > Metazoa > Arthropoda > Insecta > Hemiptera > Aphalaridae > Pachypsylla > Pachypsylla venusta. The sequence goes on from CM022875.1 coordinate 11,562,532, forward strand.
TAGCTCCACGATGGCTAAACGTAGAGACTTGAAACTTGGAACACAGATTCCTTTTAGGAAAAAATCGAAAGTTCAAGAGGACCGCCAAAAATTATGCTTTTTAGCGGGTTTCTTTGCAATTTTTATTTGCAACCATGTGAGCACCGCACGGAAGCAATGCAGGAACGGTTGCAGTAATACTTTCGTTGTGTTTTTGTGATAAAATATTTTTATCATAAAAACGCGTTCCCCAATTTTACTGGCGTTAAAAATGAGGATAAAATGACATTGAATACATACAGTTATTAAAAATTATAAATCCGCAAATTCCATTTGCGTGCTCAGATTTAAATTCATGTTTAATTTTGAAAGTATATACCAAATTTGGTTGGCAACAGAATGTCGGCGTACAAAAAAGAACAAAATGATGAGTTTTATAACAATCAAACTTGGCATGACAATAAATCTCGAGTGATCGGTCTACGGCTGACAATACTTACTTTACCAGTTGAATTGGATTTTTTTTTATTATTATTATATAATCGGTTCTCAGAATCAATTTGTCAGCAATTAATTATGTTTGTTTTCTTTTTTTTACTCTCGTCCGCAATTGTATTATCTGTTTTATCACAGTGTTGATATTTTCAATGATTCCTAAAGTTGTTCTGATTTCAAAATGTTGTATCGATTCAGGCTCGTATTTATTAAATCAATTATGGGGAGCAAGAAGTCACAAGAGAATAGATTGAACGTGACAAAAATGATAATGATGAGATGTATAATGTGGCATTACCCGGAGATTTGGAATAAGTATTATGGCGAAAGTGATGGAAATAGAAAAGAAATCCAAGAAAGAAGACTGAAGTTTTTTGGGCATCCTCAAATCTTGGAAAGAAAGTGAGTTCAATGGAAGTACAAGCAATAAAGAATAAAGGAAGTTCGAAGAAAAATGATTGAACAAGGATTTGATCAAGATAGGTCAGAATGGCGTTGACTGACATGAAATGACGAGCCCAATTGAGTGGGATAAGACAAAGTAAAATAAGAAGAATATATAACGTCTCTGTATTAATGTGAACTTCCCCAGCATATGGTGCTTCTTGCACAGACGAGTCAATAGCGATCGAATTATTATATCGGATTAAACAGACCAACTCTTGGTGACCAACAGCTTCGGGTGGATGTGAGCTGAGAAATCGGCTCTGAAAGCATTGAACCAAGAACCAAGTGAATAGTCAACCCTGTAAGAACGAGGAAGAATTGCTGTGATAACCACACCATTAAAGATTCATTTGATTAAATCCTCGTAATCTGAAAAGCATGGCTGTGCTTGCAACCGTATCATCGCATTGATACAACTAACAACATCACAAACCTGCACATAAATAGGGCGTTCGTAGTAAAATATTAATCCAATAATACTGATAATTTTGAATCAATCACACTTCTCTAAAATCTATTTCCCGCAACTGGATCATCAAATGTTTCCACCGAAAATAACACGGGATCTACTACACTCTTTCCAGATGAAATACTAGTACTTTTTTTTTTTTTTTAATTTAGCTTAACGTCTCTTTAATATCTATTGGTCATTCAAGACGGGGGTTTTACCCTGCATTCGCTGGAAACTTGCAAACCAGCTACCCACATTGACCTCACCCAGCCTGGGTTGGGCCGGAAAAATGAGACAACGATACGTGGTGTTCCCAAGCGGTCACCCTTCCAAGTACTGACCAAGCCCGACGTTGCTTAACTTCAGTGATCTGACGGGAACTGGTGTATTCAACGTGGTATGATCGTTGGCTTAGTATTAACTTTGAAATACAATTAGAACAAAACACTATTTATAATTATTTATGAAGCAATGCTTTTTTAATTTGAACAATAATACTCCAATGAGTATTATCGTTCTAATTAAGATTGAATTATTCGATTCATCATCAGTCTAGTCTAGTCGAAGGATGGAAGTGAAATACTAGCAGTTCTCTGAAATGGGTCTCTACATTTAAATTGGCCACAATGAGGCCCCAGGTGATCAAATAGAACACTTAATAGAACAAATCAGTTCCTCCTATGAACGCAATGAATGTCCATTCATCAAAAACAAATCGACCAACAAAAGAAAAGTCATGGAGTTAAAAGTAAAACCCCAGTTTTTTTCAATCTGAAAGCCATCGTGTTAATGAGAATCAAAATTGTATTATTATGTCTCTATCTTTTGCTGGTCCGTAACGGTCATTTCCGTTGATTATTCAACACTGAAAATAACTCCTTATAATATTAACCAATTTGCATTGTATCCTAAAGAACGCAGAGATATTCTGAACTTTTTCAAATGGTTTTGTATTTGAATTAATATTTTTTCGCATTAAATGAGTTTTTTCATGCAAATGAGGAGTGAAATCTTTTTTCAATGCAGTAGGTATTGTCAAAATTATGGATTTTATCACTCTATTCTTGAGCGAGTCTTCTAATACTAGTATTCTCTAGGCAAGATTCTTCTCAGCATATTAAAAACAAATCCCATGATCATTCATGAACAAATGTGTAATTAAATATCTAACTAATAACAATATAAAGCTTGTTTAATCTCCCAAACTTGTTTGTGGTTAGCAAGTCATTTTGCTGATCTGCATATTGAGACTCACGTTATTGGTATTAATAGATACTGATACTGAAATCAATAACACTATTACCTACCTGAATTTTAGTAGAAGATTATGATATTTAAGGAGTTAACACGTTCAAAGTAAGCTCATCTTTTTAAAGTTCATATTACGGCCGGCCCAAATCACAAGTATCTTCTTCTTTAATTTCACCTTTTCCCAATTATAATTGGGGTGGGTGTCAAACTATTCCATTACTAGGTCACGTTAAAAACTATCATAGCAATCTTTTAAAAGGAAGCTATTTAAAAGGTTGCTAGAAGAGGAATAGTTTCATTGTCCCCTAATGTGTCATACACGAATTGGTTCAAGTTGTTAAAATCAAAGGTTGCTATGGCGTTTTTTTTTTTCAAGAAGAGGAATAGTTTGATTGTCCCCTAATGTGTCATCCACGAATTGACTCAAGTTGTTAAAATCAAAGGTTGCTTTGGTGTTTTCAAGAAGAGGAATAGTTTGATTGTCCCCTAATGTGCCATCCACGAATTGGCTCAAGTTGATAAAATCAAAGGTTGCTTTGGTGTTTTCAAGAAGAGGAATAATTTGATTGTCCCCTAATGTGTCATCCACGAATTGGTTCAAGTTGTTAAAAACAACAGTTGCTATGATGGCTTCTAACCTCCGCTGGAAGATGACGCGTTAAACCAACATATTAATGCAGTAAGTGATGACGTTGACCCTTTGAACTGGAATGTACCATTATTGTGGTAGTCTCGAATGACTATGTTTGTACATTCTACTCGGGTGGTACTCGAACTTTGAACTTATAGGCATCATGATTACATGCTTGCTGATAGCTTGCTTGTGTCTTGTGCTGGTTTGTCAGTTTTCAACTAAAAACATTAATATGCAGACTACAAAATACACCGCCGTGATGGGGCATAATCTGGTGTAAACATTGATTAGTCGGCGATTATTTTTTCGAACACAAGTTTAAAAACTCTGTCAATGTGACACATTCGTTTATTATTTTATTTCCTAAAAAAAAATCACCCCTCGTAAAATTTGATATTTTCCGATTCAAGGCACGTAAATTCCAAAAATTATAAAAAAACGTTCTTCATTCTTTCGTCGCCCTCGTACCTTATACAACGCACGCCGTTCGTAGCTTGAAACGTAAAACATCACATACTTAGGGGGGTGGGGATGATTGTTTTTTCCGTGACGATTCTAAAGCAAACGCCGGAGTGCGGTGTATAAGGTACGGGGGGCAGCGAACGATGGGCGGTAATTTTATTTGCTATAAAGAAATACTTCAAATAAGTGGTCAAAGTTAGCACTATTGGTATGTGTGCAAGGTAAGATCAATTTTGAATCAATCACACTTCTCTAAAATCCTTTTGAAACATTTAGGAGCTTAGCTCTTTTGGCATTATGAACATTCAGTTCATTATTTAATGGTACCCTCAATTCAAATTCAGAGAACATTTCTAATTCATGAAACTCAAATATGTCACTATTTCAGAGCGTTTCTGGAACCCAAACACTATATTTAGATGATTAATGAATAGTAGTAGATATTCCATGGGAAGTCAGTTCAGACGCGGACGGGGCAGAGTGCCATATATAAATTAGGTACTTCATAATTTTGAAATTGTACATTAAGCTAATGCCAGCCGACTGAAATGACACGATAGTTGAACAACTCTATTAAGGTAACTACATCATCAAGAACGCGGAGTGCCTCTTGGAGGTAATGATAAATAATAGTATATTAAGAATGAACAAAGCAATGGCGTCCATTAACAAAGATGAACGCGGGTGAAACAGTAATTAGGTTCATCGTTCAACTTAATAATAATTGTTATTAGGTACTCTATTAATTGTCTACAGTGGAATGTCTAAACAATTGTACATAGTCGGTCCTTTATCCTTTTGGGTTATTTCTTTCAGTATTGAACCTTTGGAATCGTCAGAATAGAAAATTCTCAAAATTTGATATTTTACGTCCAAATCCACAGAAATTAATAAAAATTTCACGTCATGATAGGCATGTTTGTCACTTAGCGTTGACCGCTTTGCGTGAAATTTGATATACCTACCCGTTTCGGTTCTAATTGTGATCCTAAACTCTTGTCTCTAATTAGACATACAGTTGGCGGATTTTTTTTAGCGGGTCTAATTAATCCTGTCTAATAAGAGAATGGTAAGTGCTAGAGACTTAAAATTTGGTATGAAGGTCCCATTTGTGGAAAGTTTTAAAATTCTATTGGCTTCTGAAATGAAATGCGAAATATCAATTTTTTTAAAAAAATATATAAGAAGCCAATGTGTCACATTGGCAGAGTTTCATTAATGTGAGCGAGTAGTGTGTCCACAAGAGACATTTGAATATCGAAGTTCTTTTTTTTTTAAAAAAAAAAACAGTTCTCCTGCTGGAAATTGCTTAATATGCACATTGGTTTGTTTTTCAGGAAAGATATATAAACCAATATCTATCTTTACTTATAAAACGTAAAGTCCAGTTGGTATACTGACTGACTGATAATCAACGCCTACGACAATTAAAACCTATAGACTTGAAATTTGGCATACAGGTCCGTAAGAAGGAAGAAAGAATCATCTGGCGGAGAGTTATCGTCAGAAGTGACGCTTCGTACATTTTGTCAGCGGATAACGAAAATATACTCGGACCTCACAGAAAATATAAATTTTCAGTTTCTCCCTGATTTAGAGCCGGTTTCAAACTCTTTGGGATGTGCTGGAAAGTTAAATTTTTATACAAAGTTGTTGCGCAGCACAAAATATATTATGCTGCAGTTACATATTCATTTTTGAAAATAGGACCTGATTCCAACCCAGGCTTAGTATCACCACCAAAGATCCAAATTTGAGATGTTTTAATTTCAAAATCTTGAAATTGTTGTTTAATTACTAAGCGGTATCGAAACTTGCGTAGCTATGATTCTCAGGAGAATATAAAATATGGTTCTCAAGAAAGAAAGAAAAAACAACTGTAACTTTCTGACGTGTTTATATGACAAGATATCCATATTAACTTCCTTTAGATAAAACCAGTACAATATCAGTTATATGTGGACAATATGTTCTGGCCTGCTGAGTGTACCATAATTCTCATCCTGGCCGAGTAGTTTAATTAAAAGAGACAAGTAAATCGTACTGATAAATCATAACAGAATTCAATGAAATAGATCCACTGTGCTACCATAAATAAAAATCCACTGACGAGTCTGTTACTCTGCGGTATATCACATGCTGGTCATATGGGATACTCATTTCTTACTAGTGTTACACTTAAGAGCTTCCCAAGGAAAAAAATCTGCAAACTAACCTCATGAATTTATTATTTTTAGTTGTCCTCGTGATGGACGGTATTATCGCAGAATGCATATTATCGCATTTACAGTCGCGGCCATCAAAACCCTTTCAGTAAACGAATCTCATTTATCCAAACTTGAATCTACAAATGACGAGAATAGTTGACTTTAAGAAGAACATCAGCGCTACAATAACAATTATTTTTCCTTCATCTTCTTCTTTCATATCCCTTGTGCCCTATAGAGCGTCGGGTTCCTCGTCTATCCAGCGGCGGTACTTATCTCTTTGCCTGAAATGTCTTCCAACCTCAGAGTAAGTTTTCCTTTCTTTTCTAGCTATCGCTTAGCGTCTTCATAGGCTTGTCTCGGTCTTCCTCTATTTCTTTTGCCTTCTGCTCTAAATTGTAATATTTTTTTAGGTTTTCTATTTCCAAAAACGAAAAAGTGTTCATAAAATATGGCCTATTTCAAGTCATCTACCCACCATATACACTCGTTCCATTTGTATTTTATTTTATGAGTTGATTCACCAAAATTTTAGCACCCAATTTTTTTTCATGAGCTTTCTATAATTATTGCCTTTTCACTAATACTTAAATTACTAATTTGTTGTTTACAGGGTAATGGTCGGTGCTCCTGAAGCTCAAACAACCCAACCTGGGGTTACCCGAGGAGGAGCTGTATTTCGATGTGACATTTCAAGAGAAGACTCTTGTCAAGAAGTTTCTTTTGATAGAACTGGTAAGTTGTGGAACTAATATGACTATTCATATTTTTTTTTCTCTATTAGAACAAAGTTTTCTCATATTTATTTATTCAGGTAACTAATGACTTAATGAGAATCATTCATGGGGTCAAAATGAGAGTTTTTTTTGTTAAAACATGGGATACTCAGAAGTTGTAGAACAGAGAAATATTTTTAACACGCACATAAGTAGATTGGTATTATTTTTGATTTTTTTCGATTGTCAGAACTTATTTTTTCACTCTGCCCCAAACATTTTTTATTTTAGTTTGGAAATTTCGGGACACCTGTTTATGGAAAGAAAAAAACTTATTTAATTTATGTTCATCTTCCAAATGGCAACAGCCGTAAATGGCTGTCATATATCCAATGAGGATCGTCCTCCAGTTCAAACCAGGGGCCACCAATTTTTTTTCGGTCATCGCTTATCAATCTGTTTCTACCAATTTAAAAAAAAATGAATCTAGAAATGTGAAGTACAGATGATTTTAAGGGGAACAACACCGCTACAAGAATGACGACAGTAATAATCAAAAAGGATACATATTCGTCCATCGGAGAATCTACGGAATGAAAGTAGGATAATATAGGATAAATAAATTGAAAAAGAAAACTCCTTATAATAATAAAATTTCGGGTCGCCTTTAAATTTGTTCCAAAAAACGCACCAGCACAGTTGTTGGCAGCTGTAATAGAATAAGCTTCAATTAAGGGGAACAACACGTAAATGAAGGTCTTTGGTGACTTTTGTTTGAGGAAAAAAAAAAAATTAATCTTAGTCAGATCGACTTTTTCAAATTAGATAGATAAATCTTATTTTCTATCTAATTTGAAAAAGTCGATCCAACGGAAATTAAAAAATACTTAAAATTCTTTTCTTCAAACAAAAAACTCATTCTTATTTTAGTTAGAGATCAAATTTAGGTAATTTCGAAATCAATTTAGTTGATGTTTAATGTTTTTGCTAAAATGTATTAACTTTGAGAAGATTCACCCTGCCAAAGTTCTTCTGAATTCCAAATAACCTGTCCATGTGCTGATTTCAATGACTATTTCATCTATCTGATGGTGGTCTGTGTTTAGTATCTTCTTCACATTATGCAGACGAGCATATTTTTTTTTTTTTCAAACCAGATTCATGTTTGATTCCATAAATTTCTACATCGAGAACAATCAACAATTCCATGACAGATTGATTCTGGGAATAAATATTATTTTTATTTCAACAAGAACATGTTTTGTAATAAATATAAAGCACATCCATTGAAATTTAAATGAAACTAATGGAAGTTGTTGAGAAACTCCATTTTCTTATTGTCATTTATATTATCAAATCTTTTGCTGTTCCCTCTTTGTTTTTTGCTTTAAGTATTACTATCTTGTTATTATTTCTTCATTCAGCGTGGTTTTGTTTTCAATCTTTTTCATGCCATTTATTCAGGTTACATTAGTAAGTGTTCTGGCCCAAAATTCTCTTCAATCCAATTTTTTTGAGTCTTATCCATCTTCCATAATATACATGGTCTTCCTTGTTGCAGTTATTGTAACAGTGTTCTGCTGCATATAAGTGTTACCTATTTCGGATAAACAGGAATTCATTTTGGTATTTATTTTAAGAAAATAAAACTTTGTTCTGAAACTGGACTTGAAATTGTCCCAGGTCAAAAGCAGTGTGTATGATGAGTATCTTTATTTCTGTACTTCTATTTCTAATAGTCCACACATACAGGTACTTTTTGGTTTATTATTCTCAGTAATGAACCTTTGGATTTTTCAAGCCCGCTCCAAATTTAATTTTTACGTTTGAAGGCACCTACGCAAAATCCAGAAATCGAATCTACATACTCAATGTACGAGTAAGATATCAAATTTTGAAGGGGGGGGTATTTTTAGTTCGTAAAATAATAAACCCATGTTAAATTGGCAGATTTTTTGTATTCCTAATCGAACCAGGTATGCATGCATCATCACTTTGAGGCGGTCCTTTATTTTTTTCTTCGTCGCGTCGTTCTGCAACTTTTCCTTCATATTTTATTTATTTTGTCCATATGACCTTTATGATTCAAGCAGTCTCTCCAATAATCGCCATTGTTTTTATTTGAACCAATAGAATGATTCTGTTTTTTATAGAAACTTTGAAATTCTAAAGACTCGTACCAACATTTTTTTTGTCTTCCTTTTCCAATTCTTAGGACGTGACATGCAAGATAATATTTTTTATTTGTTAGAAAAAGGCAGATTTACTTCGATATGAAATTGAATCAAGAAAAGTGGATCCTGCCTCGCACATGCAGCTAGATTTAAAATTAAAAATAAAATGGATGACTATAATAAATAAAAATATCTTATATTTTATTACAAACTATAGCGTTTACCTGCGCCCTGTTTTGTAATGTCATCCCAAACAGACTCCGTAGCCCATTGTAAATATAAGAAACACCTTTTACGGAGATTAAGGAACAAATTAAATTTCATTTCCCAAGGACTTGCATCGAGGTACAAATCTGGTACCGTCAAATCAAGCGATCGCGCAAGATAGTCATGATTGCCATATCAGGCATCCGGGGAACAAAGATCTCAATAAAGCAATTGTATCACGGGCCACACAGCCTGTTGCCTCGTCTGGCTGGAAAAAAAATCACAGACAGACTTTTTGGTCAACATAGAGATCTGAAAAAAATCGGACAGCTCGTTTTTCAAAAACTGGGACGGCTAGTTTTTCAAAAAGTGAGAACGGTATCTTCCGAAACGCGTTCCACTACTCTTGCTGAAAACAAATTTGAATTTGTTGCAAGAGATTAAAATTTCCTTATATAAACTAGTTTCTACGTAACACAATATCTAGCATCAAACATTTTGTAAGCAAATCAATCAGTTTGCTATCATTTGCATAGAATCAGTCAATAAGTGAATGACAGCGATGTAGGTAAAACATCAATCTGAAGAAATAAAGTAAACAATTATTAGTCAGGGGGCAGAGGGAAAAAAATCATATTCCGTGTGTAGTTTCATAATGCGGTGGGTGTGGAAGAAGTGTCAATCTCTTAGAATATGAAAATCCATATTGACACTCCCAAATTTGGTTGAATATGAAAATCCATATTGACACCCTCAAATTTTGTTGAATATGAAAATCCATATTGACACTCCCAAATTTAGTTGAATATGAAAATCCATATTGACACCCTCAAATTTTGTTGAATATGAAAATCCATATTGACACTCCCAAATTTTGTTGAATATGAAAATCCATATTGACACTCCCAAATTTGGTTGAATATGAAAATCCATATTGACACTCTCAAATTTTGTTGAATATGAACATCCATATTGACACTCTCAAATTTTGTTGAATATGAAAATCCATATTGACACTCAAATTTTGTTGAATATGAAAATCCATATTGACACTCTCAAATTTTGTTGAATATGAAAATCCATATTGACACTCTCAAATTTTGTTGAATATGAAAATCCATATTGACACTCTCAAATTTTGTCGGGAGACCCACCATTCAAGATGGCCGCCCGGTGTAAAAAATGTTCTAAATTACCGCCAAGATTCGAATGAGGTACCTATTTGGTCGTAAAAATTGGTAATAATAGGAACCACCAATCAAAAATACGTACTCTTTTTCATATTCTAGAGATCAATACGAAGAGATTCGTCAGCCTTCTCACACTTGTATCATGAAACTAGACAGGGCATTCCGTAAGCTCCCGGACTAATTACCTAAATCAAAAGTCACCGTAATGACAATTTCACATTGTGATTGTATACAAGAAACCAACTGATCAGTAGTCACTGTTCTACATTTTGTTTGGCGTAAACTATTCTTGATATACTGTCAATCTAACCTGTCAGTGATAAACTTAACAAAAGTCAATGATACAAATCCCGAAGCCTATTTGGTCATACGTTGAGTTCGATAATTTATACAAAACGGTATTTGCTTTTGTGCAGATTTTCTATTTAATATGTAAATGTATTTTTTTATTTTTAATGTTTATTTGCATACAATAATGTATGTTTAAAAGTATGGCTGAGCTTTCACCTGGAGTTTATTACAATAGACATATTCAATAAACATACAAATCAATATGGAGATTCGGTGTTCTTTGTACATAGAAGCGTATCCAACGTAAGCGGTGGAAAACAGTGGGGGAAAATGAAAAAGTTGGTGTGGAAAACTTCCCTCTGTTGTGAAAATCTAATAATGTTATCATCTTTGTCTCCTTTAACTTCACCTTTTTCCAATTCTATTTTGGATCGGCGTTGCATTTCTTAATTCTACCATGCCACAAGCTTCTTTTCAGTGCCTACTCTCTTTAGGTGTATACTTTCCCGATAAGGTAACACTCGCTTTCTTTTTTCAGTATTCATAGAAACTGCGTAAAAACTGTATTTTGCTGATGATATTTCATCTTTGGTTTGAAGCAGAGATTTTTAATAGTTCGATGCTCTTCCTAACACTAATAAACCTTCTGTATTTACACGGGATTAGGACCGTCACCTAATGAAGCTGGCTTACTCCCCTCGGTGGCTACATTGTAATAATTTCATAATGGTATTTAAATTAACAAATCTGTGTTGCTGGTACGTCCTATTTGATACGTTTCTAACTTCGGTTCAAATTTTTAAAATTTTTAACAATTTGAGCATCGCTGGCAATTGATTTTTTGAGGGAGGTGCTCTAGGTAGAGTTTCCGATTTTTTTTCATCTCTTCTTTTCGAGGTTACTCCAGATCTTTTATCGCAGAAATTCTCAGAAATTTCTGCCTCTCTTTGTACATTGCTAATAGCCCAGTAGTCAGAGACAAAAAAAGGGTGTTTCAATGCAATAATTGGGGAAATCTCGATTTTTATATATGTTTGTAGGTATGGACCTCCTCTTTAAAAAGCTAAGTTTTCGACCTCCCAACCCTTGTGCGTTCTCCGCCATCTTGAAAAAGCCGCTCAAAAAGCCGCTTTTTTTAGGGTTTCCTCAATTACTCGCTTCCTGTGCATTTTAGGCGAATCGTTGTAGCGATTCATTTAAACGACAATTAAATTTCCTGCAATTTCAATTCACACATATTTCCTGTAGGATGTATAGGAGTGCTCCTACAAGCGGCGCCGTTTTGGCGTAAAATGCCGTTTTTGTCAAAAATGAACTTTTATATTCATTTTTACCTTTCTATTTT
>CM022875.1:11581288-11611664 GCA_012654025.1 Pachypsylla venusta
AAAAAAAAAAAAAAAAAAAAAAAAAAAAAAAAAAAAAAAAAAAAAAAAAAAAAAAACATCAGCAGCAACAACATCATCAACAGCAAAAAAAAAAATTCCATGATCATCATTTTCAGGTGTTAGTCCTGGGGCTTGGCTGTCAATGCTTCGGACCTCCCCGAAAAAAAAAATCTTGGGTACGGCCCTGTTGGGAACAGTTATTTATCATAAATTTTAAGATTTATTTTCGTCAAATTTCAAATATTTGAAAAATTTGAAAAAATGTTCACATTCCCGAAAAGAGAGTCCACGAATCTGGTATTATCTCGTGTTTTAAAATGAGCACCCCCATTTTATATTCCATATTCTTCTTTAATGGTTTATTTGAGATGTCTGTGTGCCACCTCAATTGTCGCTCAAAATAGTATATGAGATAACCCACATTTAAGATTTTTATTAAAATCAAGCAAAACGCTAGTTTTGAAAAACAAAAGAGTGTGATATTTATCTTTACTTAAATAAGTGTTTAATGAAAAACAAAACATCTTACACTTTTATCAAAACAAAATGGTGGAAACTTTGAAATTGATTTCTAAGAAACGGTAAGTGATAAAGAGTTTCTGATTGCATCAATAATGTTTATTAAAATGAGCTTTTGACAAGACCCCCCGGTATATATTTTGCATAGTCCCTATAATCTCTTCATAGATATAAATTTGTTTTTTATAGCGCATAGTGAAGAAAATTTATAGTCAGTCTACTTCGTTTAATTTCTTTGACAAAATAGTTAACTTCGTGGAAGTGTGAAAGTGTGTTGTGTGTGTGTATGTATGTATGTACTTTTTCTTTACTTTGAAATTAATTTCCAAGAATTAAAGATAATCTGCCTCATGACTCATGATGCAACCTATTCGGACTGATCCTTTTCTTAAAAATTTGTGAATTTTCAGATATCTTTGAATAAAATGTTAATTACAAGTTTTTATTGCCAGCGTCTATGGCACGTTGAAGACACCAGTTCCCATTAGATCACTGAAGTTGAGCAACGTCCAGCGAGGTTTTACCAAGTGGTTGTTGACATGGGTTCGAATCTCGTAATGCTGGCTATTTTTACGGCCAAACCAGGCTGGGTGAAGTCTGTATAGGTAGGTGGTTTGTAAGTTTCCAGCGAATGGAGTATAAACCCCCGTATCGAATGACCTATAGACGGCGTTAAAGGAACTTTTATTAACCAAAAGGAAGAAGAAAAAAATAAGTATTTAAAAATACTTTCTTTTAAAATAAAATTAAAATATAACACTTACCAAAAACACTATTTATAATTATTTATGAAGAAACTAGTTTCGAATCATTCGATTCATCATTAGTCGAACCCTATTCTTCGACTTGACTGATGATGAATCGAATGAGTCAAAACTAGTACTGCTTTCTTTATAAATTATAAATATCTAGTGTTTTTGGATTTTTGTTCTAATTTGGGTTTTTGTTCTTAATTTGGATTTTTGTTCTTAATTTATTTTAAAAGTAAATAAAATAATGAACTACTTAACATATACAATTTGGGATCTATTTGTGTCCTGAAAGTTTTCTTCACTGTCTGTAATATATATATGTATATATGGTTTCATAGTATAGTATTAGTTTGGAACCCTATTTATGTGACTGACTCTGATGAAAAGCTTCGGTCACAACTAGACCAATTCAATTTCATCAAAATCAGTGAGGCAAAAGTGCAATTTGCGGCGGGCAGCGCACAGACGATTTTTTTTAAAAAATTTTTTTTGGATTTTACGTACCTCGAGCCGTAAAATGTCAAATTTTGAGAGAGAGGGGGGGGGTATTTTTTTCTCCAAAGGTTCATTTTTATTTTCACTTCCTATAGAGGTTAAAGTATTGTAATCGTGCAGAAAATTTTGACATTTTTGAATATAATGTAAATGTTATTTCTTTGTGTTATTATATCACAATTTTGTGGGCATCGTAGAGGCAGGCATTTTTTTAAACAATCACTACAATACACCAAACTATACTTAACAATTACCTTCATAATTCTACCACTTGTGGCTATTACCGTAGCTGCTCAATTGTCTTCAGGAGGCTGAATTACTCCCAAACACAACCAGACCAAATAGAAAATTCGAAAAAACCGAAAAAACCTTCTTCAAATTTTCAACCCGACCAGGGTTCGAACCCGATACCTCCCTGGTGCAAGCCGAGTGTGATGCGCACACTACCACGTCTCTATTAAAAATAATAAACCAAAAGTTAGTTCGCTATTGCTGTCTTCTTCTTTTCGTATCCTATAAGTGGGAAGACATGTATTCGTACTGTCACATCGCATTGCAACATTGTGAGGAGTGTGTTATTTATGTTGGCATCTCAGATGAAGTCAATATAATTATGGAGAGGAAAACAATACAAACTGACGCTGTAAATACTTTTAACCTTTTGATTATAAGTCACTCTATAATTGCACTATCTCTAGGATAGATATCTGTTAGACTATTGAGAGCGAGCGATTTAACAATTTGTTTTTGCTTTTTTTAAAATATAATAGCAATAAATTCCAAATTAGACATCTTTCACATTGCTCAAGAGGATGAACATACGTTGTCCTAAACAGCCTTAGTAGCTCAGCTGGTCGAGACGGTATATTCGTAACCAGGAGTTGTTGGTTCGAAATACTGTTCACAATTGATCTAAACAAAGGTCGCAGTGATATTTGCAGTCAGTATCAATAGAGACATGCAACCAGTTTTCTTTAATAAAGGAATTGTTGTCATAATCTATTTGTGCTTACGTAAGAAACGTTGTCCTCAGCTGGTCGAGACGGTCAATTTTCTACAAATGGGTTACAAAAACATTAAGTAATGTACTCGTAGTTTTAAATTTTGCTGAAATAATTAGGTTAGACTAGACATCCCTCATCAATATTATAAAAAGTTCCGAGGTGGGAAAGTTGCAGAACCTTCCGACATCTTGATTGTTGTTATGCTCATTTTTTGAATATATCTCAAGAACGTTTAACTTGATCGATTTTTTATTAATTCCCCTAAGATTTCCCCTATAAGATTTGTTCCATTCGATTTTCCCAAAGATTTGTTCTATTCGATTTCCCCAAATATTTGTTCCATCCGATTTCCCCAAATATTTGTTCCATTCGATTTCCCCTAAGATTTGTTTCATTCGATTTTCCCAAAGATTTGTTCCATTCGATTTTCCCAAAGATTTGTTCCATTCGATTTCCCCAATGATTTTCTCCATTCGAATTCCACAAATATTTGTTCCATTCGATTTTCCCAGAGATTCGTTCCATTCGATTTCCCCAATGATTTTCTCCATTCGAATTCCACAAATATTTGTTCCATTCGATTTCCCCAGAGATTTGTTCCATTCGATTTCCCCAAAGATTTGTTCCATTCGAATTCACCAAATATTTGTTCCATTTGATTTCCCCAAATATTTGTTCCATTCGATTTCCTCAAAGATTTGTTCCATTCGATTTTCCCAACGATTTGTTCCATTCGATTTCCCCAACGATTTTTTCCATTCGATTTCCACAAATATTTGTTCCATTCGATTTCCCCAAAGATTTGTTCCATTCATTTTTGTCGTAAAATCTATGACCGTCTAATCTAACATTTTCAGCCAAATTTAGAACTTTTAGTCTTACAATGTTTTTTCTTGTTTTAAAATTCCTGGGCTATAGCTAAACCAAAATTAGAAATATGCTCAAAGCACACCTTTAAGAATACGCCGACCATTCCGTATGTCTTTTCACGATAACTCTCGAACGCGGTCCGATATTGATCAAACTCAGTATAGATTACATTTATAAAATTGGGTGAATATTTTTTGGCCACTATAACGGTCTTTTGGCAGCCCATTAAAGTCTTCTTCCCCTTTAACACCACATTTTCCCGATTCCATTGCCGCAACCTTCTTTTCAGTGCCTACTCTCTTTAACTGTATCCTTTCCTGACACGACAAACCTCACTTTCTTCTCACAGTATCAATGCATAGTAACTGCTTATGTCTTTCCATCTTTGATTTGAAGCATAGTTTTTTAAAGGCCGGATGCCCTTCCTAATACCAAATGTCTTCCGTATTTATACAGGCTTTGGACCCCCCCCCTCCCGGTGACTACATTAAGGCTAAGTTCAGATGATCTTGCGGTACTGCGCGAGAGGAGCATTCACATGACAACGTATGTACGCACGGAAGTCTGGCATCAAAATATGTTCTTGGCAATACTTTATTTCGCCTCAAACCGCTCGTATCAACTGAACAAGTCAATAAAAATTTGTAGAACTTGTACTTCGCGGTACAAGATCTTCCCCGCGGTCATCTAGACAATATGCACTATTTAGATAGATCTTGTGCCTCGCGGTACTGCGCGATCATCTGAACAAAGCCTAATTGTATAAAGTCGACAGTTCTTTTCAGGTAACTTCCTTCTTGTGAATGAATATAGAAGCAATGCTACCTGAATGCTATCTTCTTAAATGTTTGAGGAAGTAAATGTATAAAATGAAAAAGGTTGAAAGGTTAGAAGCTTGAACAATGTTGGTGTTATCACGCGCATTTCTTTGCTTGTTGCCCAGGAACAATGTAATATTGTTAGGTTTAAGTGTTCAGAGTAACTCCCTTGTAGCCAAAGCTACAAATTTTATTACTTGGGTATTAGCCAGTGATGTACCAAGCAAGAAATGTTCAAGATGAAATTGGTATTGTTATCTGTTGGTACACTGGAAACAATTTATTAGAGAACCAAAACAATTAACCCGCTCCTACGCATGTGCTCTAAATGAAGAAACTTGTTTAATTTAACCCATTACTTGAAGCGGAGGGACAGTGAAACTCACTCTGGCGCTAGTGCTAGGAGAGCGACTTGAAGTAGGGGAATATTCCATAATATTCTCCCTTATCTAGGCGTAAGGCTTTTACAGGATATGTCCTGCTCTATGCATGCTTTAGCCCAGNAGTATAGCCCGTGGCGAAGCACGGGTAAAACAGCTAGTTCAATATAAGAAAAATTGACCCCAGTATATTGAATCAAGAGGTGTTAATCTGACAACGACGGTCGTATTTAGGTCAAAATAGCTCAATTCAAAAAGGCAAGAGGTGTTAATCTGACAACGATGGTTGTATTTAAGTCAAAATAACTCAATTCAAAAAGGCAAGAGGTGTTAATAATGTGACAACGACGGGCGTATTTAAGTCAAAATAGCTCAATTCAAAAAGGCAAGAGGTGTTAATAATGTGACAACGACGGGCGTATTTAACTCAAAATAGCTCAATTCAAAATGGCTTCATTGGGTTCTCACATTCTGTCAATCTTAGCTTCATATTACCTTGAAATACAAATTGATAGTCTTGTGCTTCGTCTAGGCTCTTCTCACGATCCATTAGAAGTCATCTTGCTGAAAATTTTACTCGAACTACTTATTTTTCGTACTTTCACTCGATCATGATCTACGTTATCGCTTTTTGGGGTCTATCGTTACTTTGAAAAGAGGTCTTTATTCTTCCAAAATGAGCTGTTTGTCCTTCATATGAGCTCGATAGTATTGAAGGTCCGTGTGGTAAAAACAACATGTTCTAAATTCCTGTCCATGTTTTGGTTTTCTAATCCACATGAACCAAATAGACATTAACAATATTGTTGTTGTGTTTTATCAAATTCATCAACAACAATAATCTGCATGTTGCCAATAGCCTGGCGGACATTGTCGACAACAAATCAACATTCAACATAAACCAAGCAACATGCAACATTCTCAACTGATTTGATCAGTTATTGTCACTTTACTTTGTTCATACTGGGTGATCTATTTCAAGTAGAATGGATTGGCGGTGTAGTGGTAAGACGGTAAACAGTAGGACGTGAGTTCAAACCCAGTCAACTCATGAAATTTCATGTCCATGCGAATTTGAGATATTTACCACTATTGGAGAACATTGAAGGGGCCGCGACACAACCCTTACAACACCATCAGGCGAGTTGTGTTTCAAAGTCTAGATAAAAAATTGCCAAAAAACCTGGGAAATATAGAAAAAAATCTAGTGCCCAATCGATTGCGTTAGTCCAAAGAGAAAACTGATTTTCAAGTTGACATGCTAAAAAAATAATTAAATTATAACGAAATGTAAAAAAAAAAATACCTAAACTACTTATTATATAACTACTAATCCAATTAATATTTCTATTTTTTATTGTATAACACAGTACAAAATATCAGCACTCGAAAATTGTGAACTGAGGTCCTTAATCTTTGTACCGTTAATGTAGAATTTAAACGAGGAATTCAAATATGAAATGAAAAATTCATGAATACAAAATCTCAGTTGTTGATCTTGAAATTACCACGAAGTACCCTAAAAGATTGATATCATGAGATCTGACATTTATTTGTTATCACCTCCTATAAGATCCCAGATATTTGACTGTTCTAGTTCAAATGACGCACCCTGTATATATTTTACTTAAATGATGGCAAAGTCCATACAGAACAGTTGATAAGTAATCTGGATCAAACCCTACGATGAATGGGTATACCTGGCGACATAGACACGATATTAAAATATGGATCAGGCCACAAGATCTCAACAATACGTAACAGCACACTAAGTGCTGCAGATCTGATTTTGAGCATGGCATGCTATGGAACAGCTCTAGGATTAATATCGATCCAAAGTCATAATAATACATTGCAATCATCTCTAGAGTAACGTAAGTTAGAAAATTGAAATATGCCGAGGGAATCGACAAAAAATAGAACTTTATAGAAGTTATCGTTATTGCTAATGTTTTTATTTGGTATCATACATCTAATCTTGAAGGCCAATAATAAGTATGGGCCCCAGATCCATGTCAATCACTGCAATACACACTCTTGGAAGTCATGTCTTGGAATTTTCAAATGGCCGCATTTTAAACCAAACACGCCAGACGTGTTAATTTTTTTGCAAAGTACTTCTAATTTTATTGTCTTTCTGAAAGTGTATCACAAGATGGGGGTTCGTATTTAAAGAACAATAGTTGTACCCCCTGGGGGCCACATGGGACCCGCCCCTAAATAATTGGTTATACAGGTGGTTTAATTTGGGATATAATACTATGCAAAATATCAAAACTCCACATAAAGCTGTTCAAAAGATATTTATGTGGTCTCGGACTTTTGGGACACCCTCTATAAAAATTGGCATTTTTTCAAATATTATAAACTAAACGGTGAACATTTTTCGGCGTCGGCTTTTCACATAGACTAACTGTTTTGGGAAATGCAACATTTCTTTGAATTGAACTGTTGATAAAAATGAGTATCTAAGGCTTGATAATTTCAATTTATTATCAGTATTTAACTCCCAAGTAGCCATGGGTTGAGTAACTCTCTATCTCAAGACTATATATTATTGTATCTGAAAGGTACATCTGTAGTCACCATTGAATGAGTAACTTGCTTGATAAATTCAATTTATTGTCAGTATTTAACTCCCAAGTAGCCAAAGGTTAAGTAACTCCTGATCTCAAGACTCTATACATTATTGTATCTGAAAGGTGCCTCCGTAGTCACCATTGAATGAGTATCAGGCTTGATAAATTCAATTTATTGTCAGTATTTAACTCCCAAGTAGCCAAAGGTTAAGTAACTACCGATTTCAAGACTCTATACATTATTGTATCTGAAAGGTGCCTCTGTAGTCACCANCTCTATAAAAATTGGCATTTTTTCAAATATTATAAACTAAACGGTGAACATTTTTCGGCGTCGGCTTTTCACATAGACTAACTGTTTTGGGAAATGCAACATTTCTTTGAATTGAACTGTTGATAAGAAGAAGAATCAAGTTCGGCCGCACCTCGCATCATTTAGAATATAAATTTTCAAGAGAAAAATGATATAGAAATAAATATGATCAAAACGCAGTTGGTATGAGTAACTCTGAAAGGGTCAAAGTCTGAGCTGGTTCCAAGTGAGCAGCGAGCAGGATGATTTATGTTGCACTATAGGTATCATGTAATTAATGGACTACTGTGAATTTGTCATACACACTCACATACGGTTACTTATTGCGATGGCGAGAATTGTAAAGGATGTGATGAAAGTACCTACTTGAGAACTGCGATCAAAATATGTTTACCTTAAGGCTTGGAATATGTTGATATAAGAAAAGGACGTAGAACAAAAAGGAATCAACCCAGAAGAATGAGAAGAGATTGCAAGAGACAGAACCTGGTATCAGCTCTTTGAACAGGCATATGGTCGATAAGGCCGTAGGCACAATGAAAGAAAAGAAAGAAGGCTTAGAATAGAAAGATTAAGAGGAAGGAACAAATAGCCCATGGTTATAAAGCTCATTTCCAAAGTCACGTGACTTAAATTGATACTAGGAAATAGCGGAATTCAGTGTTGGAGTCCTGTTTCAGTTTTGGCATATTTCCAATAAAAACAAAAATGTTTTTGGCTTCTTATCATGATATATTATTAAAAATAATTATCTTTAATTTGTTCGATAAGGAGCTACAACTTTGTCGTTTTTCACTTCTTCTATGTTCTGGACACTTATATTCTATGAAAAAGTGAAAAATGACAAAGTTGTAGCTCCTTATCGAAGACAGCCCGTTAATGAAAGATATTGTTGAGCTCTGTACAATATTTACAAACACTACTCCTAGATTTGCTGATAGTTATAAAAATTATGTGTCTCCATATTAGCAAAAGTTTACAACTTACATATTTAATATTTTCTCTATTTTAAATGAATTTGTGGTGTGGAACACGCTTTTCAAAAATGTCCCCGATCCTTTATACGTATAACTCATAATGATTATTTTGGTGATAAAAACAATAATGAAGTCCAGTTTTGACTAATGAATTTTGGTTTATTATTTTCAATAAAGAACCTTTGGAATCGTCACGGAAAAAAAAATTACCCCCCCTCTCAAAATTTGATATTTTACGTTTCACATAAGCATAAACAATACTCCTGTGGAACAGTTTATTTGGACTCAAAGACCAGTTTTTGGTTAGAATATATATTTCTCCATTATCAGTTTATAATGACACTCTCCTGGGTCTAGGTGATATCTTTAGATATTTCTCAGGTGTTTTACCATATTTTATCAGTCTCAAATTTAATGAGTTAAGTAATGTAAACTTGCTTGTAATCTTATCATAGCTTTCAGGTTTCGGCTTTGTTAAATGAATTTAAGGAATGTGATTTAGTTTATCAAGACCATTCCTTCAGATTTTTCCTTCGGAGCTGCTTTTGTAGGCCACAGCTGACAGCGGAGAAGAGTAGTCAGAGTGGACTTGGTTGTTAGGCAATTCTTGCCCTAGTTGGATTTCAAATCCAGCATAACCTCCTCCTTCTGTTGTCAGCAAAGTCTGTTGGAGATTATATAAAGAAAGATTAACTTGGACTAGCATCTTCGCTGACCGAAGTATTGAACTGATGGTGTAGAGTAATTCTACCATAAATTAATGTATAGCCAGGAAGAATATATATATCAATGTATCAGTGTGATAAAGCATTGCAAAAATTTCAGAACTTTATCACAAGTGGATCAAAAGTCCCAAGCTTTCATAGAAAAGTCTAGATACTTGCCTTTAAATTCTTAGAGGATGTGTTCAAAGTGTTTTCAACCAATAATATGACAGTCTTCCGGATTCGACGGTAGAATTTTTCAGAGACTCTTCTAATGATGTCCACAGGAATCAGTCTGGACTCTTGAAGTTATCGCAGCCGGAGTTCTTCCACATTCAAGGGGTTTGATTCTCCCTTTCAGATATCCCCAATAGAAGTAAGCTAAAGATGATACACGAATATACAACACCATCTACCCCGAGTCTAAAACCATTAGTCATGATGAGGTTTGACATTCACTTTAGGCACGGTCTCTAAAGAAACTTATTAAACTTTGCGTGTCAATCGATAACCAATGATAGGTAATCAATAGTAGATCCTAACGTTGTAAAGCAATATTATAAAAATGTACTTCTGTTTACTGTTATTGTGATTCTAACCAGAAGCGGATTCAGAGGGGAAAGCTGGGCGAGGGGAGAGGAACCAGGGTAATGAAATATTTAAATTTATGATTATGTATCAATAAGAGCCTGCAACCAGTTTTTAATAATAGAAAAAATAAAAATCAAGAGGACTGATGTTATTCTCAATGCGAATAAAAACGTCAATAATAGACATTATTAAAATCAATGCGATGTTTTCCCATTTTAGAGAATCTCTTCAACACTTCTTCCGATGTTAGCTCAATGTTATAATTTACAGCCAACCAGTTGATTCCATTTTGTGGCATTGTAATTTTGAGCCAAGTTTAAACAATCAAAATCACACTCTTTTGTTTTTTGATATAAAGTTAACGCATTTCGTAAAAGCACAAATGTATAAAAATACGCAGGAATTCTTGCGTATTTTATTCTTTCAGACTTTTTTGTGTTGGGGGGGGGGAGACCAGTAAAGAGTCCCTTTTAAATCTTATTCTTTTTTAACTGCATCTTTTCCCCATTCCATTTGAGGTTGTTTTCCCTAATTCTACCATGCCACAACTTTCTTTTCACTCTTACTCTCTTCAGCAGCACTCTTTCCCGGCACGGAAACCCTCTCCTGTATCTCACAGTATCTATAGAAACTGCAATTTGATTTAACGGCTGGATGCCCTTTCTAATACCAAAATTTCTGTACGAATATTTACACGGACATAAGACCAATACCTTAAGAAGCTAGCTTACTTCCCTTCGGTGGCTACATTTCCTTCTAAATCTCAATGAGTTCCTTCTCATGAAACAATTCAAACTGGAGGGTGGTCCAACCCGTGGATCCACTACTGATTCTAAACAATAAAGAGATACTCCTAAACAATTCCAACTGAAGTTTCAAACTAGAGGATGCCCTTCCCCCCGCGGATCGGACACTGGTTCTAACCAAAAAGAGTTCCTTCTCAATAGTTAAACCAATTCCATCTGATGTAGGTTTCATTAGATAGCAATCAATAAGCTTGATTTAATGAGTACAAGCATCAATCAATGGTTATTATGCACTCGTATATTATTGCAAATAAATGCAATTACTTTATGTTCATGACTAATTAGAGTAATTAGTCATATGAGCATTCATTGCACTCAGGATAAAATATCTAGCAAACGGCCAAACATAGAGAGGATTGTTCTTGTAAGACTCCTTTTCCACCTGATCTTTTGTACACTCGCCTTCTTTGCAATCCACCATTTCTCTCCCTTTCTCTCTCAGACTTCCTTCAATAAATGTTCCTATTCTCACACTCCTTCCATTCTTATCTTCATTCTTCTGAACTTACGGCGTTAGCCATACCCGTTCCCGGCACGGCAGCCCTCGCTTGCTTCTCACAGTATCCAGGTGTAGAAACTGCACATCGCTCGTGAGGTATGCCCTAGCCTTTGCCAGTAAACTTTGCTGCTGACTTTCCATCTTTGGTTTAAAGCGGAGTTTTTTAGAAGCTGGATGCCCTTCCTAACATCAAACTTTTTTTTTATTTGGATGGGTTTAGAAACATCACCTAATGAAACTGGCTTGGTCCCCTCGATGACTATATTAAGATATAATAAATATGAACTTATTGGGGGTACTCATAGCCTCATATTTTTTAAGGAGGCCGCCAGAGACGTCAACTTTTTTTTTCTTTCTTAAATATAAAACCTTTTTTTTTGACAATTTTCTGAAGAATACTTTATTAAGGCATATCTTTTTCTTAAGAAAATGCCTGTACTTTTTAAGTTGTAACGCATCGATTAGGGAAGTCTGGAAAATCGTATCTTCCTTTTTTCATACCTTGCTAACTGAAGCAGAAGAATCTCAAATTCTAGAATTCATTTCGAAGGTTTCCACATTCTTGGTAATATACGTAGGTATCTTGTCTATCACGTGTGGTTGGTCAGTTTTTCCAATAGACCTTTCCATGTTTGAAAACATCATTTTGAACCAGTTAGGTAGATTTTTGTTTGCAAACTATGTTTTACTTAAAAACAATGTTAACGTGTGACCATTCTTGTTTAATATTTCACAGATAATCCTTAATACCGAAATGACCTAGCAAACATAAGCTTCGTGACTTTAAAAACTATATTCATATCTTTTAAGTAAATAGCAACTTTATCCATAAGTGTTTTTATACATACAATGAAATGCACTTTTCTTGGATTTTTTTTTTAAAGAAGAGCATTGCATTCTGTTTTGTGTGTATATTTTTTGTGTTGGGTGGCCCTTGAATGCACTAATGCTATTTTGTATCTGAAACAATGGAATTTATATATCCCTATTGGTATGGAAAAGGAGATATTGATATTGTTCACTTTTTTTTTTTTTTAATTTGGCTTAACGTCTCTTTAACATCTATTGGTCATTCAAGACGGGGGTTTTACCCTCCATTCGCTGGAAACTTGCAAACCAGCTACCCACATTGACCTCACCCAGCCTGGGTTGGGCCGGAAAAAAGAGCCAACGATACGTGGTTACGTGGTGTTCCCAAGCGGTCACCCATCCAAGTACTGACCACGCCCGATGTTGCTTAACTTCAGTGATCTGACGGGAACTGATGTATTCAACGTGGTATGATCGTTGGCTATTGTTGACTTTACTTTACGCTAAAATTTGACAGGGCATGCAGCATCCAGTTTAAAAAAAAACTCTGCTTCAAACCAAAGATGGAATGTTATCGATTCAGAAAACAAGAAGTTATAGGCCCAAAAATAAACAATCAAAATCAATTAACCTTGTCTTAACATTGTATGGTCAGGTAATATTAGATATATGCCTCCTCATACATAAAAAACAAACAAACATCTTTTACCTACAATGGCACATTCATACAACACGAGGAATGCAAAAGATTTAATACACTCCAGATTATCGATTTTTGGGGAATAATTTTGGATATAGGTATTAAAATCTAAAATCTATAACAAAAAAAATAATTCAAATTTTAAGTTGTACTTAAAAAATCGTCTCTTAGAAATTGCACCTTATAGCCTGGAGGAGTTCAACAACTACTTTTTTTTCTTTTTCGGGTACCTAATAATAATAACAATTTCAGTTTTCTTTACAGGTTCTTTTAATTTTGCAGATTATTCAAGTTTTGTTTTATCTATTTTTCAATTTTTATTAAATTTTCTTATGCATATTTATATTTTTGTTTAAATATTTGGGCTTGAGTGTATTTTGGTTCCCAAATTTTTAATGTGTCAGCTTTTTTAACCCCTAAAACTAAATAAATAATAATAATGAGCAAAACGCTGTTGCTGCCAACGGATAATATGAGAAACAAGCATTGGTTACCGTGCAAGGAAAGTGTCACAAAAGATAATAGGCACAGAAGAAAAGGTTGTGGTATGGTAGAATTAAGGTGGACAAAGCCAAAAAAAAGAAGATGGAAGACATATCCGACACAGGTGCATATCATCAGCAAGGTAGATGACAGATCTGTAGAACTGTAGTAACTCATGGGAAAGTGACAAAGATTGAGTCAAAGGAGGACTCTAGAAGGAAATAAATGGAAAAGACATGTAGATTTTAAGCAACTTACTGGAAAAGAACTTTAGCCTATATGCATATAATTTTTAAAACTTGACCTATAGCCCACATATTATTATGCGGTCTTGCAAAAACTAGTTGATAGGTTGCCAGATTTCATAGGCCTCGGCATGTAAGCTGTACGTCAATTCGTCAATATCAATATACATCACTCTTTTCCTTCTGATGTCTTTAGTACATCATTTTGCAAAGTGTTGTCAGACTTGCGATGTGTTCTCCCATTTTTATTATTTGTACCTATAAAACTATCCTTGGGAACAATAAATCTCGCCTTATTTACATTGACGTTAAAAATGTTTCTCCATGCATTATGCAAAATTTTTAGCACTTTAGTATACAATTAACCAAGCGAGGAATATTTTTACTTTATGATGAAGACACCAATGCATAAAATACCAGCGAAGATAGAACTTTAGGTTTGTTTCACACTGGACAGTACCATGACTGATATCATTCGTCACGTCTTGTTTAGCTGTGCACTATAAGTGACCGTATGTTTAGGGTTTTCGGAGGATAACTTTATCCTCCGAAAACCTAACCATAAGCGAGAATTGGACGAAGAAATGAAAAATTACAGTACTAGAGGGGAACTCTAGTATGGGTTTATAAGGAACAGATAGGCGATGGATCCATCGTTCAACAACATCTACTTCTTTCTTTAACTTCACTTTTTCCCAATTCTATTTGGGTTTGCTGTTGCTTTTCTTAGTTCTATCATGCCATAACTGTTTGTTCTGTGCCTAATATTCCCTTCAGCTTGTACCCTTTCCTGACAGGTTAACCCAACTTAACGCACCCAACCTCGCTTGCTTCTCACAGTATCCATGGAAACTTGTAAACTTGTATTTTGCTTATGAACTTTCATCTTTGGTCTGAGTTTTTTTTTCTGGATACCCCTCCTAACACCAAATCTTCTGAATCTGCACGGGCTTAGGAACGTCACCTTATGAAGCCTGCTCCCCTTGGTGGCTACATTTATTTAAAATTGAAGCAAATTAAAAGGAACCGCTTTAGATAGAGTTGAGATTTGGCCAAAAAACGTTTGTAGATGATGATAGTATTAGATCCTGCAAAGTTACAATGGCGATGTTGCCCTTTCTCTCGCCTATATTTGTAAACACTTTATTTAACTTTTGTGGTAGCAACTTTTGAATTACAAATCATTTAGGGCTTTTCAGATTCAATCCATGAATGAATAGTTTTTACGACGATGACTTCATATCACGGTCGAAAAACCTATTCATATTTTGCCGCATGAGAATCTCTGGACATCAATGGCACTTTAGGTTCCCGAAAGTCCAGACATGGAGTGGACCAATGTCACCGAAGATATGTAAAATTTATATAGGTATGTGTTCACAATAATTATTGTGTGTTCTTTTTTTTTAAAAAAAAAAACTACCAGGAATGAATTTTCATTAAGAATATTTCAGAATTCGGAGAGTTGTGCTCTTCGAATTCAGAACCTCTCCGATGAATGTGGCAGATGTCACCAAATTCAGTTGCACCAAGTGTGACCTCTCCGATGAATGTGCCAGATGTCACCAAATTCAGTTGTACCTTGTGTGACCTCTCCGATGAATGTGCCAGATGTCACCAAATTCATTGCACCTAGTGTGACCTCTCCGATGAATGTGGCAGATGTCACCAAATTCAGTTGCACCTATTAGTGTGACCTCTCCGATGAATGTGCCAGATGTCACCAAATTTAGTTGCACCTAGTGTGACCTCTCCGATGAATGTGCCAGATGTCACCAAATTCAGTTGCACCTAGTGTGACCTCTCCGATGAATTTGCCAGATTTCACCAAATTCAGTTGCACCTAGTGTGACCTCTCCGATGAATGTGCCAGATGTCACTAAATTCAGTTGCACCTAGTGTGACCTCTCCGATGAATGTGCCAGATGTCACCAAATACAATTATCCAGTGTGACCTCTCCGATGAATGTGCCAGATGCCACCAAATTCAGTTGCACCTAGTGTGACCTCTCCGATGAATGTGCCAGATGTCACCAAATTCAGTTGCACCTAGTGTGAACCGACCTTTCATAATACTTTTTTTTACAATGTTTTTGATTATTTATATGGACATAATGTGTTTGAAATAGTTTGCTATTAAAACATCCGACCATTATTTTAAGTCTAGGATTTTATAGCAGAAATAATTGAAGTTCTCTTAAAGAAAAAGAAATTTAAAAGTCCATACTTAGTTTATTTTGTTTTACTCCAATAAAAGCTTTATGATTTCTTTTGTTTACTATCCATAAATAGGTGACTCATTTAGATCTAGCGAATTTACGTCTTGTATAATGGAATTTATGAAACTTTAAGGCCCTTGTCCATTTGATTAGTCGCCAAGAATAGATGGCTGAGTGAAATGAGAGTTGGAGCCAATACGGACATGGCGACATTGTTTGTTAAAATGATGATTTCCACCATTGGATACGATACTTACTTTCCGGGTTCATCATGAAAAGTGATGATGGTGGAAGGGGTTATAGCGGATAAGTTAACAAACAGGTGCCGCTACCTTTAAACAGGCTAGTTTTAAACTAGCCAAAGTAAATCTCAATTAGAAACTATTGCTACAGAGGCGGAAGGAGTTGGGTAGTATATTGTGCTACTCTGAAGACGTTGGACTAGGTGTTGATCATCTCGGTCTCTTCCATGGCCCTATCCTATTGAATTCAATAAAGCCGTCTATCTTTACCACTATCATCTTGGTGATGGCAATTTTTGGTCATCGGAAAATGTATCTATTGATAGGTATAGCAAAACACTGATCTTTTTTTTTTACTTCCACGGGAGGTGGATCACTTTATCACACTCGACTAAGTGTCGAGACAAGCAAGACACCCAGTCGGGATTACGTCGAATATGAGAGCTAATGTTCATAAACAGTGTAGTATTGGTGTGCATCTCCAGGATGGGGAAGAAAGGGGTACAAGCCCTCTCCACCATTTAGGTGATGTAAAATGATCCACTAAACCAAATCCCTGAAAATTCATAAATCGCTTGTCCAGTAAGCGGTTAGACATTTCTTCGGACAGAAGACTTCCGTACTTTCGAAAAATAGTGGAAAGTATAAGAGAAAAAATCGTACTTCCCACAGCTCGGCAAAACGAAGAGAAGGAACTGGCTTCATCTCTCCAGGCTTCATCGGAGCAAAGCACACACCATCCTATCTAATGTTAATTCTTTTGGTCACAATGGATCCCTAAAGGTGGCAGAGATAATTGTCATGGCTTCAAACTAGAAGTATTGCAATCAAGTCCTTAAACTTTTTCGCTTTCTGTTCATTGAACTATTCTAACCGATTTTCTAATTCCATTAATTAGTTCTATTGAGGTATACACGAAAATGGTAACGCATTGTTTCAATCAATTGATTCACTCGCTCATTCAATTAAATTTAATAAGATCTCATTCTTTGAGTGCTCTTCAATATTTCCGCCTTCTGCAATAAATATATATTAATTACCAAATAAACAAAAGAGAAAAATACCCCCCCCCCCTCAAAATTTGATATTTTATGTTTCAAGGTAGATATTCGAATCCAAATTCGAATTAAAAAATCGATTTTTCGCTGCCGCCGTTCGCCGTGATGGGCACTTTATCCACTTACCGATTTTGATGAAATTTGGTATGTGCCCCGAAAATATTCGTCACCCTTAATCACATATATAGGGTTCCATACTAAAATTTTAGTTTCTTTGAACAAACGGCTTAGCCAAATGTATGGATATTTGGCTATTACATCACATATTGGATTTTGTGTAAGTCAGAAACCGACCTTGTAATCGGTTTGTGAAGGTCTGTAGGTGGTTCAGAATGTCTATTGAGCAGGCAAATCTTTAACAATTGACAGACATCGACCTTTTAACAAGAGTAGTTTGCATTAATCTATCATGAATAATGTGATCCAACTTAGTAAGTACTCGTATTATCATAAGGTCAATGATAAATTGGGAATACCAGTGACGGGGTCATTGCATTTCTCATCTCTTATAGTATTTAATATTTGTGTTCAGGGTGTCCGCTATAATTTATATATGAAAGTTCACTCTTCATACATACTTCAAGTCAAAATTACATTCTCAATATATGTCCAGAATACTAAACTTTTCAATCGATGTGTCTCGTCTAGTTCCATAAAGACTGGAACAAACTGATTTTTTTATTTATTCAATTTTTGAATTCTAAATGTAAAATATGATATTTGAGGGGGTTTCAATTTTTTCTCGTCCTGATTCCAAATGTTCATTTTAAATGAAATAAGCACCAAATTTTAAGCTAATCATTTTTTTTTTCAGTCAGGACTCGTGATAAACGCCAAAAAGCATAATAAACCGCCAATGGTTCGAGTTGTAGAAAAATAAATTTTTTACAGCTCTACTCTTTAAAGATTGTATGGAGTTTATTAGAAAAGTAACAATGGATTTTCATGCTCTATAATGCCACAATACCCACTAAAAACTGTAACCTAATAACACAATGGAATATAAATTTAATTTTTACATTGCACTTATATAATTCAAGACACCACTAACTTGGTCCAATCTGACGATTTTGATTTCTTGGTCTTCAGAATTTGAATTTATAAACTGTTCAAATCTTTCTCACCTCATTAATCATCAATTAGGTCCTGAAGGATATAATTGTCCAGAAGGTTTAATGGCATGTTAATATGAGGTTCACCCTGTGGCGGCATTGTAGGAGGCCACGAATAGGCCTCGTAAAACGATAAAAAAAAATATTTTCTGAGGCCCCTCCGTTGCAAAAAGTTGGGTGCCCGGTGGAATTTGGATCCTAAATACCAAGATTTCTCAGAAACAATCATGATGGATCTACAGTATTCTTCAAAAGAGCTTTTAGACCAATAAGCTTAGTATCCCTCAGGATCATCTGCAGGGCCTCTGATGGACCCAAAATAGAATCTTAGTTGCATTTCAATGTATTGAGAGCCATAGTGTTATGGTATTATATCATTGGGGATGCCTCTTCTTGGGAACTTTGTTCCTCCTCCCGGCCCCTCAAGTAGGTGCCTAATTAGTTTAAGGAGCTCATCATCTCTACAAATCCCCTTCCCCTGAGCAAATAAATTATTGTAAGTAGGCTTTCCCTCCATCAGTATTCCTCAAGTGGTGATATGAAAGAAAATGTAGGGATCCCTAGTAAAAGTTGGCCGGGAAAGGGTTTAAAATGACTTGTGCCGCCCCTAGGGTCATCTGAACACAAAAGAGGACATAATAATCATTGTGGTTGAAGTGCGGGTACTCCTTGATGATCATGTTCCTTTTGATATTCTAATTGAAGTCTGACTTAACCACCTGTATGGTAATCAACAAGATGTGTTTGACACAATCAACGATAAACGTTCCTTTATGTCTTTTATTGTTTTCTTCTTTTGTTATGTTGTTCATAAAGAAAGCCGAAATAGGTTTCTCCGTAATGGGTCCCATATTAGTACACAAACGATCTGCATATTTATGTACGATGACTGCATTTGTGTCTGTTTTTTGTGGTGTTATTTAAACCTAGTCGCTCTCGATCGACGGGACAAGTGAAAATCGCGAAGGCTGTCGATGATTGTCAAATATTTTGATTAGAATCAAATGGCAGAAAACAGAAAATCATTACCAGCTGTCGGATTTTATCCTTTGCGTCGTGATGATGAGTCTATTGGACATGAGCGCCGTTACAACTCAACCATTTTCGACAGAATTTACCATAACCTACTACATCAAAGAAACGAGGCGAATGGAATCTCATTTTCTAAGATGATTCCTGTGGCCTTTTCTCCAAAAATCTAACTTCATATTGACTACTAAATTATGATACATTATAGTGTCGATTCTTAATGACTTAATTTTAATGTCAATTCTTAATGACTTAATTTTAATGTCAATTCTTAATGACTTAATTTTAATGTCAATTCTTAATGACTTAATTTCAATGTCGATTCGAAAACATCGGACTGAATTAGGGACTTTTTAAACATTTTCATTACCAATTTTTTGCTGTATTTTAGGGGCAATCTTTTTTGATAAGTAATCTTGTCGTTTTTCATAGTTCCAAAAAATTTTCTTTCTGTTTTAGGCTTGTGCTCCAAGATATATTTGGTATTCAACGGATCAAAAGAGAAGAGATCCTGTAGGTACTTGTTACGTATCTAAAAATCAATTCACAGACTTTTCAGAGTACTCTCCTTGTCGAACACGTAAGTTACTTCTTCATTCATTATTTCACATGCCTTCAGTACCATCTCTCCTCTGAAGATAAATATTTGATGATATTTATAATTATGGATTACTTGAAAAGCTGATCTCAAAACACCCTAGTAATTTCGAATAAATAGAACCAGTACCGGTAAGGCTCATAGGAAAATGCTGTACCTAAATCCACCCTTATCATCCCCCCCCCCCCCCNTAGTTGAACATAGTGAGCGGATGAATGGGTCAATAATTATGGCGAGGAAGCTATATTGACCTTTTGGGGAGAAGTATTTTTTTCCAGAGAAGTGTTGACTAAGTGGTAAGAGACAACGGATTTTTGTATCAAAAAAATTCAATTTGACACCCTCCATTATTTTTAATCTTAGTTGACATAAGAACCTCTTAGCAAAGATAAAACGTTTTGAAAACTTCAGACATATGTTTTTCGTTAAAATGTTCAAAGCAAAATGTTTAATGAGAACAGCATGGCTGAATATACACATGCCCTTAATTGCACATGACTCTTAAATAAACAAAGGTCCCTCTGTGGAACGCAAATGTTAGTTGAGTGTTAAAACACAAATATAGGCGCCCCTTGGATGTATTGAATGGTATGCATAAAACCAAGCAAATGCTTCACAAAATAGTATGATTTTGTGAAGCATTTGCTTGATTTGATCTTCTATGCATAAAAACTAAACTAAT
This sequence comes from Pachypsylla venusta, assembly GCA_012654025.1. Classification (NCBI taxonomy): domain Eukaryota; kingdom Metazoa; phylum Arthropoda; class Insecta; order Hemiptera; family Aphalaridae; genus Pachypsylla; species Pachypsylla venusta. The sequence continues at coordinate 11,601,774 of CM022875.1, forward strand.
GCATTTACGATTGCATATGCTATAGTAATAGCATTTGCTTCGTATTATGCATACTACACAACTTCTCGAGGAACTATCGCAAGGAAAATGCATAGGATCCGAGTAGTTTTTGGTTGTTTTAGCAAAAGAACATTTCCAACATTATTCATTTTAACTATAAATTAATAACTTTTTATTGAACGAAAGATTCTTTTAGTTTTACAAATACTCGTAGTTACACATTGTAGAGAAGACAGGGGTTGTTGTTCTGAGGATATCTCCACGGGAGGAGATGAAACATGTGATAATAAATACCTTTATCTTCTGTATATAATGTTTAAATTTTAAAATTTGCAAATAAAAATCTTAGGCAAGTGAAAACATAGGTAGTTCTTTTTTAATTTTGGTCTATTATTTTTAATAATGAAATCCTGCATCCTCAAAATTTGATATAAAATATTTATAGTTATACATATAGTTATTATGCTACTATAAAATCTTTATAGTTATACATATAGTTATTATGCTACTATTGCTACTTGATAGAGTATCCCCTTTTGAGAAGGTTCATTCATTTTGGTGACTGTTTTAATATTAATATTTAGATGCGCCCCGAATATTGCTGTTGGCATTAAGTGTTGAATATAAATTACATTAAGATTTATTGACCGGATATCTTTAAAAAAGTACTCATCACATCCTGACTTCAAGGATTGGACACTTGGGAGTTTATTTAAAAAAAAAAAATGGAGTCTTGATTGATTAAAATTTTAGTCTTATTTTCATCACTTATTATAAAGTCTTTATTATTATTATTATATGTTTTTGTGCACACATGGGTCGATGAATTTTGTCATAATTTTTTGGTACACCATAATCAGGCGAAATCTTTGTATAACCAATAATCTTCATAAATTATTTTTAAAGGCAATATCGATTCTAAAAAATTAATTGGTGGCGAGCTTTCAATAGTACTCAGACTATAATAGTCAAGCCGATGTTGTCTTTAAAATAATATATTATTTATTTACGATTCCTTTTAAATATTTTATTAATAATGTTCATCTTCATTATCTTCACCTTTTCCCAATTCTATTTAATGCCGACGTTGCATTCTTTAATTCCACCATGCCACAACCTTCTGATCAGTTCCTTCTCTCTTTATCTGTACCATTTCTTGACACTGTAACCGTCGCTAGCTTCTAACACTAACAGTATCTATAGAATCCGCTTTTTGCAGATGACTTTTCATCTTTGGTTTGAAGCAGAGTTTTTTAAAGGCTGGATGCACTTCCAAACGTTCTCTATTTACACTGGCTTAGGGCCGTTACCTATTGAAGCCGACTTGCTCCCCTCGGTGGCTACATTTGAACCACCCAAAATGCACTTTGCGTTTTATAATTATAGAAGGTTTTTGAAGATTATCTTGTAGTGCAGCTTACGGGGAGCGAGCGCACTATGTTACACTCTGTACGTACATTTAAAACTCCTCACTCCTAATACAAACCTATTAATTTTTCCACCTCCCACAATACAATGATTACAAAATACGTTTTATTTAGTAAAAAATTTAGTACAAAATCTCTGTTGCTAAAATTCGCATTGTACTTGACGTATATATAGTTTTTATCGACCACTTCTAATATTTACATTTAAGTGAGCTAAAACTCATTAAAAAAGGGAACTAGAAGAAAATGTTGAAATAGACATGAAAACAGTAAAATTGTCGATCGTAAAAAAATACTTAGTCAGCATAGAAAAAACATTTCATCTACCCTTTGTCGATCGTAAAAAAATACTTAAAGTCAGCATAGAAAAAACATTTCATCTACCCTCTGCTTAAATGAATAGGGGACTGTAGTTGGTGTTCTGTTACGGGTTTTATTGTTTTAGCAATGTTATTGTTTTTTACTTGTTTTCAAAATTACGACCATTAGGAAATAGGAATCCCATATATTTGAATATCCTTGCTCCTAAATGATCATTTTAATATTTTTTATGTCGCTATATCGCTGAGTGAATCACACCATTTCCCATTTGTTTATTTTCGAGTTGAAGTTACACACAAACACATTAAAGGAATCGTCTGTGGGCCACCGGGGACCCCTTGGACCAGGGGCCCGCATTGGCATAGTTACGTCTCTGCAAATCATGTCTTTCACACCAGACGTTTAGATTATTACTGTCTTATATTAAATATGATATGACATCATCGTGGTCGATGGAAGCTAGGAGTAGTCAGATTTATGAGACTGTTGCTTTAATATGTTACTTTCATATAGTGGACATGAAAGCTGTGCATTAAAAGCTTCATCTTATCTGCCAACTGCTTCGTATTAATGCAGATGTATACAGAGTGTAACAGAATAAAGGGGAATTCCTTTAAACGACATGTTCTATGGCCCAAATAATAAAGATCTGTTTCAGACAAACCGCTTTCAACACTTTTTGCTGATGACTTTTCATCTTTGGTTTAAAGCAGAGTTTTTTAAAGGATGGATGCCTTCCAAACGCTCTCTATTTACACTGGCTTACACCTCGGTGGCTACAATTTAGCCACCCAAAATGCACTTTGCGTTTTATAATTATAGAAGGTCTTTGGGATTCTCTTGTAGTGCAGTTTACGGGGAGTGAGCGCACTATGTTACACTGTACGTACATTGAACAGTCCGCATATAAATTATAGCGAATGCATCATCCTTGAGGCTATCTATTCCACACAAAGCACCGCAATTGAGTTAAAAAGGTTGTTCGGGTCAATTGGTTAAGAACATTATTCAATTATAACTTTTGTGTTTTGGGTTAAACTGTTTCAAAATGTTGCAGCCGCTCCTATTTTTGTTTTTTTAAAAAAAAATAATAATAATTATTATTCTCTCAAAATTAGGGTGATTTGTTTTCGGTGTAGGATGTGAAGTATTTTATGACTTTCCGTGGTAGCATGTGTGTCGCACCAATCTTGGTTGGTTGTTCTTTATTGTTTAGTCTGTAATATAAAAGCTGTAAATTTTAACTGCTTACTTGCTTTATACCAACTTTTGAGAGCGACTTCGTTTAAAAAAAAAAAATATGAAAATTATATGAAACAATATGCCTTAAAATTGAGCATTTTACCATGTAGGTATGGACCGAATTTTTAAAGAATGTTTCTGATCAAATGCAGAGCCTAATTGTAAATATGCTAAGATTAAATTATTGATTAGCCTGGTCGTCTTTTGGAAGCGATTACCAGCGTATTTAAGCGGCTACACAGTATAAGCAACTCCAGAAGGATTTCTTCTGAAATTTGGCTTCATCGCTGGAAGTTGCTCATATTGTAGTCACGTCTAGTTGCTTCCAAAAGCCCATACATACTCTTGAAATATCGTAAAAATGCACGCGGGATACCCGTGTTCGAATCCTGGCAGGGGCAATAATTTGTCACTTTGGTTTGGATGTTTTCGGGGCCAACACAGCCTCGTGAAGACAATTATTGGCTATGGAGATAAATGCGCATAGCGACACATTACCAGCATTGTAGGATAATGATATTAGGAAAATCCTAGAATGCTGCAGTGAGCACCAACGTTATAAACATAATAATACGCAGGAACAGCATTTATTTATTTTTAATATAGTAAAAATTGTTCATAAAAATTATGAGAAATTGACAAAGATAAATCTTTGACAAAAAACAAAGAACTTGAATATTAACATTATTTAAAGAAGTGAAAAAATGATTCACAGGAAATAGACCTGGAGGACATCTCTGATAGTAGAAAGAAAATTTGAAAAATTCAATGGAAAAAGTATGGAAATAGGGGAGCCAAACACAATTTTCAGATATTTTTCGTTGGCCTTTGTAATAATAATAATAATAAAAAAAAAAGAATTATGTATTTTTAGATTGTTTTATTGCTCTGTATTTCAATTTTTCTCCCTGATGGTATTTATGATCAATAATACAGGGTGTCCCAAAAGTCCGAGACCGCCTGAATATCTTTTGAACAGCTTTGAAACCACCTGATGGTGTGAACAATTTTTCAGACGCGGTTCCCATGTGGCCTCCAGGGGCGACTACGAATACCCATTTTGCGATACATTTTCAGAAAGAAAATAGCACTAGAAGTACTTTGCAAAAAGAAAAAAAATTACACGTCTAGCGTGTTTGGTTTCAAAATGGCGGCCATTTGAAATTTCCAAGATATGAATTCCAAATGTCTAAAACTAGAAGACTTTTTTGCAATGGGATATAGAATGATTGCATAAGACACCAATGTTGAGGAACCTGTTTTTTAGACATAATTCGCCTAGTTTTAGACAATCTTGGAAGTCATATCTTGGAAATTTCAAATGGCCGCAATTTGTGAACCAAACACGCTAGACGTGTAAATTTTTTTGCAAAGTACTTCTAATTCTATAGTCTTTCTGAAAATGTATCACAAGATTGAGGTTCGTATTTAAGAAACAAAAGTTTGACCCCCTGGGGCCACATTGGACCCGCCCCTCGAAAATTGGCCACATCATCAGGTGGTTTAATTTGGGGTATAATACCATGCAAAATTTCAAAACTCCGCATAAAGCTGTTCAAAAGATATTCAGGTGGTCTCGGACTTTTGGGACACCCTGTATATTGATGTACCTACCACTACACTATACATCCCTTTTCTCTACAACTCTACATTGTGTTGATTTTCTGGATTTTGAAAAATCTCTGTGTTGAGGAAGAAGCACCAGCGCCCTACCGCGGCAGAAACAATAATCAATAACATTTTGGGATAAATTATATTATTTATGATGATTTTAATAATACTTTGGCAGAGCTCATATGTAGCTACGAGTTTGTAATAATATGCATTTTATGAACATTCAAAATTAATTGAATAAGAACTAGAAGCATTACATGATGTGGAAGAGGAAATGTGAGCTCATAAATCTAAAACAAGCACATGGGTGCATTGGGACTGAAAAAACAACTCACATGTTCATCCAATACTTCATTATGATGTTAAATGTTAAACAACAGCCTTAGAAACAAAAGCCTGACCTTCAAATTTATGAAATCTTGGGAGTGTACTTATTGCATTCCTTTAAGAAAACAAATGCCTGTCCTCGCATTTGTTGAGAGGAATGTGTGTCAAGATAGTTGGTGATTTAAATGTGGGTTTGATACCTTCTGATTTTCTAAATACCTCCACATGCAACAGGATCAACTCATCCGATATGCTGCTACCAACCCTTCCAATACCATCACTTTCCGTGATGGACACGGACAGTAATTGATGATATTACTCTACCTTCGCCAAGTTCCTGTCAACCCTAAAACTATTTGCCTCAAAGGAAATTGGCAAGCTACATTTTTTTTTTTCTTTTGCTTCTTGTAGAAGGAATAGGAATCTAAATTGACTGTGAAACAATCTCCACACTCCAAACACCATAATACCAAGTAGAAACGTCGAAAAAAACTGCAAACTCATTTATTCATTTTTGATGAATTCTGTTGGAAGCTAAAGGAGTTCAATCCTCTGCGGTTTCGGGCGACCTTCAAGAAGAAGATCCGAACTAACCTTCACGAGAAAAGATCAAGTTTTATGATTTTGATCGGTTCAAGATTGAAATTTGTGGTTAAAGTACCAACTGTTAACTTTAACCGAAATTGATATTTTGTTCGGATACTCACTAGATATTTTTTTTTTATTATTTTTTTGTACCAGATGGCATGTTAGAAGAATCTCTTCAGATTCAAATATCCTATTTTTGGGGTAACTATCTAGTACCCTCAGTGGCGCACTCGAGGGCACTTACTCCAAATTTTCTGGTGGGATATGCATATTGGGTATGCGTGTACTAGTTTTTCTTTAAAAAATTACTTTTCCTTACCGTTTCTGAGATAGACCTCTGTGACGGAGAGAGGGAAATGGCTTAGCAATAAGGAACTCTACATATTCATGGAAGATAAAGTATTGTAATCGGTCAGAACATTGCAATTTTTGGCCAAGAACAAAAATCCGACCAGATCTCAAAATAAAGATAAAAATAGCCAGCGTCCATGGCACGTTGAATACACTAGTTCCCGTTTATCTCTGAAGTTAAGCAACGTTCAGCGAGGTTGTACCATGTGGGTGTCCAAGTGGGTTCGTACCCTCGTAATGCTGGCTATTTTTCCGGCCCAACCCAGGCTGCGTGAGGTCAATGTGACTAGCTGGTTTTCAAGTTTTCAGGGAAATAAGGAATGGAGGGTAAAGCATCCGTCTCGAATGACCAGTAGATGATGTTAACGAAACGTTGATCCAAAAAACAACAACAAAAAAACGTAAAATATCAAATTTTGAGAGGGGGGGGTAATTTTTTTCGATTTCAAAGGTTCATTATTGAAAATAATAAACCAAAATTATGTCTTTTCCTTTTGGCATTGCTTTTGAGTCATAGTTTCATTATTTTCGGTCTGATTCCAAAATTGACAAAATGGATTCGAATCGTTTCATTACTATCATTGTATCCCAATGGTTCCAACATCAGTGACATGATTTTTTATGTTTTGATTATAAAAATCCAATAAACAAAGAATTTATCTTTCTATTTCATATTAAAAAATAATGAAGTACTGTTTCCTTTCGTCACAATGATGTACCCATACAAAATAACCAAAAAAATCCAATTTCCTGTAAACTAAAACTCCAATTGGGGTGCGTTTGGTATATTATACAACAGAGCAGTCTTTGTTTTAAAAAAGCATTACCCACTTTCCTTAAGTAATAAAGTGCACCAGTGGCGATCATGTTGCGCCCCCCCCCAAACTGTCACAAGGGGCCTAATAGAACGGTTTTTGTTTTAAAAAAACATTACCCACTTTCCTTAAGTAATAAAGTGCACCAGTGGCGATCATGTTGCGCCCCCCCCCAAACTGTCACAAGGGGCCTATAGAACGGTTTTTGTTTTAAAAAAGCATTACCTACTTTCCTTAAGTAATAAAGTGCACCAGTGGCGATCATGTTGCGCCCCCCCCCCAAACTGTCACAAGGGGCCTATAGAACGGTTTTTGTTTTAAAAAAGCATTACCTACTTTCCTTAAGTAATAAAGTGCACCAGTGGCGATCATGTTGCGCCCCCCCCCCAAACTGTCACAAGGGGCCTATAGAACGGTCTTTGTTTTAAAAGAGAATAATCTACTGTCTTTAGGTAATAAAGTGCACCAGTGCTGACCATTTTGCGCCCCCCCCAAACTGTCACAAGGGGCCTAATAGAACGGTATTTGTTTTAAAAAAGGATTATCTACTTTCTTTATGTAATAAAGTGCACCAGTGACGGCCATGTTGCGCACCCCCCAAACTGGCACTATTGGGGGCCCAATATAACAGTCTTTGTTTTAAAAAAGAATTACTTACTTTCTTCATTACTATGCGACAGTGGCAGAGCTAGTTACTTTGGGACCCTGGCAGAAGAAAAATAAAGGTAATTTTGAGTGACATCTCGTTACAGGCGAAATTGTTTTTTAGGATAAACTAGTTTATCCCAGGACAATCTGATTCCACGCACTACATGGAAGTTTCTTTATTACAAGTTTTTTTAAGCGAGGCATGGCCGTAAAAACCTATCCTAACCACTTTGTTGAGGGGGAATAGTAGATAATATGCTATTTTTTTCTATTTCTTAAGAGAAACGTTTACGGCCATTCCTCGCCTAAATTATTTTTTTCTGAAATATTGAATATTAAAAATCCTTTAAGACATTTCCCCTTACTAAGTTCTTTAAAACATGTTCATCCCTAGTGCGTTCAGATAAACTAGTTTCCCCTATAAAAACAGCCTGTAAAATAGTAAGATTACAATTATACGGCATACATTATTATTTTATGGTCATAGGCGATATTTAACTGTAAACCATAATAGGGTTTGACAAATTTCTAAAATTTACAACTTTAATGTTTCAGGGAATTGGGGGTACCACAGACAAGGATCGTGTCAAGCTGGTCTGGGCGCTTCAATTTCAAAGGTAAGTACTTGTAGAATATTCTATGATCAATGATCGTATTGTAATACGAGTATCTGCCCAAATTATCTTCTACCTGAAGATTATCTTATCATTGATCTATTATACCCTCTGAATATTCTAGTGGGATTGTATACAGGATGCAAAATTTTAACAAAATATGTCCGTCGCAAGCGGGCGTGCCGTGTATTCTTGCGGACGGACCCCCTGTGAATCAGATTAGTAAGTATCTGCCATTCTTCTTCTTCCTTAACTTCACCTTTTCCCAATTCTATTTGGGATCGGCGTTGCCTTCCTTAATTCTACCATGCCACTACTTTCTTTTCAGGGCCTACTCTCTTTAACTGTATTCTTCCTTGGCATGGTAACCCCCGTTTTTTCCTCATAAAATCAATTCGTAATGACTGCAATGTGGTGATGACTTTCTATTAATGGTTTGAAACAGTTTTTCAAAATCTTACACCAATCACCAATCTTCTGTATTTACACGGGCTGAGGATGCGTAACCTAATGATGTTGACTTTCTCCCCTCGGTGGTTACATTCATCATCAGGCTCACCGGGGTTTTTTGAAGGGCCCGTATTTTCAAGGTGCTAAAATTTTTTTTTTTATCCATGATTTGTTATTATTAATAGAAGTAATTTAACATCATTAGTTTATATTATACATCATGGATACTTATAATTAATGTTTAGGTGTTTTGCTTTTGAGGATTCATAAATTTTTGTATAGGGGATAGGGACCCGTAACTTTTCAGTCCCGGGTCCGGATTTTCTCTTGGAGGCTCTGTTCAGCATCCATTGCGGAGAGAGATAATCGTGGTCAAATGAGTCGATGTTTTTTGCGGGAAATCTTAGTCGATAATGTTTTCCTGCAACCTTCACCTGTAAATGTTCCATCTTCACCGGTTCTGCTTCTTTTACTTTCTCGCTCATCAATTCTAACGGTGACACATTTTATGTACTTCCTTCCTATGATGACCGGTCACCGATACGATGTCTGATCAACGACCAGTATTCTGTTTTTATAAGTGTTGACCTACACAAATGACAACATCTCACGTTAGGTCATTAATCTTGTTCAACTCAGTACATTGCCTAGCACATGCTCTAATGAATACTAACCTGCCGGTGAACCACATAGCGGCTTATCACCACCCAATGACGTTATCAAAGTCAGACAACTTTATCACTGACATCCTCACAATCCTTCTTGGGTGATATCTATTAATATTAGCAAACTATCTTCAATAAGACTGCTCAGATAGGTGTTCTACGTGCGATGCATATATGTTGTCATCTTCAATACTGAGGCAGTGGCGTTATAAGTCATTTTAGGGTCCGCCACAAATATTCACTAGTTGTACCCTATTATTTTTTCCAGAGATCCCTTCTCGCAAAATTTTGTGGGGTGAGAGAAAGGGCTACTTAAAATATGTTAACTGTCCACAACTAAAACGGTATAGGGTTTTTAGTGTCCTGAAATACCCCCTCCACACCATAACCCAGGATGTCAAATTCATACTGACTAAAAGCCTACCAAGAACGACAAAGCTTTACTTCAGGACGGATTTTTAGTGTTGAGGTGTCAAAGCTGTTATTTGGGTTCTCGTCTACGGTTGGATGGTTGAAATTAATATGTGAAGTAAAAGTAGAGGAATTTGGACTATAGCTTGGCTGTAATAAATATATTGAAGTGATTGACATGGTTCCAGTGACCCCTACCTATCAGTAGACTCCAAGATTTCATGTATGGTAATTAGCTAAGAACTTTAGTTCTCTCCGTTAGATAACTGAAGCTAAGGAACGTCCAGTGAGGTTTTTCTCCGGCCCAAGCTGGGTGATGTCAATGTGGGTAGCCGGTTTGTAAGTTTCCAGCAAATGAAGCGTAACCCCCCCCTCAAATGACCAATATATGTTAAATAAACGTTAAGCCCCCCCCCCC
>CM022875.1:11622839-11635074 GCA_012654025.1 Pachypsylla venusta
AAAAAAAAAAAAAAAAAAAAAAAAAAAAAAAAAAAAAAAAAAAAAAAAAAAAAAAAGTAAAGAAACTTAAAACACTTTATGAAAGAAACACACAATTAAAAGGTTTTACAAAAAGTCGTACTGCATGTTCTACAATTTTAATTTACAGAGTTTATTTACAAGGATTTTTTGTATCAATTTAATGTTCATTCTTGATAATGGAGTAGAATCCGAAATACGCGTATCGAATAATATATTATTAGATATTTAGATGATAATTTTTTTTGTTTTTATGTCTTTGATGACTTTATAAGGTTTTCTTCTTTGAAGATATGAAATGAAAAATTTCATTTCATATCTATTTTTTGAAAAAGTCTCAAGACGAAAATTAAAAATATTTAAAATAATAATCCTTCAAAGAAAAAAAACCGAATAATATATTAAAATTGTAGAACATAGTCAACTGTTTTTTATCATTTTCATTTCTTGTATAAGATACTTGTTAAGTGTAGCTTAGGCTTAGTGATATTGGACATATTATTATAAAATACCCTACACACAAAAATTGTGACATAACTGACATAGCACAAAGAACTATACAATTACATTTTTTTTAAAGTATAAAATCAATATTATCAGAAGTTAACATACATTCTAACAGAAACGGCCTTCATAACTAGTTTTGCCAGGGCCGGATTAACCATATGGCAAAAGCGGCCACTGCCCAGGGCTCCGCGCTTCTTAAACTTATCCTAAATAAAATGGGATGAATAGGTAGGTACATAATTATCAAGGAATGTGTTACAAGTTATGAAAACATGCAGACAGAAACGGTTTTATGATGTGCGTGTACGCAGGTACCTACAAACGTACATTATTTTGTATTGTTTCGAACTATACCTAGTAACATATAGTACTAGACAAGACTGACTATAAGGCAGAAACCGCAGGGCCTTTGATGTTTTTTTCTGACCTGACACAGACACCAGTCTTTTAGGTGCCACGCTTGATACTGGAGATATTATTATAAAATATCTTGTTATGCGCAGTCAAAATGCCACGGGCCTCGCGAAAAGTTAATCTGGCCCTGCGATTGGCAATGGGTCCGCACGAAGATTGAGTTGAACCAATTGTCTCACTTTGCATGTTTGTGTTGAGTGTTATTATTATCTTAAGTATCTGTTTAATGTTCATTGCATGTGCTCGTTACGTGTGTCTCTTGCTAATTTATTATGTTGCAATATTGCATGTCCTTCAGCATGGCTTTCAAATTCTTCTTAATTTATGATTTTAATTTTCTTCGCTAGGATGTGGTATTAGGTATTCGGTAATTTCAAAAGTAGATAGTAAATAAGTTACTCATTCCCCTGGGGTTACTGGAGTGGTGGAAAGATGCGTGCGAAGTCTACCATCATATATACCAAAGGGTGCTCGCAGATAGCCGCATTTTTTATCTCATTGCATATCTTATCTTTTATTTTATTGTATCTTATATGCAAAGAAAAACAAATACACATGTTTTTATGGAAGTCTGTAGATCGAGCAAGCTGCGGACTTTTCCTTGTATTAGGTAAATTTTCGGCTGTATTAAAAACCTGATGCCCGGAGACAGCTGTATACTTACTGATCTTATTGCAAAGCATATATCTTGGCATATATGCAACAAATACACAGGTTCTTATGGGAGTCTGCAAATTACTCGATCTGCGCACTCCCATTAGGTACATGTGTATTTGTTTTTCCTTGCATATATGCAAAGATGTGTGCTCTGCAATAAGATAAGTATGCGGCTGTCTGTGAGGATGCTATGATAGTACGAGAATCTAAACAAAAAAATTTCATCAAAAGCAACTTCGTTTACTGTGAATTCCATTATTCCAATGCTTCTTGGATTCATTCTTTACTGTGAATTCCATTATTTCAATACTTCTTGGATTCATTAGCTATGGATAATGATTTCAGTTGTGCAGTTGCTGTTTGTGATTGCATGTTGTCTTTCATCCACCCTGCTGTGGGAGTCAGTTTTATAATTATTAATGAAATTTAACTTGTCATGATATTGCTGTTCAAACTCATGTTGATTTATGTACAATTTTTTTTTCTTTACTCTCTCAAATTCTTTTTTTGATGTGAAACTTTTAAATAAACTCTGAAAGGCTTTAGAAAATTTAGGATATTTTTTAACGGTCATCATCTTCAAAAACGGGTCCTGTATACCAAATGTCATCCAAATCAGTCAATGCTAAGTATAGCAATGTGCTCATCACGGCGGACAGGTTTGAATTTTGCATACCTTGAAATGTAATTTTAAAATTGCAGAGTAATATAGGTCTAAAGAATTTCCGAATTTTCAAATTTCGACTCCCTAGCTCCGCACCCGATGATAACAGAAAAAGGAAACCTGGTGGGATGTGCTATGTTTACCTGTAGATTGATAATATAAAACGTAAAGTATAAGTCTCATTGAAATTTTGAGAGAAATTGACATTTTTTACCAAAAAAATGTTCTCTTTCGTTTAAATCGGAAACAAATGAGACTGGTCAATGGACTCATAACAGGAAATTGTGATCTTGGGGAACACCTACATAATATGGGAATCTTTAGAGAAATCTTATTTTTTTCACTCTGTGCGGAGAAAGAAGGAACGGCCTCTCATGAAATCTTTGATTGCGGTGCCCTACTCATTTGGAGAGTGAGTATCTTCGGGGCGCTAAACCGCAGAGAGGAACTCCCCAAAACATTCTAGTTAGAAGACTGCTCAAACTCTTTGATTTGTTGAAAATTATAGCCCTGAACCCAATTCACTAAAAGCTCATGAGGCTGAGATGTCCTTACAAACCTTACGGTATGAAGGTCAATGAATAATCATGCGAAAACCATGTGCTTCATTCTGTGATTACGCTATTAGGACTGCCATTGGCAACCTGACATTGTGATCAATAATACAAAGGACCCCCTCACGTCATATTGACAAAACTTTTGCATCTTAATAATTATAATTTTTTTTTGAAAAAAAAAAAAAAATCGAATCTAAGTACGATATACAATGATGATCGTAGGACGAACATGTTGTGGAATTCATCAACCAAAATAATTCCTCCTACATTGAATAGTTATCCGCAGCGTAGGATGATGCAACTCTCACAAGGTTGGAGTTGTGAAGATTCCTTACATGCCGACTGACTTTGAAATTAATTAAATTCAATTAGACAAACTTCCTAAATTTGGTTAAATTGGGATATGTCAAGTAGAACCATAGTAAGGCTGATGAAATTCACTTAACTATAAAATATAAAAATTAAAAGGATCTTAGAGCTGACTAGTTTCGTGCTCTCCTGAGTACATCATCAGAGCTTGATTTGTCGAATATTCATTTTTGTGTGTGTTACTGTGATTCCTCTGAAAATTTGGAAAAACTCGAGATTATCCGATCGTCAGACAAATAGACAAATACAGTAACACTTTTTTTAAAAAAAATTGAAAGTTGTCGAATAATATTATAAATAATCAGCTTGAATCCTTATTATTATTATTATTATTTTTTTTTTGTACGATGCGAAGGCGCAATTTCTTCCAGTCCATTCATTACTTACTAACCATTTTCCATGAGCTTGAGATTGTAAGAAGTTACTTGAGGGTAACATCCTTACGGGCCGAGTCCACCTGAGCTGATGGTATAAAATAATACAGAAAACAACTCTGTTCATTATGTTTTGTAACTCATTTTCTTGTGTTACCGATGTAATAGGTATTGCAGTGATTGACATAGTTCTGGGGGACTATATCAATTATCAGCCTCCAAGAATAGATGTATGATGACAATCGAAAACTTTAGCAGCAGGCAACCACTTGCCAATAACTTATTTGGAGCTGATACAGTCTTATATATCTGGCCACCATCGGACACGATGATGCCACTAATGAATGAATTTGTTTTTATAATAAAATTCTACTTGAATGCCTCACTAATTTTGTTATTTTTCTATCTGCAGGTCAAGTCTTCTCGCAGAACCTTTACGATCGTCAAGAATTTAAAGGAACACAAGAAGGCCCTTTCACAGATGATGATTCTTATCTTGGTTATTCGGTGACAGTGGGTACATTTTCTGGTGAATCTGGTGTTGCTGTAGGTATGCCCCGTGGAGCTGGTCTCTTGGGTAAAGTCGTCCTATACACATCGAATATGACCAACTTGCAGAACATTACGGGAGAACAATTGGGTGCATACTTTGCATATTCTTTGGCCACATCCGATGTGGATGGTGATGGAACTGATGATCTTATCATTGGAGCACCTTTGTACACCGATTTGAACAATAACGCAGGATACTACGAAACAGGGAGAGTGTACATCGTCTATCAGGGAAGAGAGGTAAGATATGAGCTCAAAGTTGTAGTAGCTAGCAGTCACTCATCATCCAATACCCCCTCCCTTTCCGGTTCCTAAAAGTACCCCACCCGTTACCTCTACTGGTCTTGTCCAGAAGTCATGTATGGCAAGGATGCTCTGAGACAGCCACATATTTAGTTATTTCATAGCATACCATACGCTTATATGCAAGGAAAAACAAAGGCATACATATGTTCTTATAAGATTCTGCAAATGCCTCCATCTGCGCAAACCTATAAGAACATGTGTTATTCTACTTCCTTGCATATAAGCAGAGATGTTTACCATGCTATAAGTATGAGGTACTCTGCGAGCATTCTGGTGATGTACGAGGGCGGTTCCAAAATTTCGTGGCCTAACCTAGATGGAGAAGAAAAATAAAAACCCACTGTCTCTTTTAAGTATTATTCACAGCTTTTGTCTCGATTTCAATGAACAAAAGTTTGTTCTTTTTGGGACGAATTTTCGGTCGTAAACTTTATATTTCCTAATGTTGATAGGTAAGGTTTACCTTTCAACATTAGAGAGAAAAAAGTTTTATTTTGACCTCTTGTCACAGGGGCGGATACAGAGCGATCGGTGAGAAGGGGGCGATTACGGTCGGCCACGATTCAGCTAATAATTTTTACGTGGTGTAGACGGTACAATTTTATACACAAATGATTAGGAAAATGATACCAGAATTATTATTTTTTTTTTTCCAATAAAAAAAAATCTGGTCTTTGCGGGGGGAGGGGGGGGCGTTCGCCCCCTTGATCCTCCCCTGATTGATGGTGA
Source organism: Pachypsylla venusta (assembly GCA_012654025.1). Taxonomy (NCBI): domain Eukaryota; kingdom Metazoa; phylum Arthropoda; class Insecta; order Hemiptera; family Aphalaridae; genus Pachypsylla; species Pachypsylla venusta. The sequence continues at coordinate 11,627,987 of CM022875.1, forward strand.
GTCGGTCTAAAAATATTCGGACACCCTGTACAGAAATAATGATGTTTCAAATAATGAATGAATGAACAATAAAACAAACCTGAACCCTGAGCTTTTTCAAAATTAGTACAAGGTAGTTTTATTGCTGCTGGGAATGATCGTCAGGCAATAGCCGTAACTGATGTGCGTGCCGTTTTAATGTGTAGCGTGTGTACAGGAGATATTAAAAACTCTTTATTGATAACTTTAACACACTCTTTTCAAAGAGCGGCATTTTGGTGATGTACGAGTGTGGTTCAAAAAAATCGTGACCTAACCAAGATGAAGAAGAAAAATAAAAACCCAATTTGCCTTATTTTTCAACATGAATCTCCCTTGAATTCAATACATTATTTACAACTTTTGGGTAACATGCCAGTCAAAAAGTAGTTAGAATCTTTACTGTCAAAATACTGTATAATTGCCGAAATGATGGCTGAATTACACCCAATTTTTATTTCCATGCAGCTCAGATTTCAGTTTTGAAAATAGATAATAGTCGCTGGGCACCAGGTCTGGACTGAAGGGGGTGGTAGGTTTATCTCAGTGAAGTCACAATCACGCACAACAGCCTTTGCAATGACGGCGTTGTGGACAGTCATTGTCATGGAGGAACTACAAAACATTAACCCTTCGTTGGTCAGGTCACGGACTTTTAGAACCACTCTCGTATCTTGTTCAAATACTAAAATATTTTCTACTTTTCCGTCTTTTTCAGACTTACAAATTCCGTAAACTGCATACTCGAGATGGTAAAAATTCCAAAGCAAGGTTTGGCCTTTCTTTGTGCAATTTAGGTGACATTAATAAGGACGGCTATGGGGATTTCGCTGTTGGTGCCCCATATGATGGACTCAATGAGAGGGGTGTCGTGTATATTTACCATGGTTCTCCAATTGGAGCTCGTGAGAAACCATCACAAATAGTAACTGCGGAAGAAGTGTCCTTTGGACTTCAAGGTAATAATGCTCATAAGAGCAAACCGCATTGATTAATATGTCGATATAACGTTGAAAAGTTTTGAAGATCCGTAGATGACGTCAAATTTGAAAATGTCTAACGCTACCAAAGCATTAATATTGTCAAATTCGGCTCATATTGCTCAGTGGTCCTGTACTAGTCTTGCACTCGGGAGACCCGGGTTCCATTTCTAGCAGAGACAAAAATTCGTCACTGTGGTTTAGATATGTCGGAGCTCACTCAGTAACTATGGAGATAATTGCTTATAGCAACTCGGTGAGTAACAAGATAATTGTGACATAATAACATACTTAAAGAAAAAACATATTTAATTAAATACAGTAGAAATTATAATATTGACCGTTGCACCGATTTCGACCAAATCTGGCATACTTATTGCTAAGACCCACGAAATTTACCGCGTGGGTGTTAAATTTTAGTTGGGCATCATGGGGGGGGCAGAGACTCCAAAAANGTGTTAAATTTTAGTTGGGCATCATGGGGGGGGGCAGAGACTCCAAAAATAGGGGACCTTTATTTTGCATGTTTTTTATCATTCTCACTTGGTTTGTTTTCTTGTCTAGGTTCCTTGACAACATTTGGTTTCTCCCTCTCTGGTGGAACTGATTTGGATGATAACCAATATCCTGATTTGGTAATTGGAGCCTATGAGTCTAACACCGTGTTCTTCATGAGGTAAGGGTCTGTGGTTCTACCATTCGAGTTCTTCTTGAATTTAAAGTGTATTCAAAGACTGTCCAGATGGCTGATGGCAATTATTCTAAATACTTAGACCAAATTATTTATTTCTCATTGTGTATTGGTGCTGCTAAAACCATCACAACATTTTAGGACAAAAATCGTTTCAATCTCAGGATCAGTACAGGGGAGTTATGCCGAGTGCACCCAAAACAGATAATGACAAGTTGTGTCTCCCATACTGATCACGCCAAAATCGGANTTATTCTAAATACTTAGACCAAATTATTTATTTCTCATTGTGTATTGGTGCTGCTAAAACCATCACAACATTTTAGGACAAAAATCGTTTCAATCTCAGGATCAGTACAGGGGAGTTATGCCGAGTGCACCCAAAACAGATAATGACAAGTTGTGTCTCCCATATGATCACGCCAAAATCGGAGTTCATTAAGTTCTTACGGGGTTTCAGTTTATCTTATGGGAACTGGTGTGTTTAAAATGGTATATTCGTATGTTGGGATTTTGTTTCCACATTTTTTTTTTTTTTGTAGAAATCCTAAATTTCCAATAGAGGATATATTATTGTATGCCTATTTCAGGTCTCGTCCCGTTGTTAAAGTGAAATCAACCCTAAGTTTCTCCTCAGAGTCGAAACAAATAATTTTGGAAGAAAAGAACTGCACACTCAAGGACTACTCCAAAGTAACTTGTCTTACACTGACCGCATGTCTGGAATATAATGGAGTTGGGGTTGACCCACAAACAGGTAAAGGAGCATTCCAACATTAAAATCGTTGAAGGGTCAACATTTGGCTTTCGTATTTCATTATTATATTAAACTACTTGGTGCCCGCAATTTCCTATGCGTCCTTACGCGTGACTGTAGAATTTCTCCCTCCTGCCCATAGTGGTACAAAAGGCTACTAAGAATCAGCTGTACAAAGAAAGACTCTCCATAACGAAGAATTGGAAGAGAAAAATCCTACAAAGGAAAATAGCAAATGTCGAACACATACCTACTAAGAGTTACTTTATTATTATTTGTTTATTGTGTTAACAACCGTTGTAGTTGTTGACACATTACAATTACCAGTGTTAATTTTTTCATAGGACAGAATTGTGGGGCTTATTCATATGAAATCAAGTGCCCTTAAACGCTGAGAGCGTTGTTTCCGCAACCACTGAAATCTAATCATAATCATGAAACTCATTACACAAATTTACCTTCTTTTTTCCTTTTTAGAACTCAACGTTCAAATCCTCTTGGATTCCAAAAAACCAAAAAGTCCAAGAATGTTCTTTCTTTCTGACGAAGGTAAAAATGTGATCAATCAAACTCTCAGACTCATCAAAGGCACTCAATTCTGCAAGAGCATGTTCATCTATGTCAAGGTAAATAAATAATCAAATGCCACTTTTGATTCATTGGTTTATTATTTTCAATATTGAACCTTTGGAATCGTCACGAAAAAAATCACCCCTTCCTCAAAATTTGATGCTTTAGGTTTTCAAGTGGATATGTAGATTCCAAAATTCGAATAAAAAAATCCATGTGTCCGCGGCGGCGTACGCGTTCACCGATTTGGATGAAATTTGGTGTATAGGTCCTCTATAGGGTCTAATTGTTTTGGGTGCAATCAAATATAAGGTTGGCGGTTTTTCCCGTGTTTAGAGGTTTTCAATTATGTTGTCTAAAAAGAGAATGGTATGTGCTATGGTTAGAGTTGGAGTGACCTTGTAACTTCCACATACCTAACTCATGGAGTAGTGGTTGGGGAGACTTCTAAGGGGGATAATTAATGCATACTGAATTCCTTACACTTCTGAAACCCCGGGATATCTCATGGTGATTTCTAAATACACATCGGTTGTTACTAATCAGCAAAGATAAAAAAAATTGAGATAAAATAATAAACTCATTTGCTGAATTGGCTTTACGAAGGATAACCATTATAAACATCAAAAATGATAAAACTCTAAACTGACCCAAAGGCAATACAACATCTTTGTTACCTGCTCTTGACTCTATTTCTCTGAATGGAACCTGGAAATGGCTTCATAATTACATGTATTTCTTTTCTACAGTCAAATATCCGAGACAAGCTCACCTCACTGGAATCCGAACTGCGTTACAGTTTGTTTGAACAGAAACAGTCATCTAGACGTCGCCTTAACAGAGAACTATATCCGATCTTAGATTTGGATGACGATGGTGGTCTAGTCTCCAGAGACTCTGTTAGTATTCAAAAAAATTGTGGCAAGGACAATGTCTGTATACCTGATCTGAAACTGACCAGTGTCCCGTAAGTGTTTTGATAATTCTATTATTTCATCCTCATACTAAACTAGGGTACCAAATTAAACTCAAGTACAAAGAAGGAAGGAATCTCTAATTCAATTACAATTAATATCGGATATTAGCACCTACACAAAATCGCTCGCCAAGCTTGTCCTATCTGACATCTCTGGTCTCTCAATTCTCCTATGAATGTCTCTGATCTACGGTGGAAGCCAGTAATTACGCTGTGGATAAATCTTGGGCGGCAATATTGCATCTTTTTTGGGGGGGGGGCATGTTCATAAATACATTTCCTAACCTCCCAGTGCCCAACCAGGGAGTTTAAGATTAATGTTATATTGAGTTATTAGTGTTAGTAGGTACCTAACTACTGTAATACCTCGCCAAGTATTTTTTTAAAAATAAATTTTACGCTTCCATACCCCGCAGAGATAAACCGTTACGCATAGGATATTTTGTGGAAATGGAAATAGAACGGATATTGAACTTTTTCTTTGTAATGTATATTTCTTTGTATTATTATTATATCATACTTTTTGTGGGTATCATATCATTACAAGGTATTTATTAACAATCTCCAATAAGCCTACACTTACCAATTACCTTAGGTATAATGCTACCTTTACTTGTCTTTATTACCATAGCTACTCAATTGTTCTCAGGAGGCTGATTTACCCCAAAATACTACCAAATCAAGTAGAAATTTCGAAAAGCCTTTTTAAAAATTTTGACCTGACCAGGAATCGAACCCGATACCTCCTTGGTGCAAGCCGAGGGTGATGCACACTCTACCACGGAGATATCCGTTCGGCTTTACAGTATACCTATACATTTGAGCTCATGGGATGCATCATTTATTTTATTTTTTTGCAGAAGCGTGAGCCGTTATATTTTGGGTTCTAGTGAAAGAATGGAATTTGACGTCCTTGTCAAAAACGACGGTGAAGATTCTTTTGAAACCACATTTGATATGGGAGTACCCACTGGTATGAATTATGTAAACATTGAAAGATACGATGAAGGTGACCGAGATATTCCGATCTTATGTTCGGCTCCATCTTACTTGAATAACAATACGCTACATTGTGATATTGGCAATCCTCTGCCCAGCAAGAAGTCGGTCCATTTCAAAGTACTTCTTCAACCATCGATTCAAGAAACGCTCAAGCCCAGATACGAATTTTGGATGTCAGTAAATAGTACCAACCCTGAAATAGCTACCACTGCCAGTGATAATTTGAAAGATTTGACTGTGCCGATCTGGGTGGAAACTGATCTCATTGTGGAGGGGTGAGTGCCCTCTCTATTTTTAATTAATAGACAATGGACATGTTTCTATTGCACTACCTTATACCGTCGTACATTTAGCTCTACCTTATACCGTCAATTCCCCTTATTTGATATGCCCAGTTGTTTTCACGTTTTTTTGTGTAACTGCCTCCACTCGCGGTAAAGACGAAAAAAATCAAAACACTTGCCTACCTGTTCTGAAAAAATGTTTTTAACGTTTTCGAAAAAAATAATTTACTGAAAGCAAAAAAAAATTTATAATGTGTTCTTGGTTGGTAGGATTTTTATTATTATCAAACTGGTTGCAAGTCTCGAATTATTTATTTATCACTGCGACCTTCATTTAGATCTATTGTGACCTTGGCTGGTAGGGTACTTAGGTATGTATTTAACTAAATTAATTTTATTGTGAACTGTATTTGGACATTCTTTGTTTTGGTCGATCGATCCCGGGTTTGTTTGTTCAGAATTTGGTTGTATGTCATCCCCAATATTTAAATCTCCATAGTTGAACAGACAGGTGACTCATGTACATATATTTCAGTGTTGTTATCGAGAGAGAGAAAAAAAAAACACTGACCAAAATTGTAAAAAGGTTGGATACCAATTTATAGCAGTCAATTTGTTTCACCCGAGGTCTCTTATTTATGTATATCAATGTTTGCTATGTTTCCCCTTTCAGATCATCTCACCCAGCAGATCTGCACTACAATTCTAGTCTTTACGAGTCAGAAACAATCACTGAAGAAGGTCAGGCAGGTCCTCAGTTGGTGCATATTTACAATATTAGAAATAAAGGACCATCTGACATCATGCAAGCTGAGGCATACTTTTTATGGCCATCTTATACTATCGAAGGTAGGTTCTTGAAAAGGGTTCTTTGGTCTGTCTTCTTCTTCTTATTTAACTTCACCTTTTCCAAGTTCTATTTAGGGTCGGCATTGCTTTCCTTAATTCTACCATACATTAAGCTGTACCCTTTTCTGGCACGGTAACCCTCGCTTGAATCTCTCAGTATCAATGCGTAGAAAATATAATTTGCTGATGACTTAAAAGGCTGGATTCCATTCCTAACACCAAATCTTCTGTATTTACACGGGATTAGACCATCAACTAATGAAGCTAGCTTACCCCCTTGGTGTTACCGCGGGGGGGGGGCAGTATTGATTTTAGCTGAGCCATAAAAAACCAGAGCTTAAAGATCTTGAATTTGCACTCACCAATAATTCAATGCTAAAAATTCAAATTATATTAAAAATTCTCTTGTCATCAAAGTTTTTCCGAAAGTTGTCTTTCTGAGTATATTTTCTTCTTCTGCTATCAATCAAAGTTTGTTCCTAGTGCAATAGTTATTCTATGATCTATATTGTATTTGTATACCACTGAAGATGTCTGTATGGGCGAAATCAGTCTTTTAATATTTTATTTAAATACTTATATCTAGTGAAGAGTAAAAGTTACTTGTTGCTTGTGTTTTATATTTAAACTAGCTGTTTTCCCGTGCTTCACTACGGTTACAAAATTCAACAACACAATTTTAGATTTTTGGTGGAACCGACCCCCAAAGTGAAAACGGCTCCTATTTAGATAATTCAATATTTTACTCAAAGATATTAATTTTTGTACTGCGGAACACCTTCGTATAAAATTTCAGCTTTCTCTCTCATCCCGAAGTGATACTTCTTAACTATGGGTTTTTTGTGGAACCGACCCCCAGAGTGAGCACCGCTCACTCTTAGAAAATTCAATATTTTATTCAAGGATATGACTTTTTGTACTTCGAAACACCTTTGTATCAAATTTCAGCTTTCTCGCTCAT
>CM022875.1:11635110-11668526 GCA_012654025.1 Pachypsylla venusta
TCAGTCAGTCAGTACGTCAGTCAGTATACCAACTGGGCTTTGCTTTTTATAAGTATAGAAGATATGGACCTTCACAAAGTTACAAAGTCATCTATAAACAGATTTATTAGTTCCATCATTGATCGTGGATAATAAATTTGAAATACATAAAGAAGGTCAATAGCTCCCATATGTGTATATGTATCTCTCAGAGAGGAAGTTTAAATTTTTTCAAATTTTTAACGAATCTTGCAGGCGCTTACAATCGGTTTTTGCTTTCTAGGTGATGATTTGCTTTATCTTTTGGAGCAACCAGAGACAAGCGGAGCAATCCAATGTGAAGCCATAGAAACTGTTAATGAGAAAAAACTCAAGGTAAATATTGCGAAGGAAAGGAAGCAACCTTTGATTGCGGGTTCTACGCACCAGAACGACCTGGAACGCATACCATCACAGTCCCCGCGAAGGAACATCAAAACCTTTTCAGTAACCTCGTATCAATTTTTCCTACTATTTTTCCAAACCTAAATCTAGAATTGGGGGAGTTAATTTAGAGTTTAGAGGAACATCACAACAATAATAAAGTACCTATCCAGCACCAAGTTGTCTCCGATATTTCGCTTACCAAACAAATCATAGATCTACAAGGTCCCCCAAAAAACATGTAATTCTTAAAACCTCGTATCCTAGAGCTCAAATAAAGGTCACTTTGCTTATAAACATTGGTCCGGATATGCTACCCTTCCGTGCAAATAAGCCGTGATGTTCCAGATTTTTTGCGTTCGCGGCCAAAACAGTAAGAGCTATTGGAAGGGCGTAAAAAAATGATTGCCATTATTAAATTGGTACTTTATTTAAAAAGGGTTCATTGTCCTACCATTCCCAGAGTCGCTCTTATGGGGGCCCTGAAGGGTTAAAAACGCCATATTTTTTGTTTTTGATAAAAATTTAATTATGATTAAATGTTCGAAGTATTCATGCTATGAACATGAAAAAAAAATAATAATAATAACGACAAACGGGGCCCCAAAAAATAAACGAGTATGCATTATGTGTGTTTTATGTTGCATAGGGCGGAATGTTTAATAGTAAACAGTTCTGATCTACTCAATTCTACTGAATTTGACAATTTTTCACTTACCAAGAAACAAACGGCCATCCAAACCGCCTATTTCTAGATACACAAAATATTGTTTTTGTATGATCGGACACAGAATCTAAGAAAATACATACACAATATATATTATGTAATTTCATGATTTTTTTTTAATCAACAGCTTGACAAAAAGAAGTCTTACTTAGAAACATCTGGTGTAATTGGTTCACAAAACGCGCTAACATCCAGTTCAAACTCTGCCACGTCGAGTTCTATCGTTGACAAAGATGGCTCCACAATATTCATTGAAGAGAAGTCATATCAACAGTCTTCTGGAACATCAGCCAATCAGAAATATGGAGGAGGAAATAAAAAGATTATCAGTGGAGGTGGTTATTCTGCAAGCAGTGGTGGAGAGTATAGAGGTGTTCAAGACAGACAAAAAATCAGTGGAACTGTGAAATCTCAATATGGTAAGTATATCTTTCGGGCCTGTATAGGAAGCGGACCAAAGTGGATATCTTAACAAACAGGTGCTGCTACCTTGAAATAGTGTCCTCAGATGTTTGATTCAACGTACCAGGGTAACCCAAGCACTCAAAAGTGTTTGGCCAAAGACTATCAATACAGCAATGCAAACCAAAAGAAGGCCACATTGTCCCACAGCAATCATCCTCATTGTGGTGAAAGAATTATTTGCCAATTTTTTGGCTTGTAAATGTTACTACAACAACAAGAACACGTTAAATCAGACTAACTCCAAATTAGCCAAAGCAAATTGAAATGGGAAACTATTGATAAGGAGAGAGGCGACTTGTACTTTTATAATTCCTATATCATCATCGTGCTGAAGAAAACAATTATATCAGAACCACAGTCCAAGACACCAACTGTCTCAGTAGAATTTCATTAAAAATTCAATTTTGTGAATAAAATAAAATAATAATAAAAAACATAGAATATAAATATCGTTAAAGAGGGTTAGGGTTAAAGAGTATAAGTCCAAAAATAATGTATTTTTTCTATATTGGTATCGTGGATTCAGAAAAAAAAGTTCTAAACCTGAGATTTTGGTATGCTACTTCATGTACGAGTTATATATTTAGATTGGTAATAGTAAAAAAAACTTTCTCATTATATTTAAGGTGCCAGCGGTGGAGTTGTACAATCTGGAGGGAAAATAGCATATGAAACTAGTGTTGCTGATTTAGCTGCAGCATCTAATCAAGGATCAGTAGCAAAAGATAGTAACGAAGAAATCCGATCCAACGTACTACACGAAGAAAAAAATGTCAAAGTTCAACAACAGAGTTTCATACCAGAGGTAGGTTTGGATACTAGTGAACATCATTGTAATACAAGTTTATATATATTCTGTTATCACCATGATGCAGAAAATTCAACTAATTTTCACAATTATTATGGGCACCATAGAATTATTTTTTGGATATTAGTGGACATGATAGTAATACAAGTTTATAAATAATCTGTTATCACCATGATGTAGAAATTTCAACTAATTTTTTTAATTATTATGGGCATCATAGAATTACTTTTTGGATATTAATGGACATCATAGTAATACAAGTTTATAAATATTCTGTTATCACCGTGATGTAGAAAATTCAACTAATTGTCAAATTATTATAGGCATCATTGAGCCGTGGCGTGTGATCCTGACTTTGATAGTTCATTCAAAATCATTTATTTATATACTTTTAAAAATCTGTACATTCTCCCCCAACCCCCCTTTTAGGTGCTCTTTGTTATTGAATTTTAATTAAAATTTGTAAAGTGTACCTATTGTCAAATAAAATAAATAAATAAAATAAAATAAATCATACGAGTAGAATTACTCGGTATCCTTTCAAGGCCTTACTTGCCTCTCACACTATGCATAGAAACTGCGTTTTTTTGATGACGATCTATTTTTGGTCTGGAGCAGAGTTTTTTAAAGGCTGGATACCCTTCCTAACACCAAGCTTTCTGTGTTTACACGGGCTTAGGACCATCTTGAATGAAGCTGGCTTGCTCCCCTCGGTGGATACTATCATTAGTGTTTGATAAAGATATTATTTAATTTGGCTCATTTCTTTGAAAGGTTGGAACAAGCTATCCAAAATCTTCCTCTGGGATAACGAGTGGAAGTGGATACTCCACATCTAATGTTGGCTACTCTGCATCAAGTGACGGAGGTTACGCTGCATCTGCCAATGGAAACAGATATGTAGGAAATGCTGGCGAGTCAATTAACAGAAATCGTTATGCAGGAGGCAGCACGTTATCTGCTGAAGCAAATTCAGCATGGGCACAAGCTGGAGAAAAATCATCAGGCATTAATTTGGATGTCAATGTTGGTAAGTGGAACATGTGTTCATACTGAGGATGAGGTAAATGATATCAGCAAACACTAGGGGTGGCCGTCGTGGCAGAAGTTATAACAGGTTCGAAAAGTTATGTCGATTTGCCTGGAGATCATCTTGGCAAAGTTATCTTTAGAAACATTCAAATTCTTAGGAATAGTAAAAAAAAAATAAAGGAATAAATAAAACACTTATTCTTAATTTAATCACTGTCAGAACCTGGATGTATTTAATCAGTGTTGGAACCTAGATTTTTAATGGTCATCATATGAATATCACTGTACTCTAATCTATTTAACATTTGTTACTATTAGTCTGACTACAAATGGTAGCATTATGTAGAAGAAGAAAACTTTCTCAAACCTGGATGTTATTTCACATTATGAAATTAAACGTTAGATGGTGAAATGTTTTTACCAGATATCGCGCAAGCACGAAAAGATGTAAGATGGTAATCATTATTATTTTTTTCCAGGAGGTCTTAAGAACAGTTCTTCGTTTCATTCCAAAGAACACTCCTTTGTCACGAACACAACGTGGGACCCTGTATCTGGTCCTATCACATCATCTTCTAACCAATTTCGAACCAATGACGATGGTCTAGTCAGAAATGGATCTTCTAGTCAAGTCTATGGAGGCCATTCAACGGGACGTCATTATTCTTCAGGTGTAGACGATGACTCCGGTAGACAATATGGTGAGAGTAGGAAGCCGACTCAATCGGAGTCTGAGTATAAGTGGAGATCTGAAAGCGACAAAAAATACTCATCCTCTTCAAATGTTGACAGAACTGCTGAATGTGAGTGGCTAGTATAGTATACAACACTAAAACACGTTAGTTCAGGCTAAAGTATTTAATCAAATTCAAAGAAATGACATGAAACAATTACGGACCTACCCTCACAACGGCCGGTTCCAGACCTAAAATGCGTATCATCATAGCTAACATCCAAAACTGTCAAAATCTTTTCAGTAACCTCATATTAACCTGTTCCTAGCATTTTTAAAAACCCGAATCTATAAATGGGATGAGCGGTTGATTTCGAGACAAACACAGCTACTACAACAAAAGCAACCCTCACAATCCAAAATTTAAGAATAATCTACATACGTTCTTTTTGGTTTATTATTTTCAATAATGAACCTTTGGAATCGTTACGAAAAAAAAAATCTTTCTTTTTTTGTAACTGTAGATCTATGTAGATTAACAGCAAATTTTTATGACACAAAAGTCAAATTACAAAATATTTTAAGTAATAAAGAGAAGAACTAATGAACAGCCCAAATTACTTCAATGAAATTTGCTACAAAGTGACAGTGCCGTGACCGGCAAATGATCCGCCCGGCAAAACTAAAAATATTCTTCGAGGCATTCCCTTCAGGGCATGTTCCTACTAGACCGGCACGTGACAGTGCATCACTATGTGCTCACAGTCAGAGGGAATAACTTACGGACACTGTCACTGCTTAGTGTGAATGCTCCTTAACTGTAAGTGATCCTCCCTCCCCGGATAAAAAGTCCTTAAAATGTGAAAAGTAACTTTGTATTTTTTTTTTTTCAGATTCTGAGGAAAATTATGACAATACTCGTAGAGACAATTACGATCCCGAAGAAGCCAAAAGAGAACAAGATAGACGGTACCAAGAGGAGCTGAGGCGATATCACGCAGAAATCAAAAAACGTAAAGAAGAAGATGAGCTGAGGCGTAAACAACAGGATGAGATTCAGGCCAAAGAAAGGGAGAGATATTTGGAGGAGCAGAGAAGACTGAGAGAGTATCAAGACTTCTCTAAGTCAGGCGACGATGATAGGTAAGGAATTTCTGGCCCACAGACAAATGAAAGTTCTATTGACCCAAGATATTTTAGGTGGGGCAAATAACTCCGGGCATCGCTTGCTTATAATAATAATAATAATACTAGCGGATGACATCAATTTCGTATGCGTCTTTTCCCGCGCTGGGATACGATCTAAGATAAACGGGATACTATATATTTCCTGGAGATTTCGGATATTATTTTACAAGATCCATTTTCGATATCTCATTCGATGACATTTGTTTTTCTTTAATAAACTTCAAATTACATTTTCCCGTAAAGCTGAAAATATTCCAGATTTTTTTTTTAAAAAAAACATTTAAATATTGAATCGCCTTGGACTGTAAATTTCGCTGTAAAAAATAGACTGTAAAAAATTAGACTGTAAATTTCGCTTTTATAGGTACACAATTGTTAGTTAAAACTATTCATTTAAAAAATATTCACCGCCAAGGAAACGCAGAATTATTTGACTACTGAAAGCTCTCAATTCTTAAATCTGAGGAATGCCTAACTAATCCTAATTTGAATACCCGGTACTACTTTATTTACAATGAACTCCATGCTCTAATTTAGCGTTCCAAGGCAAAGGACATCTGTTCCAAAAATTGAGGAATCAAACCAAGGTGGAAGATTTTTGGCTATTAGTTCTATTTGAAAGATCTAGATAGGAATTAAGAGCAAACCTCGGATCAAGGAAAAAAGACAAATAGGGCCGCTCACCATTTTTTCCTGTTTTTTTTTTAGGTACAGATACAAGAGAGAAGTGGACACTTCTAACGAAGCACTGGAGAAAGCTCTTAAATGTGGGCCTACTAAGTGTATTAGAATCAAATGTAATGTTGGACCATTACAAAAAGACCAAGAAGCATGGGTAGCATTTAGATCGAGAGTTTGGATTCCAACTATTAGAAAAGTAAGTTTGATGAGAGGATTCAATCTATTAATATTTTTGTGGACCTCCCATTTCTTTTTGATTGTTGAAAATGATTAGTTTATGGGGAAAACATCCTGTTATTTGTGTTTAATTTTTTTTTCAATCAGAAAGCAGCTTTACTTTAACGCTCAAGGACCAATTTTTTATTGATAGAGTGCACCTCAATTATATATTGTAGCCTGTATACCCACATGTAAATAATTAAAAATGTGTAACCTGATAAAAGTTTGGAACTTTTTTCAGGTGAGGAATTTATAGATCTGCTGACTGTAGAGATAATGTCATTCTTATTTACAATTCCAGATAGCGCCAAGCAAAGAAGTATCTCTAAGTTCTCTTCTGGTAGCCAGAGTCACTAAAATTCCCCACATAGGAAAACCTGATCAAGCAACAATCAAAACTCATGAAATATTCACCAAAGTAATTCCTAGAGAAACTGGAGTACCTCCGGGCATGGTACCTCTTTGGGTGGTTGTGTTGTCTGCCGTTGCTGGGGCCATTATTCTCATGTTGCTAGTCTATTTGTTGTATAAGGTAAGTGATGTCCTCTCCTTTTTTTTTTTTATTAAATTTTTGAAATCTGATGGCTAGGTCATTTTTATTTTACATTTTGATGTAGAATTCGTCTCCCCCTTGAATAAAAATGCTGGTTTTATTTATGTTTTTTTGTTTTGTTTATTCCAGTGGGGATTCTTCAAGAGAAATCGTCCAAATGATATTCCAGAAAAAGAGCCTTTAAACAGAAATGGCTATCAACACGCAGAGGATTGACCCAGAACCTAAGACTGTGATTATTTAGTTTTTAAGTTCTATCAAATCTACATTGTCCAACAATGTCTTTATCTAGATGTTTCTATAGTATTGTCAGGGTTTGTTTTCATTAATTTAGCTTAATTTTATTTATGACCCAACACAAGTTGATCTCCACTAGATAATTAAGAATCACATTAGCTGCTCATGCTCAGTCTAGTTACTCTAGAAATCCTTCAATTTTTAGTCCAATGAAAATTTGTCAAACACGTACGTTTAATTTTTCTTTCTTTTTATTTAAGAATTGATCCAAAGGGTAAGGGTCTAAGTCCCGAATTCAAAAATTTTGGAAAATCAGAGTAAAATGGTTGTGTAGTAAATTTAAATTTACGCACATTTACACAGTAAATGACATGTTAAAAAAATATTAAAATATGTAGCTAAACTACTTATTTTTAAACACTAATCCACTAAACCTTTCGATTTTATGTATAACACAACGCAAAATATCAGCACTCTAAAATTTTGGACTGAGCCCCTTTCTCTTGGCTTTGGACCAATTCAAATAATGTATTCATTTCTCTCTTTTTATCAGAGAGGATAAAAATAATAAAAAATACAGCTTGTAAATGAAAAATGAGCATTCCTTGAAGCCGCATGTTGTATGGGTCAAATAAGCGTAGAGGGGGTAGAATGTATGAAAAAAACTTTCAACTTTCCAAATGAAGAGAACGCCCCAAAAAATTACAATTTTTTGTAATTTTTTACAATTTTTTAAACCAGTAATTTACTACGCTTTGTTTTTTAATTTGTTAAACCATTAATTTACACAATATGTACTCCTCCAAATTAATTCAAACGCTTAATTCCTCCCCCTTTCAAAAGAGCGAGACAAATTGTAACTAGGAAAGCGTGTAAACTTAAATAGCATTCTTAAAGTCCTAAGACTTAAAGGTTTCAAAAAATATTACCTCTGGGGTGTGTTTTAATTCGGAAAGCGTTTTAGAACCTTCTTATGAGAGAATATGTCTTCAATATTTTGACTCATACTGTTATAATATGTACATCCTGTGGTTTTAAGGAACAAACTTTTACTTTTCTTACACCCTGTAGATTGGGAGATTAATAATTATAGATGATAGATTGTCTAAACATCTGTTGGATTATTCAGTATTACACAGGGTGCACCACTTTGAGGAAAACTGATGAAAATAATCTCTGTGGAGATTTTATTATTAATTTAAATTTTCTTTCAAAAAATAGGAACAGAAAAATTTACTATAAGTTTAGATTTTGGAGCAGTTTGGATTCCATTTTTCAAATACTCAAGTTTAATATGAGCTGGTACTTACATACTTATACTTTCCGTGTCCATCACAGAAAGTAATGGTGGTGGAAGAGTTGGGTATAATATCGGGCTACTCTGAGGACACCCAGACTAGTTGCTGATAATCCCAGCCCCTTCCATTCCTCCAATAGTGTAAATATCTCAAATTAATGAGGATAAAATTCAATGGGTTGGCTGGAGAACTAACGCCCTACTGCTTACCAGTCTGAGCGTCTAACCACTACACCTCCAACCCATGTTGTGAGCTAGGTTACGGAATATATTCGGAATGATATCATTAAAATTTTAAATTCAAAATATGGATGTCCAACCTTACAACTTTTATCGTCAGTCAATCGCCATTTGAATGGTCTTCATGTTTCGATTGATTCTTGATTTTATTTTTCTGTAAGGAATTACAAAAAAATAAAATGTAATGGATTTGTTGCAGTAAAAACAAACAGGGGAGACTGACACTGATTTGGTACGATGGCTCTTGTCCCCATTTTCTGTCGGAAAAATATGATTAAGTATCACGTTAGTTGTGATCGGTTACTGCAAGTGGTGTACTCTAATACAAAGCAATATTTTATTGATTTTAAATAAATCATTAAGTTGGAATTGGAACATCTGGACGATTCCCATCACTACAATTTCAAGCATCTGACCCTTGCCATTTTGACTCGATTTTAATCTAACTCTGACCAAACTTGTAGTGGTACGGTTGACTCTGGGAGATTCATCACAATTCGAGTAACCTAGTTATCTGACACAGTTTGGTTTTCCAAATTTTAGTTCTTAAAGGCTCGTCCAAACAGATGCCGAGAACGCTAATGTACAAACAACTCTATTTGCGTATCTTCTCCAATGCAAAAAGAAAATATAGATTTTTTTCCTTTCAAAATGGAGTCACAATGGGCAGGGCCAAAATAAGATTGCAAGAAATCAAAATAAAATCATTTCCTCTCGTGAGGAATATATTTTGCGACGATTCATAACTATAATCGGTCTTAGAGTCTGAGTTTGTCTAAATTATTTGTGATTGTCAATATTAATTCTGAAACCTCCAATCTCTTTGTCCAATTCCAACTAGTCATATGATGTGCCATCAATGTTAGATTAATATTTTGTATTTTTTTGTGTTCATAAAATTGTATATAGAAATAGGAAATGATTAATTTATTCTATGTAACAACAACAAAAAATATTGAAAAACATTGATATCTTTATTAATTCACAAAAAAATATTGATTTTTTTAAATTCAGAAAAATTCATATTTTTTTTTTTTTTTATTGTCGATGGTCGATTTCAGAAAAGAATTTTGGATGAATGTATTTTAGAAAAGTCATTATTACCTGGTCTCAAACCTCTGCCATGAGAGACCTATCTATTTCCGTCGTCCATAATAATTTAATATTCCACTTGTTGTTACATTAAAAAAATGAAATAATTAATTTTGAATCTTGGTAGCTTTATTTTTATTTTTTTAAACTAACCAGTCAAGTCATTTTTTTTTTTTTAATTAATTTTAAATTAGATTTTATTTTATTGGTGAACATTTTCACTTGAAATTCTTCCTTCTTCTTGTTTTCTCGTCTCCTTTGTCCCACTCACTGAATTCAATTTATTGGAAAGTTACCTGAATATGGTTTATTAATTTTATTAATAAATCTTTGGAACCCCGAATCTTGACTTTACTGTCTACCATGTACAAGGCCTATAATTCCTAGGTATATTATGCTAAAATCTCAGAATTTTTTTTAAAAATACTTATATATAAGTATATATATTACCTATTTATGTATGTAAGTATATTTTGATTTGGGTCTGCCGTGGACCACATTTAACTATAAAAGTATATATATTACCTATATATGTATGTAAATATATTTCGATTTGGGTCAGCCGTGGACCACGTTTAACTATACCTTTTGATTCTCATACCCCGGTCTTCTATTTCTTCATTTATTTGGTTCATTTTATCTTCCCAGTTTTTTTTAATGTGTTTTTTTTTTCTTTCCTAATTTTTGTCAGGTCAGCTTTAACTTCTTTCATCCAATTGGTTGTTGCCTTCCATCTTCGATATACTCCCATATTCTTTTGGTCAAACGTTCTTCACTCATTCTTTCAATGTGACCACCAAATTTCAATCCTCATTTCATCAGTTATTTCATTGATATATGTGTATATTTTATTATTACATCTCTTTTTCAATACGTCTTCATCTCGTCTTTTTTGCGATATCTTTCATATTATTTTCTTTTCTACTCTTCTCAAGTTTTCACTTCCTTGTATTATATGTCACACTTTCTGACGCGTATGGAACATTTTGTTTTATAAACAGGTTTCAATAGTAAAAAATTTTATTTGCTCATTAGTCGATTCCAGATGTTTTTATCCATTCTCCAAAATATTTAAACTTCTCAACTTTTTTAATTGAGTGTCCTGAACGAAAAAACGACCACATCACTATGTGTTATTTGCGAAGTGCTCAAACCCCGAAATTCGGCAATTGAGTTTTTTTATTATTTTTTGTTTTTTTTTTAATAGTTTTCTATCAAACAGGGAGGAGAATTTCTATTTAAAGTCAGCCGGGAGTCATTGAAGCATTTTGCAGAATGGTCTTTCGAGGGTTAAGCCTAACATATATATTTTTTTTATTATTATGATTACTTTTTATTATTTGAACTGTTTCAGATAATAGCGAATTGATTTCCTAGTTATGGTTTTAAAATGTTTTGCCCTTGAAGCATTCTAATTAGTTTACTTCTTTTCTTCTACGTATTTCTTTCGTTGAAAGTTTTCACCAAATAACCCGTTGTTGTTATTATTTGTAAACATTATTCTGTAACTAATACCTATTTTCACTATTTTGTAAATTAACTAAAGCAATGTATTTCCTTAATAATTGTAAATTATCTTGTTCGTAGAATTATTTTGTCCTTTATACTTAATGTGAGAGAAATCAGGATATGTGCCCGCCTGCGCATACTAAGGCCACGGACCAGAAGGTACTATTCTGTATAATCAGAATAAAAGACCGCCTGCGCACACCTGTTTCATAAAACCCATAAGTTCTGTATTATACACAAAAAAATCATGTATTAGAATTAAATTCTACATTTTAGAAGTGTTGTCTNTTTTCTTTTTTTTTTGTGTGTGACTATAGGTAGGTATATTATTAAGATTGTGTTTCTAGGATTTTTTTAAATATTTTTAATTTTCTTCTTGCAACTTATTTTGAAAGGAAATTTGTAAATACCGAAATTAAAAATATTTTAAAATATCCTTCAAACAAAATTTCAATAAATATATATATATATATTATTTTATTGAATTTTGATAAATTATTAATCAAATAAATACCTAATTAATTGATCGATATATTTAAAAAAATATATAACCCAAAGTTAAAACAGCTTAACATTATTCTCTTACATTAAGCGGATATGGCGACTCACAAAAATGAATTTTATTTTGTTATTTAGATTTTAATTTATTTTATTGAAATTTAATTAACTATGAATTAAATAATTGATCAATTTTTTTTTTTTTAAAAAAAAATAATAATTTATAACTCAAAGTTAAAATAATTGTTTTCATTTTTTCATATTATATTGTACCGAAGGAATATTTTTGGGTAATACAAGACATTTTCCCCGGCTCTTTTTTAAAGAGAGGGAGAACTATACAAGTTACTCGAAGATATTTGGGGGTGACCTCCTCACCTGCAAATATAATGTAGGCTTCGTTCTGATTATTTCGACATTTCATTTTGCAAAACCGGGATGAAAGGTATTAATATTATAGAAAATAGGGAAGGCAACCTTATACTTCAATTCATTCCGTAGACAAAGTAGTCTACCTGAAATGGAGTACTACTGGAAATCCGTTGTTTAACAGCTGTTAACTTATTAATAGTAAACACTCTGAAAATTGGTAAGTGTGAGCACACCGACTCATTTCATGATTAAAATCGACGCCGATAAAACAATTCTTGTGTGAAAAAAGTAACCCGAACATTACTTTGAAAACCGATAAAATATCTGTCCCCATTATGTGAACGCCCGAAAATATTAAATATGCAAAAAGACATAATCGAACATATTTTTTTTTTTTTTTTTTTTTTTTTCTTAATCTGCTTTAAAATCTAATTTTTCTTCAATCACTATTTTATATAGTTTTCTTTATCCTAAGGAAATAAAAAGGAAAGTATTGTATTAGACTGAAATTTTCGATGTCGAGTTTTCAATTCACAAAACACGTTTTGGGGTCCCCAGAGGTCAAATCTCGAGTTTCAGACATTGGCCCCTGTGTGTGTCTATCTGCAAATTAGATATCTTAAGAATGGTAAATGCTAGAGACTCCAAATTTTATATGTGCTTTAAGTTTATGCCCGGAACGGAACCACTAAGCTTTAGGTTGAAATCGAAATTACTGTTGGCAGTTTTTGCCGCTTTTTAGCGGTTTTAATTAATACCGACTAAAAAGAGAATGGTAAGAGCTAGAACTTCAAATTTGGTACCTATTCATATTGCTTTTATGCATTGATTGCGCGTGGACACCTTCGGCTGTAGTTTGATCAACCGTTTTCAGCCGCTTTTTGTCGATTCCTGTGTAAAAAGAAGGGTAAGTGCTAGAGCTTAAAATCTGGTGCCTATTTATATCAATTTTATGCATGGAATGCAAAATGACCCATTTGGTTGAAATCGGAATATACTCCTGGCGGGTTTTTGCCGCTTTTTAGTGTTTTTCACGAGTCTGGCATAAAAAAAAGGGTAAGACTTGATTTTTTACTATGTCAATTTTATGTTTAATTTAGAAATGGTATTTAGGATGTTTGTAGTCATTATGAAATATAAATTTCAATAAAATATTGTGTATCAACTACACATAATAAGGCGAGTCACGAGCGTTTTCGTCTGTGTATTTTACACGTCTCGAATTTTAATTAAAATGAAATATGTTGGCGGTTTTCACGAATCCTGCCAGGAGAAAGAACATGTGTGGCGCCGGAGACATTAAAATTGGTGTGTTCGTTAATTATATACAGTATGTCTCAGAAGCCCGGTGCCCATAACTTTGAAACCGCTTAGAATTTGTGAATTCTGTTTGTTTCTAGGGATAGAAAAGGGCACATGACCATTCGGATGGCAATATTAGTATTTAGATTCGAATCCCGGAAGTGGCTTTTTTTGACACAAAGTGTCGATTTCTCGGGAAATTTAAATCCAATAGTACAAATATTTTTCTGAAGAATAAAAGTGTGAATAAAATAAGGAATATTATCGTTTTTATTTTTTCAAAAAAATAATCAGGGGCGGAGTTAGAGGGGTTCAAATCCAAAACTTGTTACACCCTGTATACCGAAAACCGAATTTAATTTTGATGTAGAAATTCGTTAAGAGTGGCTCAAAAAAAGTTTTTCATCTACATAAGTGATAAAAATAACAACTTCTAAGTTTTATCAGTGCCGTAGGCCTAGATAACCAAATCTCGTAAAATGACGTCTTTTGGAAAACGGCCATTTTGAGTCAGAAGGTTTGAAGTAAGAATATGATTTAAGACCAATAACTCGTCTTAACGAGACCCTTAAAACAAGATGTCACTTGATATACCTTCTCATTTAAGATTTTGAAGTCAGTCGGTGCCCAGCCTAAACGGCTGGCCGAGGCCAAAATTTTTTTAGTCTAAAATTAATCCCCCTAAAATCTAAGGAATACTTCTTTTTGCGTTTTCTTATATTTTCAGCCATTCTCGAGATACGGGGGGTGGGGTGAGACTTTATGGACACCCTGTATATATATATATATACCTATCTAGAACACGACAAATCCTACGAAGAAATAAAACACACGGACCATGGCTGAAACTCAAGATTTGGGATGTGGGGACCTTAAAACGTGTTTTGGCATTTAAAACTCGACATCGAAAATTTCAGCCCATTATTATATTCTTTTTTTTTATTATTTATAGTAAGGAAATTTGTGTGATGTTCAACACACTTCGGCCCCTCTCTTGGATAACTTATTTTGAAATGACTTATCAATCTGGTTTTTTGCTCTTACTACCTAAAACTGTATGAAATATCTCATTATCTCCAATTGAATATAAAGTGAGTAATTAAAATGTCCTTTTTGAGGTCCCCAGAGTCCAAACCCTGAGTTTCAGCCATTGGGCCGTGTGTATGTCTCTCGGTCTGTGAAGATATCTCAAGAATATTAAGTGCTAGAGACTTTAAATTTGGTATGTCAGTTTTAAGCCATGGACGGCAAATTAAGCTTTGAGTGAAATTTAATATACCGTTGGCTGTTTTAGCCGCTTTTTAGCTGTTTTCGCGAATTCTAGGCAGGATTCGCGAAAGGAGAACGGTGAGAGCTAGAACTTGAAACTTGGTGCCTATTCATATCAATGCATGGAATTGGAAAATACACATTTCTTTGAAGTCTAATCTATTTTTAGGTCACTCTTTGACGGTTCTGCCTTAAACAAGAACGGTAAAAACTAGGGCTTGAAAATTGGTGACTATAAGTAACAATTTTATGATTCTTTTAGTTGAAGTCAACTTCATCGTTGGTTGATTTTTGCCGCCTTTTAGCGGTTTTGGCCAATTTTTGATGGTTTTCACGAACTCTGTCTAAAAGGAAAACAGCAATTAGTATAGAGACTTGAAATTTCGCTAGTATGTCAATTGTATGTATTGAACGCGTCACGAAACTTTTAATTAATGTTGAATGTACCGTTGGTGGTTTTCAATCTTTCTAGCAGTCTTGAATAGTGTCACTCGAGATTTGGGCTCTGAGGACCTCAAAACGTGTTTTGGTATTGAAAACTCGACATCGAAAATTTCTGCCCATTACAATACTTTCCTTTTTATGGAATAAGGAAAGTATTGTAATACAATTACTTAAACCATCAGATTTCTTTTGTTTAAAGCAATTTTTTGTTTGAAACAAACAAAAAATTGGACCATTTTTCTACATGGACCAAATGTCTATAGAGCGATCATGTCTCTTGGGTTTAATTATCTTAAAATAAATTGGCCAAAACTAAATAAAGTTTTTGCCAAGTGCCGTTCTATTTTAGTATCCAAAAGTGTTTTTCAATTAAAGTATAAAAATTCTCATTACAAAATGTCGAACAAGTATCCAAAATCTATTTATTTAATAATGGCTGTAGAGTTTTGTGAGCGCTTTTCATTCTGTGGTCTCAGGACAATGCTTTCCCTATATCTGCGTGACGTTCTTAAATTTTCCGAAAAAGATGCTACGATTTTGTATCATCTATTCTACGCGCTTTGTTATGTTGTTCCTATTATTGGCGCTATACTTGCCGACAGTGTGTACGGACGATATCGAACGATCCGCTTCTTCGCGTCCGTCTATGTCCTAGGCAATCTATTTCTTTGCTTAGGTGCAATACCTTCTCTGGAGTTGCCTGTTGTAAAGACTACTCTGTTTGGTCTCGTTTTAATTGGTTTTGGAACAGGCGGAATCAAACCATGTGTTGCTGCATTATGTGGTGAACAGTTTCATATTCCTGAACAGAAGTTTTATCTGGAGCAGTTTTTCTCGTTGTTCTTTTTCACCATTAATGTTGGCGGCTTCCTAGGCATGATCCTTATTCCATTGATCAGAAAGACCACTGCTTGCTATGATGGAGACTCTTGTTATGCTCTAGGCTTTGCAGTCCCGGCCGTGCTTATGCTGTTGGCGCTTATATTATTTCTGTTAGGAAAGCCATTCTATTGTACAAAATGTCCCAAATCTAACATTATCCTCCAATTTTTAAAGTGCTCTTTATATGCACTGAAGAAAAAACTCAAAAGTAAGTCTCGTCGCAAGAAATGTCACTGGTTAGACTACGCCGAAGGAATGTACCCGGATAAACTCATTTGTGATATGAAAACCGTGTTGGCTATTTTGTTTCTATTTATTCCTTTACCATTGTTTTGGAGTCTTTTTGATCAACAAGGTTCAAGTTGGACTTTCCAAGCTGCTCGTACTGATCGTACACTACTGGGCATTCATATTCTTCCTGACCAAATGCAAGTACTCAATCCTTTGTTATCCTTAGCATTGATTCCATTATTTGAAAAATGTATCTATCCTGCTTTGGACAAATTTCGAATTCTGGAAAATCCTTTAAGAAGAATGGTTTGGGGTGGCATGATTGCGGGGTTTGCATTCTTATGTGCGGGATATTTGGAGTTGGATCTTCAAGGTCGGTTCCCACTATTGAAGCCGGTTAGAAATCCTCGACTAATTATAATCAATGCTCTTCCATGTTCCTTGTCCATTGTCAACGATATCAACTATTTGGATGAGATTGTTTCGGGGGATATTCTCTTCTACGACAACGTAACCATTGGTAAATATAAAATTCTGGTGTGAACATCACACGAGTTTCCTTATCTATAAAAGAAGAAGAAATTTTTGTAATGGGCTGAAATGTTCGATGTCGAGTTTTCAATGCCAAAACAGGTTTTGAGGTCCCCACAAAACATCCTGTAACTTGGTAACAAAAGCTGAAATCAAAAGTCAGTACAAGAAAAATGAAAGTTGTTATCCATTCTATAACACCTATACCGTTGAGCTGTTGGGCACAACAATCCGTTACATCCTGTCTTTAGAAAATATTATTTCCATTGACAAACTCTAATAGAAAACTGTCCGTTTTTCCAGGTGTTTATTCGTTCAATGCAATTGCTCCCCGTGATTGTGGAGACATGATTTTTCTAGAGGAAGAAGATTTTCTGATGAATTTTACAATGATTGCAAATCCTGAAAAAGATTCGTTCTTTATAATATCGTTAAAAGATTCTAAAATGTTTTCCAATTCGTTTCAAGATACTTTCATGCCCAAATTATTTGTTAGAAGAATGGCTGTGTTGAAAATAAAAGCTTTGAATTTGAATCCAAAATATGGTTATTTGATAAAGTTGACTGGGGATAATTCTGAACATTCCTTTTGGGTATCACAAGATAGTGTAAACAGTTCTGAAGATGTTTCGATTGTTGCAGGAATGTATGAAGTAGAAATTTTAATAAACTATAACCAAACAAAATTTGGTCAAACTACTTCTAAAAATATATCCGTAAAGCAAGGTATGCCATTTTAATATTCTCATCTGGGATCGGCGTTGCCTTCCTTAATTCTACCATGCCACAACCTTCTGTTCTGTGCCTATTCCTTTTAGCTGTACCCTGTCCTGAAACGGTAACCATCGCCTTTTTCTCATAATATCAACACGTAGTAATTGAAATTTGCGAATGATTTTCCATCTTTAGTTTGAAGCTAAGTTTAAAGGCCAGATGCCCTTCCTAACACCAAACCTTCTGTATTTACATAGCCTTGAAACTGTCACCTAATGAAGCTGGCTTGTTTCGCTCGGTGGCTATAATTAGTAAGATATTTCTGTGCAGCAGTTGAAAGCAAATATCATCAATCATCAGCAAATCACAGGTTCTACGCATGGATACTGCAAGCGAGGGTAACCGTGCCAGAAAAGGGTACAGTTAAAGAGAGCATGCTCTGAAAAGAAGGGAACGCCGATTTCAAATAGAATCGGAAAAAGGTGAAGTCAAAGAAGAAGACAGAAATAATTTTCCGGTGCTTCTTCTTGGCTTTGCGTTTTATCTATACTTATAAAACGCAAAGCCCAGTTGGCACACTGACTGACTGATAATCAACATAGCTCCACGATGGCTAAACGTAGAGACTTAGAACTGTGCACAAAGGTCCCTCCCATTTAGTATGCGGGTGCGTAATAAGAAAGGAAAAAAAAAAAAAGTTCAAGTGTGAGCAAGTTACCGCCAAAAATGACGCTATTTAGCGGGTCTTTTTGCAATTTTTTTCTGGGCAAACTAAAAGAGATAACGAAAAATGACCGAGAATAGACCCCCCCAAAATAGTATATAAGGACCCCATAAAAAATATAAAATTTGAAAATTTCCGGTTTCTATCCGATTTATGGACGGTTTTCACCACCAAAAAATCGGAATTGAGAAGTACCACTTCGGGATGAGCGAGAAAGCTGAAATTTGATGCAAAGGTGTTCTGAAGTGCTAAACGTAAAATATTGAATTTTCTAAATAGGATTCGTGTTCACTCTGGGGTCGTTTTTACCAAAAATCTAAAATTGAGAAGATTTAATTTCGTGATCTCGAAATTTTTGTTGAATTTTGTAACCGTAGCGAAGCACGGGAAAACAGCTAGTACTAACATAAATCATACCGCGATTGAGAATAGACCACGGATGAGAGAAACCCATCCTCAATCGTTCTCTCGATGGTGAGTGCACTATTATTTACCCTCCTGTGGCATTGGATATTTTAAAATTATTGAAAAGGTCATACTTATAGAACCAATGATTGGACCGGAACTGCAGCCCGGATTTTTTTTTTAAATTTGGCTTAACGTCTCTTTAACATCTATTGGTCATTCAAGACGGGGGTTTCATCCTCCATTCGCTGTAAAGTTGCAAACCAGCTACCAACATTGACCTGGTTGGGCCGGAAATAGCCAGCATCACGAGGGCGCGAACCCTCGTGGACACCTACATGGTACAACCTCGCTGGACGTTGCTTAACTTCAGTGATCTTAGGAGAACTGGGATGACAGTTTCGTGTGTTGACTATTTGACCAACGGATTGATCAGCTTCAATAATAGCTTGTACTGAAACGATTTCTTCATTTATATTTTGTTTTTCAGAAAACTTTAAAATTGAGTATGGAGGAATATACTGTTACATTGTCTACTTGAAACTGAACAATGCCGGCAATGACAATGATCAAGACGAGGTCAATTCTAATGCACCAGCCTTTGTTAGTGGAAAATATAAAGTCAATAAAATGGAAAAATATTTGTCTAACGTCGAAGCTGTCATGAACAAGGAACATTCCAATGACTATTTTGTGGATCCCACTAGTGATGGAAACATTTCCATCTCAGAAGACAACACAAGTAGGAAAAATTATCAAATATTGAGTAAACTTATCGTTCTGTCTCCTGGGAAAACCGTCAAAATGATTTATTTGCTTCCTCAATATATTCTAATATCAGTAGCGGAAGTTATGTTTGCTGTTGCAGGATTACATTTTTCTTTCACTCAAGCACCAAAAGCAATGAAAACCGTTACCATTGCTGCATGGCATTTCTCAGTGGCCATTGGAAACATGATCATTATTTTAATTGAACAAGTTAAACCATCTGATCAGGCTAGTGAATTTTTTCTATACGCAACTCTCATCTTTGCGGATATGTTTATGTTCTTTAAAATGACGAACAAATATAAATTTGTAAGAATGCAAACTGATGAGTCTTCAAGCTTACTCATCGCGTCCAGTGGGAATGATGAGATTTTGTTTAATCTGAATAATTGAATGAGTTGAAACAAAATACCAACCTAGGTACTATATTTTTATGAATGGAAATGATCAGTTGAAAGAAATTTCTTCCGTACTTCCTTTGTCCTATCATAAATCAAAGTATAAGCGTCAATAAACTACTAAATTTCCGAATTCAGCTGGTCATGGTCCGATATCTAAAATTTTGTCACAACATATCAACTCAAAGCAAGAAAGTTTTAGGTGTCCTTTTAAACTTTAATTTAGGACATAGTTTGCAAAAACTGCCAAACCGTTTTTGAGTTACGTCCGTTTTCCCGATTCTTGAAAGGGAAATCATAGAATACTATTAGCACGGGAACGGCTATGCCTCTAAGGAGACAAGCTCTAGGCTGTAGCGAAGCATGCGTGAAACACCTAGTCTTTCATAAATCAAAACACAAGCGTCAATGAAGCAATGAATTACTAAATTTCCTAATTTTCCCTAATAATTACGTACGTGCCCATTTTATCCAGTGTAAGTTTAAGAAGCGCGAAAATGTGGGTAGTGGTCGCATTTGCCATATGGTTAATCCGGCCCTGTGCATATTTCATTGACACAGCGTTCGTGCAAGTTGGGTCAATCCATATTTCGACCAAACTTCTGGTTTATCACATCTTATCCGTGATTTAGCTTAGTTACTTAGTTTATCATGTCCGTGATTTAGCTTCCACCGACCTGATGATTTCTTTTCCTATCCTATTATTATTAAGGTTGTAATGATAAGGTAAATATTGTCTAATTACACAGAAAACGACTATGAAATTGGAAAAGAATGTTTCAGTTCCATCTAAATGAACAATTTTCTTTGGGTTTCAATTGTTCGCATAAATTGATTTGTTGGTTGCTTTCAATCCATAATATTTCACTCCATGACGAATGCTTGAATAATACCTAAAGCATAGTTAGAAGTCTCTGTAATAATAGATGTAAAAACAACTCTGACGTTGAAAAAATATGTATATATTTTGGTTTTAACCATCTCATATTGTTTTCTTGTTGACAATTTAGGCTTTTTAACTGCGAGGTCGTGCGCGACTAATTCCTAGTTTGCGTTAGTTTAAGTCTATCCGTTTATGATGGATTACATGATTACAAGAGGGTTATTTAACAAGGACGGAGGAAGGCGAAGAGATTACAGGGCGTCGGAAGAGATGGGCAACGCAGGATATGCCGGACAGCACATTGTGGGCGAGGGTTTCTTAAAAAGAAAGTCGTGTGTGAGTCTCATCGTACGATCGCAATCTTTTCCGCCCTTGAAAAACGGAAACTAGATGTCTATGGAACAATATCGGGTTTGATGCCCTTGAGTTTATTAGATGAGCTGGTCTCAGACCAAAAACTGGCCTATGGTTTCAATTAAAAATTAAAATTCGTCCGAGCAACATAAATTTGAATACATACATNTGGTCATTCAAGACGGGGGTTTTACCCTCCATTCGCTGGAAACTTGCAAACCAGCTACCCACATTGACCTCACCCAGCCTGGGTTGGGCCAGAAAAAGCCAACAATACGTGATGTTCCCAAGCGGTCACCCAATGATTGATTTATGCTATCGTTTCATATTTTTCAATAAATTTCATATAATTTGATATTATTTCATTGAAGGGAGGTTATCAGTGAATAATGCGATTAGATGTTACGCAATACACATTCTTCCTAACGTAGGTAAATACTTCTTGATAGATGTCCAATTTCATTTTCCTAATCAAAAGTAGTGTGAAACAACCTTCTGTTTTATGACTACTCTCTTTAGATGTACCCTTTCCTGGCATGGTAATCCCCGCTTGTTTCTTACAGTATCCATGCGTACAAACCGCATTTGGCTGATGACTTTCCGTCTTTGATTTAATGATAAATGTTCCACCGTTTGTGCAGTTTGGGTTACAGATTCAAGGTGATCAATGTTTGACTAGTGGGCTAATTTAAAAATAGGATAACAACATAAACTGCTTATTCCAGCGTCAGTATGAGTGAAATTCATGAAGTTCTCCAACTAACAATCGCCAACGACATTATATTTTGATCACACCATTTTACATTGCTAACTGCATGAGTGAAATTCATGAAGTTCTCTAACTAACAATCGCCAACGACATTATATTTTGATCACACCATTTTACATTGCTAACTGCACGAGTGAAATTCATGAAGTTCTCTAACTAACAATCGCCAACGACATTATATTTTGATCACACCATTTTACATTGCTAACTGCACGAGTGAAATTCATGAAGTTCTCCAACTAACAATCGCCAACGACATTATATTTTGATCACACCATTTTACATTGCTAACTGCACGAGTGAAATTCATGAAGTTCTCCAACTAACAATCGCCAACGACATTATATTTTGATCACACCATTTTACATTGCTAACTGCACGAGTGAAATTCATGAAGTTCTCCAACTAACAATCGCCAACGACATTATATTTTGATCACACCATTTTACATTGCTAACTGCACGAGTGAAATTCATGAAGTTCTCCAACTAACAATCGCCAACGACATTATATTTTGATCACACCATTTTACATTGCTAACTGCACGAGTGAAATTCATGAAGTTCTCCAACTAACAATCGCCAACGACATTATATTTTGATCACACCATTTTACATTGCTAACTGCACGAGTGAAATTCATGAAGTTCTCCAACTAACAATCGCCAACGACATTATATTTTGATCACACCATTTTACATTGCTAACTGCACGAGTGAAATTCATGAAGTTCTCCAACTAACAATCGCCAACGACATTATATTTTGATCACACCATTTTACATTGCTAACTGCACGAGTGAAATTCATGAAGTTCTCCAACTAACAATCGCCAACGACATTATATTTTGATCACACCATTTTACATTGCTAACTGCACGAGTGAAATTCATGAAGTTCTCCAACTAACAATCGCCAACGACATTATATTTTGATCACACCATTTTACATTGCTAACTGCACGAGTGAAATTCATGAAGTTCTCCAACTAACAATCGCCAACGACATTATATTTTGATCACACCATTTTACATTGCTAACTGCACGAGTGAAATTCATGAAGTTCTCTAACTAACAATCGCGAACGACATTATATTTTAATCACACCATTTTACATTGCTAACTGCACGAGTGAAATTCATAAAGTTCTCCGACTATCAATCGCCAACGACATTATATTTTGATTACACCTATCTACAGTATCTACACTTTCCTAAACATACTAAACCATTTTAGCGAAACTCCAACAATTCTTCAATGTCATAATTTACATTGATAAGACTCAACCTGTTGGGTCTATTCTGTAGCATTGTAAGTATTTTTATTTCTTCAGAAATCTTTCGGGGGGGTATTGTCCCCCAGTCTCCTCCGTGGATCCGCCATTTGCTCTGTTATATTCTTCCTTTTCCACATCGCGATTTGTGCATTTTTAGCTCCCTCAATTGTTAAATTTTGGGGATTTTACAGATTCGAGATCGCAAAGTACTCGTTTGTTTTGCACATTATTTCTAACATAGGAGTAGATTCGAGGCACAATATTTACCTTATTCTCATACATTAATGCTATTATGATGTTTTCTCTCATAATAATTATCAGGGTCGAGAATTGAACTTAACCTCTCGTGACCCAAGAAATTTTACCTTAATGTGGGTGCCTGCTTTCATTGTAATCTCTACAAAGAGAACTTTATTCTGTACTATATTCCACATCAAAGACTAAAGTACCTCTCGTCATTAACGCGATCCGATAAGGGCATTCTATTACGAGTCATTTGACTTTAACACGTTAGGTGTTATGAGGCCCATTTTTGTGAGGGTCATATACTCTCATAATTAAAAATTTATTATTTAAAAAATAATGTTTTATTTCCCCAAAAGAGTTCGAAAGCATTACTGTAGCGAATAGAACAGAAAGGTAGCAAACTTGCTTAATTTAAACAAGAAGGGACGGCGAGACTGTGACGCTAGTTTTAATGTCATCAGCTACCACATGAACCAGTGCCCGTATTAAGATCACTGAAAATAAGCAACGCCTAGCGAGCTCTTACTTCGTGAGTGACCACGTAGGTTTGTGACGCTGGCTATTCCCTGTCCAACTCAGGCTGAATGAGGTCAATATTGCTGGTTTCTAAGTTTCCAGCGAATGGAGGTTAAAACCCTGTCTCCAAGATCTTTAAAAAAAAAAAATACCTACTTCTTTTGGCTTCGATATTATGAATCATACATTTTGCGTCTCATGGTGCGGTTAAATCTGACTGTAGGTATGGTTAAACGGTAGGATTCAATGTAGCCACCGAGGGGAGCAAGTCAGCTTCATTAGGTGACGGGCGTAAGCCCGTGTAAATACAAAAGGTTTGGCGTTAAGAATGATGAATGATATCCGGCCTTCAAAACACTCTGCTTCAAACCAGAGTTATAAAATATAGTTTCTATGGACACTATGAGAAGCAAGCGAGGGTTACCAGCTGTACACAGGAATGTGTACAGATAAGGAGAGTAGGTACAGAACATAAGGTTGTGACATGGTAGAATTAAGGTAAGAACACCGACCCCAAATAAAATTAGGAAAAGTTGAAGTTAAAGAAGAAGACGAGGTCCGGGTAAATCTAAGTACTTAGTACGTCCATCTAATCATGTTATTTACACGTGAGCTGATTAATTTAACCACCTAGGTATCAGTAATAAAAACATGATTGCAAAATATTGCACAATAATTATTTAACAAATCGATAAGATTGTAAACACCCAAATCATTCTGAAAAGTGTGTTCTATCTGGATACTCTAATTTTTTTTTCGACGGAGGTGTTTGAATAAAAAATTACTTTTATTGTTTTACGATGCCCCCTCCTTTATGGCTCCTGCGGAGTTCCCCACCGTCACTGCTTGGGAAACTCAGCCTCCTAAAATAAATAAATTTGTACTAAAAATTGTCACATAATAAAACAAAGAAATGAGAAATATGGTAATCTTAAATTACATAATATTAGTACTTACAGTTCTTCTTATCTTTTTTTGGTGGTGGTGGTGGGGGGGGGGCATTATTGTACCCAGATAACACAGGTCAATTTTTTTGTAATGTAAGACAAAATTGTCCACTCAGTATGAAGACCCTTATGATCGTCGCCTCGCTCCTAATCCACATATATTATCATAACACATGGACGGCCATGAGGTCCTTAGTGATCCGATAGGGCTAATAAAATAATCAATTATCATTTCATTAACGTCAGGGACGGATACAGGAGGGGGGGGACGATGGTTTGATCGCCCAACAGGACTAGAAAATGTAAATGTTTATTCAATCTGAATTGATTTTAACAAATAATTTTGTTAAATTCGAAGTTTGAGAAGGTAAAATGCAACTTATATTATTTGTTGTCTAATGGGTCACTTACTAGTTATCTTGTTGTAGGTATACCTATTTAATTTAAACTTTTTTTCCAAGTTGGTCATTCGAGACGGGTTTTCTAATACTAAGTTTGAAAATCATCGGAAAAGGTGTTTGAGAATTAAAAGAGGAATGTTAGTACTTGGTATCATTAAATGATGTCGCTAGCGTGGCGCTGGTTGGTGCGTATAATGTATGGTCTTAATATCTTCTAGGTGTGATGTGGCACACTGTAGCTGATATACGGATACGGATGGCATTTCATTGTCCCTCCACTTCATGGGTTAAATTTTAAGCAAATTTCCTTGCTTCCTACTTTCGGACTCTTTTAGGAAAATAATAGGTACCTATTTTATGAATATTTGGGGAATTTTTAATACAATAAGGGATTTTTTAAATGTAGAATTGGCAACACTGAGTGCCCAAATTCATATCAAAATTTCGTTTTAGGTTTAAACAATGATCGAAAGTAGAATATCGATTACTGAAACCTTAATATCGATCACTGATATTATCGGATGGTCAAATATTGATATTACGATATATTGGTTCTTTTGATATTTTCAATCTCGGTCACCTTCTATCCTAGTTCCTAACATCCTACCCGTGTCACTGGCTCGGTACTCGGTATGCGAGGGGTCTGGGTTAGTTTCCCTGTACATTTTTTGTGTTAGGCCGGCCATACACGCACCGATAAGTCTGTGCAGACTAGGATCTGTACAGATTTCGTCTCCGATTTTCAGACAAAATCTGTGCAGATCCTGCCATACACGACAGATTTGTCTGTACAGACAAGTCTGCACAGACATAACGGTGCGTGTATGGCCGGCCTTAGATTTAGATACTTGGATGTACGGGGTCCACTTAAAAACTTACAATTCACCCATACCTCCTCGTGAGTCTAGTCAGTCAAGTTAGCATAATACCTATAGATTGTATAGAACTCTCAGAAAAACTAGAGCATTGTGGTACCCTGTGGTGTAAAGAGGCTTTCAAGTCTCACTACTAAACATATCATTAGTGTTTACATTCATATTAGCCTAGTCTCTAGTCCCAACTGAATGCTGGATTGGTGGTAGAGTTAGACGGTAGTAGCCGTAGCTCCTCAGCCTTAGTCTTCAATCCATCAGACTGTCGGTTTTTGGAATCGAACCGGCAGCCTGGATTAAATAATAATGTAAGAATGAACTAAAAAATTAGTTTTTTCTTACATTATTAATCCATTCATTCTTACACTATGCAATGCCTCCCTCAAGGCAGCAGCACAGCGTTTCCATAGCGTTATTTTTTTTCGATATTATCGATAATATAGGAACCTTAATATCGACATTCGATATAAAATAACGATATATGGAATGTCTTGTTTTAATATTCCAAAATATCGATATCCCTAGAAAGTCGGACCCTATTTATATCTAGCAGACAGCCAATTAAAATATACGATCTTTCCAGAACATTCGAACTCCACCTCCATAAAAATATCTAAATCCCAAGTGCATGATAATTTAGTAATAGTGCATAGTACAGTACAGCAGTAAGTGCATTAGTGCAGTTGCATTTGATGCTTTGTTTTGGTCGTTCATTTGTGAATCAATTTTTATTTTTAACTAGGTAGGTACCTAGATTTAATTAATTTGTGTTCAGAAGTTTACTGGTACGTGAGATCATTACATTTATTTAAATTGAGTTTTAAATTATACGAAGAAAGTAATTTTTCAATTCCATTATATTATTACTATTTTTATTTTATTATATCGAGAAAATAATTTAAAAATAAACCACTCATCAGCAACATGTCAGCGTAAGTGAGATTCAAATTCCATTGGTTAAATAATTATTTAATAGTAACAATAAGAGACTTATTATATCAAAAACATTTATATTTAACTGCATTCAGGCCAGTTAAATGCCTAATCTTCAAAGTTTGCTAGATATAATGTATAATTGTTGAGTACTTATTATAAGTACTAAGTAAGTACCTTCTTCTGTGATTTTTGAGTCCTGTACCATTGTGAATTTCCAATCATTTATTGCAAGTTTCCATGTAAAAATAAAATTATTCGTAAATCTACCGAACTCTTGACTGTTAAAACAAATCTTACGATCTATATCTATTGAAAATCAAAGCGAAGTCTCATCTAAGTTACTGGTATCCTCTGTCCATTATATTTTCCTTTGTTCTGAGTCTCGTTTCAACATGTTCACTCAAAATGTTTCTCTGCGTTGTTTTCTTCCAATAATTAATAGATTTCTACTTTGATCATTCAAATTGTGGAGACTCTCCATCCTTCGACTTGACACTTGGCTAGACTAGATTGATGATAAATCGAATGATTCGAAACCAGTTTCTTTATATTATAAATAGTGTTTTTGTAAGTGTTTCTTATTTTCTTTATCATATAAAAAGGAAAGTATTGTAATGGGCGGAAATTTTCGATGTCGAGTTGCGGTCCCCAGAGCCAAAATCTCGAGTTTCAGTCATTGGTCTGTTCAGTCCGTCTGTCTGTGAACAAGATAGCTCAAGAACGGCAAGTGCTAGAGATTTTAAATTTGGTATGTATGTCAGTTTTATGTCATGAACGGCAAAATAAGCTTTTGTTGGAAATTGTTGTCGGTTTTATGCCGCTTTCTAGGGGTTTTCGTATATCCTGCTTAAAACGGTAATAGCTAGAATTTTAAACTTGGTGCCTATTCATATCAATTTCATACAAGAAATTGGAAAATGTAATTTACGTTGAAGTGTAATATATTGTTGGCCGCTAATTAGAGGTTGACAGCCGCTTTTTGGCGGTTCTGCCTAAAACCGGAATGGAAAGAGCAAGAACATGAAATTTGATGCCTATTCATACCAATTTCATATTAGACATTGAATAATACAACTTAGGTTGTAATGTAATATATTGTTCGCCGCTAATTAGCGGTTGAAGGCCGTTTTTTGACGATTCCGCCTAAAACTAGAATGGAAAGGGATAGAATTTAAAATTTGGTGCCAATTCATATCAATTTCATAAAAGAAATTGAAGAATAAAACTTAGGTTGTAGTGTAATATATCAGAAAGTGTAATATATAATTGTATTTCCGCTCTGGACACTTCAAAACGTGTTTTGGCATTGAAAACTCGAAATCGAAAATTTCAGCTCATTACAATACTTTCTTCTTTTTTTTATAGATAAGGAAAGTCGTGTGATGTTCACACCAGATTTTTTTAAATTTAATTTAAAAGTTAATATTTCTTAACACTTATATTAACATGTTATTCAAAAGATTGTTTCAGACTTCGGTTTTGATATACATATGATGAAACCCACCCTTAACTAAAACCGATTTAAACTTTTTTAACTCGTTTCAATTTTAAAAGTAAATAGCCTGAATGTCACGTGGTTGATTCAGTGTCTAGACTCAAGGAACTCTACAACCTGCTTAATCAAGCCATGCTCTCGCCTCATGATGTTTGTTTCTTATCACGTGCGCTTATTAAAAAAAAATTATGATCCGAAATAAATGGTGGCCAAGTTGCCATGTGGTACTTAGTCGTCATCCAACGGATCGATTCTTTCTTCTCTAATCAACCTTCTCCAATGTTTAAATGTTCAGAATGACGTCAATGCAAGTTTAAAAAGAAAAAAATATTTCTTTCAAAATACTATCTAAGATTAGGTATAAATACAATAATACTAGAATATAACCATCGAGGGGAGCAAGTCAGCTTCATTAGGTGACGATGTAAATACAGAAGATTTGGTGTTAAAGAGAGTAGGCGCAGATCATAAGGTTGTGGCATTGGCATGATAGGATCAAGAATTGGAAAAGGTGAAGTTAAAGGAGACGAATTAAAATACTAGAACAGGGGTTTCCAGGTTCGGTATGTGCACTGGCCACATGATTTTGACGTTACCTTCGTGGAATGCACATATATTTTATTTTTGATCTACTTGTATTGGTTTAGACAGGGGCCCCCTCGGACATTTTGGAATAACCATATATATGTATTAGCCATATCGAGGCAGCAGCAGCTTTCCTTGACCTGGGAGAAGAGTGAGCATGAACAATAATATTATTTTACTTTACTTTAACTCATGTTACCCAAGTAGAAAAATTACCCCCTCTCGAAATCAAAATTCCATGTAAAAGTGAAACCTCGCTGAATGTTCCTAAACTTCAGTCATATAGCGGGAACTGGTATATAACAAGTCATAGGCGCTGACTGAACAGACTGTATTTTGAAAATAAAAATCACTTGTAGCTCTGATGATGTGCTCAGGAGAGTACGAAACTAGTTAGCTCCGGATTGACATCTTAATAATTTACCCTATTATGTATTTACTTGACATAGTATCTCAATTCAACAAAATTAAAAGGAAAATCGTTTTCTACTCAATTCCATGTTACACAAATCCGTGCGTACACATAATCATATTTGCTTACTTATGGTACTATCACACTATTTGTCATGATGCCATAATTTGTTATTTTTTTACTTCAAACAGTACCAAACAGTGTGATCGATAAATATTTTTGATGAAATTCGTTATTTGATTTTCTTTGATCTAACATAAAGGTGACCAAAATTTGTCTAAAGAGTGTGATTGGGTTTAACCGCATGACGAGTACGTTTGTCATTGTTTGATCGTTTTTGAAAACTGTTTCATTATTCTTAGCTTTAATTTTTTTATGATGCTTCTGTGGGCGCCTAAGTCCTCTTTTTATTAACTTTTCGATCAGATATTGTATTGGAAAGAGAAAAAATATCAAAATTATATTTATTACAGATAAATATCTTGTTGATATGGTAATCATTTTATTTCAAAGACACATCAAATAGTGTGTTAGGGCACAAATATATACCAAAAACACATAACTTCAACAAATATACATCAAATACTAAATTGTGCCAAAATATTGGAATCATGACAAATAGTGTGGTACGGCCTTTATATTTACTAACATCCCTCGATCGCGGCTTCGCCCGCACATATTTTAAATGAAATCACATTTTTATATACATGTATCATGCTATCTCTCTCTCGCTCCAATGTATTTCTTATGAGGATTGTTTACTTTTCGCGATTTCTACCCCTTAAAATTAAAATTTTGCAAAATCCTTTCTTAGTGCACACTTACATGGTGAAAAATTTCAAGTTTGTAGCATTAATATTTTCGGCTCTACCTTGATCAGTCGTTCAGGACATAGCCTTTTATATATAAAGATGTACGACTGTGAATATCATGTATGAAATATTAATAAAAGTTGTGTGGAAATATCGGGCCAGTAAATATTTCGAAGCTTGCGCCTAATACTTACAAGTATTTCAATATTTCTACAGTATATCAACTACGCAGTATTGATCTGTCTTCTGACTTGAGTGCTGTTCACTTGTTCAAGCTTTCAATTTTGAGGGTCTTTTTTTCATTTTCGATTGTTATCACCCATCATGATGAGGTATGATATTTTACATTTTTACCCAGTACTTCTATAACTGGGTCATAGCCAGATTT
Organism: Pachypsylla venusta; assembly: GCA_012654025.1. Taxonomy (NCBI): domain Eukaryota; kingdom Metazoa; phylum Arthropoda; class Insecta; order Hemiptera; family Aphalaridae; genus Pachypsylla; species Pachypsylla venusta. The sequence continues at coordinate 11,665,662 of CM022875.1, forward strand.
TTTGTCTGGTGGGAGTGAGCCCAAATGTTTAGTGAATAAAAAACTAACAAGTGTATTTTTTTCCTTCTTTCAATCATATAACTTTCTCAATTTGACATCTTCTTTAATTTCACCCTTTCCCAATTCTATTTGGTGTCGACGTTGCCTTTCTTAATCTTAATGGTACCATGCTACAACCTTCTGTTCAGCGCTTACAGTTGTACCCTTTCCTGAAACGCTAACGCTCGTTTGCTTGTTCAGTATCAATGCGTAGTAACTCCGCTTTGATAATAACATTCCATCTTTGGTTTGAAGCAGAGTTTTTTTTAAAAAAAGACTGGATTTTTTTTTAAAAAAACGGTGGCTACATTATTTTTGAGTTCATACTAATGTTGCTAATTTCATGTTGACTGCCATTTTAGCAAAAATTAGCATAAGGCTATAACAGTTTTTAACGATTTTGTGTTGTGATATTTTTCTTGGGTCTCAGCTTATGGTTTTTGAGGAGTCCATCCCGTCAAACTTTCGATATCTGTTACCGTTTTGGCTAAACATTAAATTTTATTTTTGCGAGTTTGTACCATGAGCGTGTCCACGTGGGTTTGCGCCCTCGTGATGCTGGCTATTTTTCCGGCCCAACCCAGGCTGGGTGAGGTTAATGTGGGTAGCTGGTTTGCAAGTTTCCAGCGAATGGAGGGTGAAACCCCCGTCTTGAATGACCAATAGATGTTAAAGAGACGTTAGGCCAAATTAAAAAAAAAAGATCAAGATGCCACTTGAAACTTTCTCGCTGTGAGTTGATGTGTTGTCGCGACAAAATTCAAAATATTGGACCATTTCTTGATGACTTACTATTTTGGTAAACAATTCGAAAAAATAAACTTACACACAACATACGTGCTTTGTACATTTTTTTCTTAAAAGGTCGCATATGAGTAAAGGGACTCTTTTGAAAGCTCAGAGGGGAAGCATTTCCGGGCTTAGAAAATTTTCTTGTTATATTAGTCTCTCGTATTTAACCTGTGTATTGAGTCCGGCCCCCCACATTGTTCATTGTGCAACCAATATGGATTTCTTAATGCACATATCAATCAATCGTGATTTGTTTTACTGATAAAGGAAAAGTACTACTCCTCAATAAATCAATGGTCTGTGTTGTATAATTATAAGCGCATCCATCGATAGCTTTCACTTTATTTGTCTGATGATTTAACTGTACCTTTGAAAAGCCAAATTTTCTTTATCGCCTTTTTAGTTTTCAAAATTTGTAGTCTTCAAGATATCTGTGAGATTAAAAATTGATCCATTAAAACTATACTATGTCCTTTTCCGTTAGGTTTAAGTACCCATTGATAAGGTAGTTTTATATAATAGTAAGATCTCTGTTTTATATAATACCTAATAAGCCTCAGTAGCTCACTTGTTTTGGGCTGTGAATTCGTAACCAGGAGGCTGTTGGTTAGAATCTAACTCCATTCCCGCCGCTTGTCACAATAAATCTAAATAAAGGTTGCTGTGATAATTGCAATCTCAATGGAGACTGCAACCAAATTAATAATAATAAAATTTAAAATAAATAATAATAATAAAATTAAAAATAAATCTCTCCCCGATGAACCTTTGGTAAAAAGTTATAGTACAATAGCGACAAGTAGCATTTTAGAAAGTGAATTGAACTTATCCTTTGGTACGTTCCGGAGCCTTACTAACCTAATCTCATCTTCATCCTAATCTGTTTCAGAAATATGAATCTGGATCAAGAAGTGCTGAGGTTGTGGACCTCCAGGAAATCTATTGAAGACATTATTGAAGTCGGTGATGAGGTTAGTTATTCATAATTTTTTTCGAAACAATCCCCTTTGTTATAGGCAGATCTACCCCTAAATTTTCGAAGTGCTTATGTCCCCCCCCCACTCACAACAAATACTGTAAGCCGTTGGTTTAGAGTGAGAAGGGGTGATGTAGCAAAAAAAGGTATTTACTACTGAATAGTGAGCCATTGAGTGAGTCATAAAAATGATTATATATCAATTTACTGGGTCATGGTAAATGTAAAAGTTCATTATTTAAAAAATATAAAACAACAAGGGAAATTAATTTTCTGTAAATTGTATCGTCACAGAAGTTTTTAAAAATAAATCCTGAATTCTGAAAAAAAATGAGATTTGAATTCACTAAGTCATCGCTTGTATAAATGGCTCAGTTTCAGTTAGCCTAGTTCTTGGGGTCTAGAGTCCCTGTCTTCACAGTACATTTTTTTGTTGATAAAAAGTCGAAAGTAAATTGTAATTCGCCAAGAAAAGCAATTTGTAGTTGAATATTAACAATTTTTGCTTTCCGTCAAGAAAACTAAATAGGTATTTTTTTGAAAAAGTACTGAATTCAATACAACTAGTTTCTTTATAAATAGAGTTTATGTATGTGTTTTGTTTTAATTTAATTTAAAGGCACGGAACCTAGTTTAAAATTCGGTTCCGAGCATATTTTTTCGATGTGTTCGGCTCCTCCATGAAAACGCCCCTGTCTACAACGTGGACATTGCAAAGGTTGCTGTGCGTGATTGTGACTTTATTTAGATATCCCCTCCTCGAGTCCATACCTGGCCCCCAGCGACTAATACTCGAGAATACACGCAAAAATCGCTCACTTATCACTTCGAAAACACAACGATATCACTTCCAAAATTAAACTTGCTCCATTTATCGCTCAAATAATACTGACTCGTTTTCTACGTGTGTCTTCTATTTATACCTTCATTCAAATCGTTCTAGAAAGCTCGCAAAAAGGATTTTTCTATTGCGCAAACAAACTACGCGTTCTAAAAAGAAAACTACGCGTTTTATAAATAATAATTAAAACGTAAAACACCCCATCCTACAATGTAAA
>CM022875.1:11672287-11702558 GCA_012654025.1 Pachypsylla venusta
TTTTTTATTGTTTCTTGATTTATATCAAAAACAATAGGAACCTTTTTTTTTATGTTGGGTTTTCATATCACAAATCTTCTATTTATGACGAACTAGGTATATACCTAAATGCTAATAGGTCCATTCAAACAATGCAATCTGTAATCAAGCAAAACGCTAGTTTTGCAACGCCAAGAAAAACAAAACCAGCGTGCTATATATACCTACGCTAAACCTAGTTTGTAAGAACCCCTTTAGCGGGCATCACTGAAGTTAAGAACAACCAGCGAGGTTAAACCAAGTGGGTGAGCACGAAGTGGAGTTAGATTTGTAAGTTTCAAGCGAATAGAAGGTGAAATACCTGTCTCGAATGACAATTAGAAGTTAAACTTTCATATTGCGACCCTTTCAATAGCTGCGCTATTGATAATGCTTTAAAAATGAAACTCAATTGTCTTAAGAAATAGTCATTTTTATAGCTTCCGAATCACCTACGGGGTAAATATTTTACAGGTGACCTGAACTTGGCACACATATGATATCACCTCATTTGTAGGCAAATAATTTTGGTGTGACATGAACTTGGCACTCATGATATCACTTCTTTTGTGACCATATTTTTAGGAGAGATATGAATGAGCCTCTTGAATTTTTGGTAGAGATTTGAATCAACACTAGGATCTCGATTATTATAGAGTATGCATCCTGGCGTTTCACTTTGGCTATATTGTAGGGACTATGCAGCCACTAACACTTGGATTTTTTGATAAAGGACGCCTGGTCCCCTTTGAATCATGGGTCCCCATGAGACCGCATTGGCTGGCTGCATTGCTAAGCCACTGCTTGAAACATTAAGCTTATTATCTCAGAGATGGGAAAATTGAGCAATTTCGTAATTTCAAAGTGTTGTGCAGTGGGCAACGTTATTTCAATGTCATACGAATAGTGCAATGTTAAATATTGATCTTAATTAGAACAATATAAAATTTTGCTATTAATAACCATAAACAATTTGACTAATAAAGTATGACGTCAAAGGAGAGACTCTGTCAAGGCGACACAAGGTTTGTTATTTTACTACCTAAAAAATACCCCTCCCCCCCCCTCAATTTGATATTTTATTTTTCAAAGTATGTAGAATTCAAAAATCGAATTAAAAAAAAATCTGTTCGTCCGTGGTATTCAGTGAGTTGGTTGGTTGGACGAACAGATTTTTGAATCGGTTAACGCTACAAGGTACCCCCTTACCTTGTAGCGTTAACCGATTTTGCTGAAATGTGTTATGTACTTCCCATAGATTTAACTTCGCGTTTTTCCTTAATTATCCGTTTGTTCCACGATAACTCTCGAACGCCCTGTCCGATTTGGATGATACTTGATATGCACATTCATCCATTCTTCTTCTCTAACTGTACTTTTTCCCAACGCTAGTTGGGGTTCTACCATGCCGCAATCCCTCTTTGTCCTGCATCTACCCTCTTTATCTGTACACTTTCTTACACGGTAATCCTTGCTTGCTTCTAACAGTATCCATGCGTCGATTGCGTAGAAACTGCTTTTTGCCGATGACTTTTTTCCATCTTTGGTTTGAAGCAGAGTTTTTTTAAGGTCTGGATGCCTTTCTTTACACCAAACCTTTGTATTTACACGGGCTTAGGACCGTGTCACCCTCGGTGGTTACCTTTTGATAAGGACATTCATTACAGTTCTAAGCAATACATGTTTAAATATATCAATTAATCTCGTAAGGCGTCTATGGCACGTTGAATGCAATAGTTCCCATTAGATAACTGAAGTTAAGCAACATCCAGCGAGGTTGTACCATGTGGGTGCCCACGTGGGTTTGCGCCTTCGTGATGCTGACCATTTTTCCGGCCTAACCCAGGCTGGGTGGGATCAATATGGGAGCTGTTTTGCAAGTTTCCAGTGAATGGAGGGTAAAACCCCCGTTTTTGGTTCTGATTGAGTATATGAGTTGATTTGCTGAAAATAAATACTCCAGGTCGTCTCGAAGCGTAGACCCAACCATCGTGAAGACGAATAAAGTGGCCTTATTTCTAGAACTCTCAGTTGAGGAAAAGGATTGATTGATTTGGTTGGTCACTGCTGTTACAACAACAACAAAACCTCCGTCTCAAATCATATAAAAGAAATTATAGTGACATGAACACGTGTGTTGTAACATTTACGACACCACGTGTCAGTGTGTTTGTGTCGGCTTGTAATTTTAATTTTCATTCTGATAAATAATAATCTGTCCCTATACCGAGCCTCAAAAAATTCTAAAAATAGAAAACTAAGCCCGAGCGAGGAAAAGAGTGTTTAAGAGTTTAAGTTGTTATCCCAAAGAGGTGACAGATTGTGTATTGGTGTTGTGTAAGGAAAACCCAAAACAAAGTCATCACAGCATTACAAGAATAAATAAAAAAAACATTAATTTATGACCTTTTTCAAAAGTGACAGATTGTGCGTTTGTAATGATTGTGCGTTTATAATAATTGTGCGTTTGTAATAAATATGTAGCTGAACGTTTGTCCATGAGGATACCAGATTCGAGGATCAGGTACTCTGGTGGTTATTTGTTCAAAGTCCCCAATAATAGGGAGACATGTATGTTCAAGTCCCCCATGATAAAAGCCATTTCCCTCTACTACATTATACCGGTGAAACCGGAAAATATCTAGGAACATTGGGTTTCCTCGAGCGTCAGTAATTGCTGATTTTGTGACTGAATTTCGCCAGGATAAACGTAGTTTAAACGCTATAATTAAAAAAAGACCCTCGGCAAATACTGAACCTTAAGACATCACAGCATTACAAAAGGAACACTATTCATTCGTGTATTATCTATTTTGGTTTATTATTTTCAATAATTGGAAATCGTCATGAAAAAAAAAAAAAATACCCCATCACCTAAAAAATATTTGAGGGAGATAATTGGGTACCTACAGTGAAAAAAAATTACTGTGCCCCGCGGACGGACGATTTTTTTTATTTGATTTTTGGATCCTACGTACCTTGAAACGTAAAACATCATACTTTTTTAGTCAGTAAAATAATAAATTATACTGACTAAAACAAAATATGATGGCCACTGAAGTAACAATCTGTCACATTGACATATTGTTACTTCTGTGGCCTCAACACCAATAATCTTGTTAAGTTTAGAATCAATCTACATTATTAATTGTTTCAGCAATCTCAGAACTCGTCAGTTTCCAAACCACCAGTTAGTCCTGATGGAGAGTTCAGTGGCGACGTGTTTGCTTCCAATAAGGTAAGTGTCCTCTATAACAGCGCGCCGTACACTTCTGATACTGTTTTCTGCATTACATATTGTTTCGTTTTTTCTATATTGAGGTATCTTACGTTTATTAGTACGCGCGAGTGTTTTCATAACGTTCGCCTAAGGGTGCTCTGAGATAGCTACATACTTATCTTATAGAATAGTGAACATTTTTGTTTACATGCAAGGAAAAACAAATACACTGGGGTTCGTATGGAAGTCTGCATATTTCTCGATCTGCGGACTCCCATAAGAAAATGTATATTTTTTTTCTTGCTTTTGAAAAAATGTGTGATGTGCGCTATAAGATAAGTAAGTAAGGGGCTGTCTAAGAGCATCTTAAGAGTTGTGATATAATAACACAAAGAAACAGCATTTATTTATTATTAATTTACTGGGTTAATTTTGGTAGCATGTGCTCAACGAGTTTTATGCATTGAGTGGTATTTTTTTTTGCATACGATTTTAAGCTGTGTTTAGCATCTGCTCAACGGGTTAAGAAAATGCTCTTACTATTGAGCAAATGCTAGTTTTATGCATAATTCTCAATATTTGATTTAACAATTCATGATGTGAATCTGCCTCGTTTAAGCGCTCATCTGGTAAACAGAGGGACGCGGGTTTAATCCTAACATGAGGGTGGATTTTTTTCTCGTTTGTTTGTGTTTTGGAGCACATAAAAATCGGGCTCTAAAGGTTATGTGGTAGAATATGTTTCGGGCAGTATCCTGGTTATCTTCTACGCAAGTGTTGATTTTTTTATTTAAATTTAATTTAAAGAGAACATTTCCATGGTATTCGACCCATGCCAATGATAGAAGGTGATAGGTCAAAATTTGTATTCCTATGGGGAAACAACGGCGAAAGTTTCCGCAACGGCGGACGGTTAAAATCGGATTTTGTATTCGATTTTTAGATGCCACAAAATTTTATATGATAGTGAAGTACTATCATATAAAATTTTGAGGGGAGGTATTTTTTTTTTCGTGACGATTTCGAAGTTCGTTATTGAAAATAATATGTTCTCGCAGAGAACAAACGGAGCATTAGATTCCTCGTAGAACGAGGAAAAAGGAATAAACGAATATTTTTGGAATTTTCATTATATTTTATATACTGATTTCAATTGAATTTTCATTATATTTTATTTACTGATTTCAATTGAATTTTCAATGGCTTCACAGTGAGGAACATTTCCTATTCTTATGAAGTCTTAGAAAAATTCATTTGCGATTTTTTTCTTCAAGATAAATAAGTTGTAAAATTAAAGAAAACCAGGCTGCTGGGAATTTCATTAGTTAATAAATTTCATTTGGTGGGGGATATCGCTCTTGAAAGCTTTCCACATATAGATTTATTTTTGTGAACAATGAACCTTTGGAATCGTCACGGAAATAATACCCACTCAGAATTAATTATTTTACGTCAAGGTACGTAGAATCCAAAAATCGAATAAAAACTCCGTTTGTGCGCTGTTCGCCGTGAACTGCAATCTTTCAAGCGTTGACCGTTTTCGATGAAAATTGGTATGTAGGTTCCATTTGGGGTTTAATAAAATTATGTGCCGAAACATTAGTATGTAGAATTTTTTTTTCATTACATAAAATTCAAACAATATACACAATCTAAGTTTCCCTCCCTAAGCTAGAAGGTCTAGGTTCTTAGTTGGGACTTTACAATATCAGTTACTTAGTATTAGGATAGGTATAATAAATATAAACTAGATATATATGAATACTTGAAATTTTGATACATTGATAGAAAATAATACAGTATATAGAAAATATGGGACCCTAATGTGTCTAAATTATCCTTTTATTGTGCACATTTTCAATTTACTTTTGAATCTCAAATCTCAACTTTATTGAATACGTCAATAAGAGCCATTAGTAATAATGTGGTTCGGTCAATTATTTTTTTAAAAAATCCACCCACCGAAGTTTGCGAGTGTGAGGGGCCTCCTAGAGAAAGTTCGTGGTAGGGCCTCAACATTTTGCCGCCACTGAATAAGCGACAAATGGTAGCATCATGATGACCTGGAACTCAGCCAATTACCCCTTAATACAGTTTCGGTAAACTTATAATCATTATCAACCTATTTTACCAACTTTTCCAAACCCGAATCTAGAAATAGAGAGAATATTTGGTTTTGAGAGGAGCACCGCTACAACAATTTACTAGAAGTTGGATTTGGTTGTGCCGTAATTTGAATTTTTTTTACAAATTCTTAGTACCAAACCCTTATCAATTGGTACAATTAGTAGAGTGGTCAACATTTGTACACAAAGGTCACTCTGGGTTATCACACTGGACTAGGTCAATGTAGTCTACATTTCTCCTATCACAATTTGTTATACAGTGTGGTAACATTCTAGTTGTGCTATAGGAATTAACATGGGATTTTCTTTTCATGGACTAGACATTTTCTCAGTAAGTACCTAAATTTCAACGACATAATATGCTTTCCATATAGTTTTTCATCTGAATACTAAAAACACAACGATCAGTTGTGTTAGTGGCCCTAATATTTACATCCCTTTTTTTATTCTCAGGCTGATTTTCACAAATTTTTCAGAATTCTTCAGTAATATAAACAAAAGTTTACTCCATTCTGTACCCTGAGGTTTCAGGTTCGGTTGCTGATCTGAGAAGATTTCCATCAATTTTTTGTTTTGTTTTTAATTTGGCTTAGCGTCCATTGGTCATTCAAGAAGGGGGTTTCACCCTCCATTCGCTGGAAACTTGCAAACCAGCTACCTAAATTGACCCCACCCAGCCTGGGTTGGATCGGAAAAATAGCCAGCATCACGTGGGTTAGCGCCCTAACCCACGTGGATACCCACATGGTAGAACCTCGCTGGACGTTGCTTAACTTTAGTGATCTATCGGGAACTGGTGTATTCAACGTGCCATAGACGCTGGCTAATTTCCATCAATTTAATAAATATATATAAAAAAAAAACAATTTTACTTTGGCACAATTATTTTTTTTAATACAAATGAGAAAAATATAATTTCAGATATTTTTTATTGTCAGACGAAGAAACGAACCAACATTTCCTTCTTCCTGATGTTCAAAAATTTACCTTTGGTATGTAATTTCCAGATAAAATTTAATTAGTTTTAGATAAAAATCTTCTCAGATCAGGTGATACACAAGGTGTAGATCTTATTGGTTTCGTCGGATTGTCTTAAAAAGTCAATTTCTTGATAAAAATACAAGAAAAGCATATTATGTCGTTGAAATTTCAGTTCCTACTGCAAAATTTTCTCGGCCCTATAAAGATCATGCCATGTTAATATCTATGGTACAATTAAAAAGTTAACATACTGAACGTATATGAATCGTGAATCGTTGTTTGGAAAGAAAAAGTATTATTCCCCAGCACAAAAAATCTTCAGAAAATGATTTGGCAACAAATATTCTTGATGATGAATCATTTGGCCAAGGACTTGTAAGGGTGCTTGCAGACAGCCGCATACTTACTTATCTAATTGCATAGCACACATCTTTGCATATATGCAAAGAAAACAGATACACATGTCCTTATGGGAGAGTCAGTGTAAGGGTGCTCGCAGATAGTCCTATACTTACTTATCTTATTGCATAGCACATATTTTTCAATGCATATATGCAAGGAAAAACAAATACACATGTCCTTATGTGAGGCAGTGTAAGGGTGCTCGCAGACAGCCGCATACTTAATTATCTTATTGCATAGCACACATCTGTGCATATATGCAAGGAAAACAAATACAGATGTCCTTATGGGAGTCAGTGTAACGGTGCCCGCAGACATTCGCATACTTACTTATTTTAATAAAGGCCACTTGAGCGTTTGGCATGGAATTTTGTAAAGATTTTTTTTTATCTTTTACATTCAATGACCACGTGATGAAAGCATTGACCTCTTCATTCTCGCCTACACTTTGATAAGAGAAAATTTCCGCATACGAAATGAAAAGAATGACGAGTTCATCAAAGGATTGGATATCTTGTACGTGTACACGCATTAGACTAGTATGGAACCCTATATATGTGACTGCCGGTGACGAAAACTTTTTGGGCACAATTACACCTCTATGTGGCAAAAATCCCCATCATGGCGGATGCTGTGTGGTGGAAATCGTCACAAAAAAATAATACCTCCACCGTCAAAAAAAAAAAAAAAAATTNCCGTAAAAAAAAAAAAAAAAATTGAGGTACAGTGAAAAAAAAAATCACTGTACCACATCGGACGGACGGATTTTTTTATTCGATTTTTGGATTCTGAGTACCCTCAAACGTAAAATATCATATTTTGGTTGGATATTCTTTAGCCAGTAAAATAATAAACCCATGTGCCATTGACAGATTTTTTCAACATTATTTTTTTTGCGGGTCAAACACTTATGTACCCCTGCCACTTCTTTAACCCCGCAAGAAAGTTGATTATTTGCCCTTGACACTAACTAAATTTTGAAAAGTTTATACATCAAGTCACTAAAATGTTGTTGCAGTGGCATTCCCCTGAAAAATCAACTAGTCTCGCCATGTCTAGAAGAATTATAGAAGTAGGATTGATATTACCGAAAAGTTTTTGATCTCCCTTGGCTGTAACTATAATGCTGTGCGTTCCAGATCGTCCCGCTACATAGAACCTCCTACTGCGAGGACTAATGACACTAATCTACTACGTCTTCGTATAAAAACATCGCACATAAAAGATTTCATTTTGACCGAATTCACGTGTTATCCACGCGTGAAACACTCCATGACTTATCTATTACTATACGACATCACGTGTCACGTCACTAATAAACTAAAGTGTGTTCCAACAAGAATGTGCGATTATAAATGCGTATAACTTCCAATCGTGGAATGTTTTTCCCCAGAGTCAGTGATTTAACCGTTATAAATGCGTATAACTTCCTAACGTGGAATGTGTTTTCCCCTGATTCAGTGAGTTAACCATTATAAATGCGTATAACTTCCTAACGTGAAATGTTTTTTTCCCAGATTCATTGTGTTAACCATTATAAATGCGTATAATTTCCTAACGTGGAATGTTTTTTCCCAGATTCAGTGAGTTAACCATTGGACAATAATAGTTATAGAAAGATTACCTCGTGAGCAATGTGCAATTTGTTGAGTATCGTACAATCCGGGATAATTTTAGACAACATAAAAGACCAAATAAGAGAACAATTATTGAGTCTGTAAAGACTAATTCTTCTTCTTTAACTTCACCTTTTCCCAATTTCATTTGGGGTAGGCGTTGCTTTCCTTAATTCTACCATACCACAACATTCTGTTCAGTGCCTACTCTCTTTTCTGGCATGGTAACCCTCACCTGCTTCACAAAGTATCAATGGGTAATACTGCTCATTGCCGATGACCCTTTGGTTTGAAGCAGGATTTTTTAAAGGCTGAATGGCCTTCCCAACATCAAAACTTCTGTATTTACACGAGTTTAGGACCGATACCTAATGAAGCTGACCTACTCCCCTCGGTGGCTACACTACTTGCACGTAGATCCAGTTCATGGCCTGAGAACGTGAGGCACAATCTTGGCATTTTCATTCGTAATTGCGCGCAAAAATTGTTTCTACAACTGAAACCCGATTATGTTCAACAAAAGTCACTCCACATATTTTTCTCGTCGCTGTAGGTATCACTTGTGTAACGCTAATTTTATTTGACTTTGCGGATGACGTACGTCTCCGTGGACTCCTTGGTCTGATTATGTTTGGGGGTAACTAAGCCTCCTAAGTACATTTGAGTAGCTATGGTAAAAGCGATAAAGTAATTGTTAAGTATAGCTTGGTGTATTGGAGTGATTGTTAAAAAACCTTGCAATGCTTCCCAAAAAATTGGAATATGCATTAAATACAAGTACATTTTGTGAAGGCAAATAACTTCACATTATAAAGTCCTACCCATTTATCATCGGCCCCACTCGCTGAAATACTTCATCGGCCCCACTCGCTGAAATACTTCATTGGCCCTTCCCACTAGAACACCCTTATATCTAAGATAAAACTCCATCATTAAGTTAATATTGTCAATGTAATATTTGAATTATTCATCAAAAGCTCAATAATTGTAATAAATGAATGTCTTTGGTGACTAAGTTTTTTGAAAAAGTATATCTAATTTCGACCGATCAAAAATTCAAATATTTAAAAGCTCACAAATTTATATTTTAAGTAAATATTATAATTTAGCTTTGGAGAGACGTTCTTTAGCGAACACAAATGAGGATAAAAAAAAAAATCTTGTACACGATACTAAAATGACAAGGTGTGTTCTTGCGCAGAAAATAATGACGTCGTGTGTGTCGTGTATTTATGTTTACTGAAGGATTCCGTTTTTTACTGTTTCAAAACGAAAACAATCAGACACTCACTTGTCATCACTCATCACATACTCAACTTACTTTACTTCCCCATACACGTATTACACATTTACTTACACTCACTGATTATTTAGTTAATCCTGCACCACTATATACACTTATCATTGATTATCTCAAGACACACTTATCACTTTCACACACTCATCACTTGTAAAAAAATCATCATCTCTCTTGTCCACACACTATCACAAACAGCGTCAGTAATTGCTCCACACTTTTTGGGGTGATGGTGCGAAGACGGTTTTTTGTTAAAAAAAAACACTAGAAAGTAAAATATAAATGAAAGTCAGAAGTTTTCATCAAGACCAAATTTTGACTACGGAGGGAATGAGGAAAGTGCCTGTCACGTTATTTTTTATTACAACTCACTACTTGCGTGGAGACTTAGCAATGGGGCTTGACAACCCCGACAAATAACTATCCAAAAGCTCGATCAAGCTTATTTAGGTCTTTACTAGGCACACAGATTACAATCCAAGCACAAAAATCCAGTTGAGGCTTAGGTCCTGGGTCTTGTAATATACGAAGGTCCTTGAAAAACAAAAGTAGAATTGAGCCGCACACATGACGTCATGCGCAACTTGAATTTGGAACGGTGCGCGGAGTATTACATGCACCTGGTCCTCTAGTATCGCGTTTTTTTTTTTATGTGGTGTATAAAAATTAGTTTTATTGAATTTTAAGATAAGAATTTTTTAATTTTTTTTGACTGAAGGTCCTGTTTTCTACAAATTCATTTATTTTAAACATTTTTCAGATATTTGAAGGAGCTTCTTTTGTTTGCGTAAAACACAAAGGAAGTATGAAATCATAGGAATAGTAGACACAAGAAATAATCAGACTCGTTCAAAATTGTAATCCCCCTTCATAGATATTGTTGCAGCGGTGTTGTTCCTATTAAAATGAACTGATCTTTCCGGAAAGAACCGTTGATTTTCATTCACCTTGGCCGGAATTAGTGTATCAAAAAACGGTGAATCCAATAAGAGGTTACCTACCGGAAAGGTTTTGATGGTACTTGGCTTGAACTCTGAAGGGCCGTTCATAAAATGTCGTTTTGTATTATTACTCGTTTTTTCAATACCTAGCGACCTCATTTTATATTACCCCCTCCATATGTGGCAACGATCGTTTTATTTCATTTTTTCCTCGGTGTGCAAAAATGCACACCGAGTCCAAAAAAAAAAAAAAAAAAAATTATGTGGCCATCTGGTATTAGCCAAATATATAAACGTTCTAAACAGGTCGAAGCTTGCGTCTATGCGGTAAACTTTTTTTGTGGGAATTGTTTGTTATTGTGCTGTTACTGTAACACTAATTTTGTGACCTCTAAAGTTTGAGAGGGAATTTTTGGCGGGGCTTAGGGAATTTTTGGCGGGGCTTTTTAACTTAAATTTTGTCACAAAAACTGCTTTGGCGTTATTAACTCTACAGTAAGCCTGATTCAAAAAAATCGCTCATAAAAAAGGCGTACAATAAAATTTTCCATTTTAAATTCCAACATTTTTCCTGAAATACGAAATAATAAAAGTTATTTTTGTAAAAAAAAAAGCATCATTTTACGCCAAAACTGCGTCACCTGTAGTGGCCCCTCTATATGTCCTATAGGAAAAATGTTGAAATCAAAGTTATAGAAAATTTAATTGTACGTCTTTTTTATAACAGTAATTTTTTGCATTAGAGGAACCATTCGTGAGTTATTTACGCTAAAAAGCACCGCCAAAAAGCTTTGGGGGTCGCAAACTTAGTGACACAGCACCATACCAAAATATTTCCACAGAAAAAAAATCGTTTACCGCATTTAATGCAAGCTCAAATGCTATGTATACCCGTATTGCGTTATAATACTACTCGTATGTATGTTTTTCTTTCTTTCAAATGTTCGCAATATGATTTCATACAAATAATTTGTGTTTTGTGTTTGGATTTTATTATTATTTTGTGTTTTGTCGTTTGGAAACTCGCATATGTTTTGGTTTTTTTCAGAACTTTACCTGACATGGTTGTTCCTTAACATCCTCCCTGGGAGGCTGGCAATGAACATTCGCCTTCTCTGGGAAAGAGAATATATTAAGAGAGATATACGTTTGAGTGAGAGAGATTTTCCTAAGTATATTATCCTAGTTTATCTAATATCAAACCTTTATTCTACTTTTGTGTATCTGTATTTAACATTTGTAGATAGACGCCGGTCCCGCCTGCAGTTCCCTTCCCCATGTAAATATTTGGAATAAGCTATGCGGGGGGAGATTCTTTGTTGAAATGAAATATCCCGTTCCAACTATACGTTTTTTTTTTTGTTTTTTTTTTTTTGTCGTGGCGATAAATAAAAATATGACAGAAGATTTTGTTCCCACCTGAAAAAAAACTCATAATTCATCAGTCTTTTGATACCGTCGGTATCAGAAGACTTACAAATTATAATTGTGAAGGTTTCTTGAAATGGGAACACAACCCTTCTTCACGATGTTTTTTTCGTCCACTTCAGAAAAAAATTTGAAGTGATAACGGGGGTGTAACTTCGAAATTTTAAGGGGGATACGAGATGTATTTTTAGAGTCACCTTTGAGCGAATTCTTCACTTTAGTCGCATCGACTGACTGATGTTCCTTTTTTTGGTTTGTTATTTTCAATAATGAGCCTTTGGAATCGACCACAAAAAAAAAAAAAAAAAATCATTGCAAGTTCATTATTGAATATAAGAACCCAAAAATCGGTCCATTTAACTATGGCGAACAGAAACGTGCTCAGAAATAAAGCGAAATATTTCGTTTGAAATTTTATATATCGTTTCACCAAAGAGAGAACCAGTGTTGCGAAACTTACATTTTGAACAGTCCTATTATCAATGGACTTTAATCAAAAACTCTGTTGATCGTGCCAACTACTAAATCAATTGATGTTGCTCGGTTGGATAGGAGCCCGCAGATAGGCCAAAACCACTGTTGCTCGAATATGAACGGCTTTCCTTATCTATAAAAAAAGATTAGAAAGTATTGTAATTTGGATGTCGAGTTTTCAATGCCTTGTAGTGAAATCCGCAAAAAAGCGTCCATTAACCGTCCAATTTTCATCCATCTCTTACCGTTCTCATTTTCGACAGGTCGAAATCCGATAAAAAGCGCCAACAATGGATACTTCAACCAAAAGTGTCTACGCAGTCAATCCATGAAATCTATATGAATATGTACCCCATACTTCAAGTTCTAGCGTTTATTGTTCTATTCGATTTCAACCAAAAGTTTTTTGTGTCGTTTATGGCGTAAAACTGACATCCATATAACGCACTTACCGTTCTTGAGATATCTTGTTTACAGTCCGACAGACAGACACACACAGAATGGGTGTAACTCAAGATTTGGGCTCTGGGGACTTGAAGAGTGTTTTGCATTGAAAACTCGACATCGAAAATTTCAACCCATTACAATACTTTCCATTTCATAGGATAAGGAAAGTAAAAAGTGTTATTGAAGTTGTGCTTAGACACGATCGCACTAGGCGACATGCATACGGGGAGAATATCACAGGCTTGATAGCTCAAACATCGGACACCATCATTTAAACAAATTTCTAAATTCTATAAATCAAAGCAGAGTGATATTTTTAAAACGTAAAAGACCAGATCACAGAAACCGGTTATTAAAATCTGTTATCTTGCATTGCATTGATGAGTTCCAACAGAGGTATGAGACATTATAAAGTCAACGTGGGTTGGGTAACAGGAATATTTTACCTATAACATATTTCAACGTGGTACTTATACAGTGTGTCCCAATACACAAAAAGCCCAGGAAGCTGAGGTGTGGGGATTCCAAACCTAGGGGGTTAAAGCTTAATGAAATGAAAATACAGGGTGTCCCAAAAAAAATATGTAATTATTTTTAACACTCATACTTGAGGTCAAAAATATGCCACTTTTCTTAATTAACATGGGTCCGCAAAAAAATCTGGAACCTCACGGTCCTGTTGCGTGGACAGGTTGCATTTCTAGGCCCATATTTCTTTGGGCATTAGAGGAGACTAGAAAGTGACTGAAGGAAGGTATCTAAAGCTTTCCAAATTCTGAACTGCCTGAAATCTGGCTACTCCGTAATTCATTCTAATGACTTATTGATCTCCTATATTTATTTTATCTTAATAAAAGTTGTTACCCAGAACCACTTTCGCATTTCTTCAGGACACACCCTTTTAAAGCCATGCCTTCCATCAGAAATTTTTTGAACCGGGAGGGATTTGATCTCAAAACCTCCGGATCAATATTTAATTGTCTAAACAACTCGGCCATGGTAATCGGCTTATTGATCTCCTATAATGCCAAATATAATCATCGGGTGTTAGTTCGTACTGTAGGTTGGTAAGTACGAGTGAATTAGACAGGCCCCTAGCCATTGCATTTTCTGTTTCTTTTCTATCTTTATTTTCTTTCTATTCGTCTGTACTTCTGTTTATCTTTAATTCTACTATTTTCTACATCTTCTTCTTCTGCTTACCTCTTTAATACTCGCAGGGTGTTTACTGTTTGACTGTCCATGGATATTGATTCTTAAATCTAGCTCCCTTCGGTGGCTATAAGTCTTTTTATACTTTCTTTAATTAATTTAAAAATGTTAATGAGGAATGTTCATAACTATTTCCGGAGTTATTTATGGAGTTTTTTGAATTCTGGCATAGTTAAACATTTAACGCCCTGCACATTTGCATTTTTTCTTCTATCTTGATTCTCTTCTTCCTTTGTTTTAGTTTCTCAATTGACCCTGTGATCCTCCTCCCCCCCCCCTAAAATTTCCCAAGGAATACTTGTTATAGCATTTTTGATTTTATTTTCCCAGGAATTTTCTGAAGAAGATGCAGAGGGCAGTGATTCTGGTTTTGAATTTGAAGATTTTGAGTCTGGCGATGATGAGACACCAAGAATTGTTGACGGAGGAGATTTAAAAGATTTTCCTGTCAAATATTTCATTCCGGCTATTCGTAAACATGAATTTCCAGCTGTTGGAATCTATGTCCATCCAAATATTACTACTGGATTCAGATACAAAGTTCGACCTATTGAAGATGAGGTATGTCAGGATTTCAGTTACTGTGTGGTGTCTTTTGTCATAGTTGGTGGGGATACTTACCCTCATACGCACCCCACTCGGCTTGCACCACTTTCATATCTTGATCGAGTCGAAAGAACTAAAAAAGTTACTTGGTTTGGCAGAAATGTTATTAACAAGGAATGTAATAGCCAATAAATGAAACTGAATATAGTAAACATGATATATGTCTATAGGACTTTATAATTGCTAGCTAAGTCCGGTAAACCCAATAAAGAAGGGGAAATACGCAATGGAAAATAATAAAAAACATCGAGAACTGAACAGTCTCTATTTTTGTAATACCTATGATTTCCCGAGAAATACACGTTATTAAACGACCCGTGATTATTAAATGCCAGGTACCTGTGAACATGAGATTTACATTGTTACGCTGCCACTGTAACTTTAAATAAAATTTTCCTCCCCGGACGACCCTATGCTACGAGAGGGGTTTAAAAAATTCGTGGCCTAACCTGATCTTATTTTTCAACTTATTTTTTGACTCCAATAAAATTTTTACATCTTTTGGGTAACTCTGTGTCAAAAAGTAGTTAGCATCTTTACTGTCAAAATACTCTTAAAACAGCAAACTTGATTTCTTCATCAGCTCAAATTTCGGTTTTGAAAACAAATAGTATTCCCTGGTGGGCCAAGTCTGAACTGTAGTGAAGCCAAATTTACTAACAGCAATCTTCGGAATGACGGCGGAGTTATCAAGGGTGTTGTCATAGAGGATTCGAGCACATCGTAAAAATGTACTTGGTACCTGTCAAAATTAAACTAATCAAAGTATGTGGATAATTTTATTTTGTGTTATCATTAGACAGTGTATGTCAAAACCGCAATATATTAATCCTTTGTTGGTCGCACCACGATGTTTTGGAACCACCCTCGTATTAATCCGATATTTATATTTTTCAGAATTCTCCAAAAGAGAAATTATTTTTCAATGGACGTGCATTGGAACTGCAAAGCATTGGTCGTGGCTATTCTAGAAGACTTACATTCCAACCTGATGAGGGTACCCTTAATGATAATCCAAACTACTTCTGGGCAGATTCCAGACCAAATGGTTTTGGTTTTGAAATTGAAGTTGTCGCTCCTGGGGATATGTTTATGATTCAAGATGCTAATCATATGATTATTGGGACACTACAAATTGTTAAAGTTCAAGGCGCTCAAGAAGAGATTACCCATCAAGTCCTTGATGATGGGGAAGTTGAAAAAACTATCCGAGTTCGTACTTTCTGCAAAATTGAATGGTTCCAGGAAAATGATGTTTCAGCCCTGGTGCCTGTGAGTATCTAAAGTTCTGTCGTTCTCCTCCTTAAGGAGACCAATTTTTTTAGTTAAAATAATTTCCACATATATTATGTGGGCTGTGTCCTGTGCCACGGATCACCGGAACTTATAATTAAATAAATGGTCCATGCTCCATTACTTCTATATAGTATGTCCCCGTTCTCTAAATGCTGGCCATTTTGAGCCGGCACTTAGATGATATGCGTTCCAGGACGACCTGGTACGCATATCATCAAAGTTCCAGCCAAGAGTCATCAAAACCTTTCCGGTAACCTCATATCAAGTTTTTGAATTTTCAAAAGCTCTTGGCATAAGAGAGACAGAAATTAATCGAATGGTTATTTTGAGATCCGCGTTGGAACCCCGGAAGTGACTTTTATTATCAAAAAGTGTCAATTTCTCAAGAATTTAAATGGAATGGTACAAGTATTTTTTGATAAAATAAAGGTCTAAATAAAATAATGTAAAGACTTTCCATTTTTTTCAAGAAAATAATCAGGGGTTGAGATAGAGGGGTCTAAAGTTTTATTTTATTTTTTCACACCCTGTATAAAAGTCCCTGTTTTGAAATTTGATGTAAAAATTCACTCGTGTTCCAAAAAAGGTTTCTCATCTACTAAAACCATCAAAATCGTATATTTTCATCTGTGTTGTAGGATGACAAAGTCAAATCTCATTACAAATAGACTGTTTCGAAAACAGTCTACGGTAGAAAGTCTGATTTAGAACAAAGAGTGATAAGTAACTTAAATAAGAAACATTTTTGCTAAAAAAAAATCGACTTTCTCATTTCTCTCACAGTAGGGCCAGTAATAAGAATTTTTCAATACAATCAGATAGTAAATATCTAGGTTTAGAATGCAATCCTCCTGAAGGCAATTGAGTAGCATTAATAAGGTAATTGTTAAATGTAGCTGAGGCTTTTGGGAAGATTGTTAAAAATATACCTACCTTGTTATTTGTAATGATATGATGCCCACAAAAATTGTGACAGAAGAACACAAAATATATACATTCACATTTTGTTTAACTTAATTTACATTTCAAAAAAATACAATTTAATATGTTTTAGGTGAGCGGTGTAGCCATTGTAACGCGTCCCAAACATGGAAGTGCTACAGTAGAAAGAGTAATCAATGTGTCCATTGGATTACCACCCAGACGAGGCTACACTTTGGTACCAGGAGTTGATAACAAGTACAGAACAATCACTGTGTCTGGGGCATCTATCAATGACGTGCCTGCTACCTATACTGTCACGGGTCTTGAACCATTCGAGATGCCTGTCATTGGTAAGTTGTTATTATTATTATTTTGGACGTACGTAGCATGTATGTCCCTGCACATTACAATTTAATTATATATATATTAAATATTTACAGAAAAATATATAGAAATACTTATAATACGTATATAGATATATAGTCTGGAGGAATTAGTTAATGAATTCCTCCACACTGTATGTTGCCATTTGCAATAGATGATTTTTCAGCGCATTTTCAAATTGTTGCCCGTTAAGATTTTTAATATTTTTATTTATTTTGTTGAAAAGTCTAATACCAACATCCAAAAAATTTCCGAAAAATGGTGACTCGGGATTCCACGATGTCATGACAATGACGTGTGTTGTATTGATGACTATGTGATGGCATCAAGTGAAGATTTTTGTGTATCAAACAACACACGTCAAGGATAACTTGTCCGTGGAAGGTCAGTATTTCATTGGTTCTAAATATTTCTCGGCATGGTTCAATTTCATTGAGGTTATAGATAGCGCGTACAGCTCGCTTTTGTAAGATGAAAGTTTCTTGAGCTTGAGAAGAAAGACCCCAAACTCCACTCCATAGCTCACAATAGAGTGAAAATAAGAGAAGTAGGTGAGACTAGCTGTTTCCCCACCTAGATTATATCTAATGGACTTTATGCCAAAAATAGATGATCCTAAACGAGACCTAATTTCATCAATATGGGTTTTCCAATTTAGATTGTGACAGATGTGCACTCCAAGAAATTTTGTACAAGATGTTGGTTCAATGAATGAATTTTGTAGCTGAATTTTTTAAAGGTTAGAGAAGTTAGTATTGAAATAGATATAATTCGTTTTGGATGTATTCAGACAAAGGTCATTAGATGTGAACCATGTGTTTAGAGAAGATACAACTTGGGAAGCATTGTTGAAGAGGTCGTCTTTGCTTTTGCCGAGAACTGAGACATTGGTATCATCACAATATAGAGTGGAAATAAGAGAAGTAGGTGAGACGAGCTGTTTCCTCACCTAAATTATTTGGTTCTCAATATTTTTAACAACAGGACTTTTTCTTTTTTTGGTCTGTTTGTTTCATGATAACACTCGAACGTTCAAGCCTCAGAAATATCCTTTTTCAAAAACGCCACTCGCGGCAAATACTTCGTCCTCACGATGGCCGGTTCTACGCACCAGGACGACCGGGAACGCATACCATCACAATTCCAGCCAAAAGACATGAAAGCATTTTTGGAATCCTCCTATCAACCTGTTCCTACCATTTTTAAAACATAAACTTGGACATGGGAAGAACAGTTGATTTTAAGGAGAGCACCGCTACAGAAACAAGACAAATACTTCTCTGCCACAATTTTTTAAAACATAAACTTGGACATGGGAAGAACAGTTGATTTTAAGGGGAGCACCGCTACAAAAACAAGGCAAATACTTCTCTGCCACAATTTTTTAAAACATAAACTTGGACATGGGAAGAACAGTTGATTTTAAGGAGAACACCGCTACAAAAACAAGACAAATACTTCTCTGCCATAATTTTTTAAAACATAAACTTGGACATGGGAAGAACAGTTGATTTTAAGGAGAGCACCGCTACAAAAACAAGACAAATACTTCTCTGCCACAATTTTTTAAAACATAAACTTGACCATGGGAAGAACAGTTGATTTTAAGGGGAGCACCGCTACAAAAACAAGACAAATACTTCTCTGCCACAATTTTAACTTTAAATTTTATAATTACAGGCACGTATGTTGATCAACGCATTGTACCTGGTTTTGAATACAGGGTTCGTCCTGCGGGTAATCGCGGAGGTCATTTGTTTAGTGGAAATGCCCTCCGCCTGGTCAGTATTGGTATGGGATATGCAAAGAGAATAACCTTTGCTCCTTCACCAAACTGTCTGAACAATAACTCCAACTATTTCTGG
Organism: Pachypsylla venusta; assembly: GCA_012654025.1. NCBI lineage: Eukaryota > Metazoa > Arthropoda > Insecta > Hemiptera > Aphalaridae > Pachypsylla > Pachypsylla venusta. The sequence goes on from CM022875.1 coordinate 11,691,525, forward strand.
TCGGATTCTCATCCGGATGGTCTTGGGTTTGAACCGAGAGCAATTCATGTTGGCATGAGATTCAAAATATACGCTGGAGAACAAAGACTGGGCTATGCCACCGTTTTTAGAACTGATTCTTGTCAGTCAGAGGAAAAACAAGAGCTGGTAAGCATTTGGATTTTCTAATTAATTAAATATTTGAACACCTTGGGGACTCCCCTGAAAGTGCCAAAATTTTTAAAATATCTATCAAAAGTTTCCATTGGGAATTTAAAAAAAGTGTTTTAGCGTTTTTTGAAACCGTTTTCAACATATTGAACTTCGTTTCGCCTGGGTTATTATTATCGCCGTGAACTGCACTTTTGCCACTTGAAAGTGGACGTTGTACATGGTACGACGGCGACGGTGGCATGGCGGGCAAATAATTAGATTTTTAGATTCTACGCACACTAAATTGTAAAATGTAAAATTTTGGTGGCGGTTGTATTTTTTTAGCCAGTATAATAGCAATATTCGAAGTCCTAATATCTTCCAATCCATTTATGACTTGCTAAATTTCCATGAGGAAAAGTAAATCATACATTGCTGCGCAAAATTAGTGGGACACTATAAAAATTCATGAAATACTCTGATTTCTTATGGGCCACATCAAAGCACGGGTCGTTCGGTACTCGCGTGTGTACACCATCGTACCTACCTGCGTTCTGGTCCTGATTAGTAGGCACCTATTTCAAACACGGGAAATATGTAGAATGCATTCAAAATACCTAAACAAGTTGCAACACTGAATAGGACCGAATCAGATCATCTCAAACCTTTGTAAAGTGTGTTTGCTTCTGTGTCTCTTAACACCGGAAATAGAATGCATTCAAAATACCTAAACAAGTTGTAATACTGAATAGGACCGAATCAGATCATCTCAAACCTTTGTAAAGTGAGTTTGCTTCTGTCTCCCTTCTCTGTTCTCATTTTTATTAATTAATATTTTTACGTGTAATTTTATTGTCAATCATTACGAACAGAAACTATCTTTTTAATTTTATCAGTCCACCTTACCGTACTATACATTATCGTACTATACATTACCGTACTATACATTATATACATTATCTTCTCATTTATTGTTTAGAAAATATTTTGCATGATTTTCATTCATGAAATTGGCTTTCGAAGTGAACTAAAAATGTGGTACAGGATCATTTTTACAAAAATATATTCGACAGTTAAACACTTTAGTTTTTTACTTGTGTAGATGTATATATTAGTACTTGGTGTTATCTCCGCGATTTTTAATAATGGATTTTTATCAATTGCCCGAGTTTATCCCGAACATGTTCAATGGGATTCAAGTCGGGAGAATGAGCAAGCCAATCCATTAGGTTGATTCCAACAACTTAGCTGGAAATGTTCTTCAATGTTGTTAGAAGAGGTCCTCGCGCAGGCCTTTAAGGAAATTAATCCTGACTTATTGAGTCTTCTTATTTTTTGGGAGATAAAGCCACAACCCGTACGTTTTGAAGTGATTTCGCTGCTCGTTTGAATTAAGGAACCGATTTCTGAGGGAAGTGCTTTCAAGAAAGCGATCATCTCTTGCGTTTGTGTAAGGTTTTCTACCTTGTCCTCGTTGTCTTCTGTAAGAACCGGTCTCGTGATAAAGTCTTGACAGCACGGCCTATCACAGATTTTGAAACAACTAGCCTAGATCTGACTTGACGGTAAGAGAGGCCACTTTCAACTAGCCTCATAGCCACTTGTACTTCAGTTGAATCGGACATAACTAGTCTAACAGAGACTTTAAATTGATTAATTAAAGTAGCACGACAATAATCATAAGCCCAATATGTCAATAAAAGTTCAAAGTTTATTTCTCCAGATAGAAAAGAGCAAATTGAAAAAAATAACTAAACCAAGTCTGTGAGGGATTGGAACATGTTAAATTACTTAAAATATACTTGGATTGATTCAGGAGAGTAGGGTGAATAATTCTACTAACAACTAACAAATAAATTCATTTTCATTCACTTCAAATTAAATACGAGTAATTTGTACAGTGTCTCACTAATTGTGTCCAGCAGTGTATTTGAGATTGTAAAAAGTTACTTGAGGGTGACATCCTCACGGGCCGAGTCCATCTGAGCTTATGGTGTAAAATAACACAAAAAGTAACTGTAATATCATTATGTTTGTAACTCATTTCTTGTGTTACTGACGTAATTACATTACAGGGACTGTCATTGTTCAGGGGGCCAATGTCAATTTTCAGCCTCCAAAAACAGATGGATGCATGATGACAGTTAAAAACTTTATTAGTAGACTGCAACTTATCTGGAGCTGCTGCTACACACATCTGGCTACCATCGGACACGATGATGCCACTCTTCAATTCAATTTAAAAAAATAATAAACTCATGTGTCTCTTTGGCAGAGTTTTCTTTTGTTTGAATAGCTGGAATTCATAGCATTATTTCTTTTTCAGATTGAGAACTATGAAGGTATTGAAGGTACCACAGTGATAAAATACATTCAAGTTGATGTCCTCTGTCAGGTCACTTTGGAACAATTTGGTGATGGTGGCAAACATATCAAGATCGACGATGTTCATCGGATGAGAGTAGCTGGTACCGCCATTCTAGTCAAACTTCCCAAAACCAATTGTGCCAAATTGTTGCGTATTGAAAATATTGGATTGGACTCTCTGTTGAATCTTTTGTTCATTAATCAACAGAGTCTATTGGTATTTTATCCCACCGAAGACCAAATCGAACAAAACCATTTGTCCGCTTTCTGTTAAATACATGCGTCCCAATGAACAATTTTTTGATACCACAATGCCTTTTTCGCGTAGTCCGCATGATAAGTGTTGAATGTTTTGAGGGCTTGAACTTCGTTGCCATGATGTTTGCTCAGAAAATTATGTTAAATTTTTAATAGATGTTTTTTAATTTCCATCTGATATTTCTTAAACATGGAAATATTTATGTTTAATCTATATATATATTTTTTTTTTTNTTTATTTTTTTTTTTTTTTTTTTTTATCAAGTAAAAACTGATGTCCTTCTATTGCTGTATGTAGGAGTACATCAGATATTATATGGGTACCACGACTTTGACAACAGGCGTTTACACGTTCAAGGAAGTTATTGATGATTCGCTCACAGGTAGCCCATCAAGTTCTGCGAATTTCCTCCTTCAAATCTGAAATCGTTTTAGGCTTATTCTTTTTTACCCTAGCTTTGATGTGGCCCCAAAGAAACCTGTTTGTGGTTATCAAACTACCCTTGTAGCCTTTCTAACTGATTAATCTCTACTTATAGAAAGCATATTTATTTTATATATATTTCATTTTTGCACACGTGCATTTTTCACGAAGATATTAGCAGTCAGTATAGGTGCAGAGTCAATATTTGTTCGGAACGACTTCGGATTTCAATTTTTTAAAAAAATTTCTCCCGACGACTTAGCCAGGTTTATTATTCTACTATCCTCTTCTACATAGTTCATAGAGCTATTTGTGGCAACTTGGTTCAACTATCCTCTACTACATAGTTCATAGAGCTATTTGTGGCAACTTGGTTCAACGCTTGTCTGTAAGTTTATTGTTTAGCGTATTAGAAAGGTACTTATTATTTGTATGAAATGAGGTAACAGATCATAGATTATTTATTTTTATTGATTTTTTTTTATCAATTGAAATATACCTATATTTTATTACTGTTAATTTAATAGTAATAATTTCATATACATTGTTGTTTTATTATATTTTATTTCAACAGTATACTAATGCTCCGCGATATTATGATTGAAAATATGTGAAATAACCCTTATTTCTTAGATATTTGCAATATGTTGCTTCTTTTACAGCAAATTTCCTTAATATGACCTCAGTATCGAGTGGGGCACTAGAGGAAGTGAATTTAAAAATATCGGCACAAATAATTTTCATATTATTTAACAATAATTTCCAGATTATGAGATTAAAGCTTCCCCGTTTTGAATCTTTGGTGATAGGTACCTATCCCTAAAATGAAAACGGTCCCTATTCATAAAATCAATATTTTACTCAAGGATATTATTTTCCTTGCTTCGTTAAAAATTACAAAATACAATCGTTTGTCAAAAGACAGGAACCTTACTACAAATGTGTTTTTTTCTTAATTCGGCTTAACGTCTCTTTAACATCTATTTGGTCATTCAAGACGGGGGTTTCACTCTCCATTCGCTGGAAAATTGCAAACCAGCTACCCACATTGACCTCGCCCAGCCTGGGTTGGGCCGGAAAAATAGCCAGCATCACAAGGGCGCAAACCCACGTGGACATCCACATGATATAACCTCGCTGGACGTTGCTTAACTTCAGTGATTTAACGGGAACTGGTGTATTCAACGTGCCATATACGCTGGCTAATGTGCTTTATAGTTTGAAAATTAATTGAGAACAGTTATAATAGTACAGAGAGCGAAAAGATTGAATTAGTATACTTATATACAAATAAATAATTTGTGTCCAAAGCATAAAAAGAAATTAAGGCCTGATATAATGTATAATGGGAGTAAGAGGGAAAGAAATACCTCTTTCAGCAAACTACCTATCTCCTAACACAAAAAAGACTGTAAACTTATGTAGGTATGTTATAAATAGAAGGTGCTTCTTCTATCCTGTGTATTTTGTTCATTGGGGATTTATTTTCCCCATCTGGCAACATCGGATACTGAATGGCGCTAAGAATTTAAAATGGTTGATTGATCAATTCTCATTTTACAGATTTTACCATTTTACTGTCGGATTTCTATTTTTACCACCTTCTTCAAACAAAAATACTAGTAAGCCAGAAAAAGCAATGAACATTCGANGTTCATTGGGGATTTATTTTCCCCATCTGGCAACATCGGATACTGAATGGCGCTAAGAATTTAAAATGGTTGATTGATCAATTCTCATTTTACAGATTTTACCATTTTACTGTCGGATTTCTATTTTTACCACCTTCTTCAAACAAAAATACCTACTAGTAAGCCAGAAAAAGCAATGAACATTCGATTCGTCAACTTATGGTATGTACCAATTATGAATAATGTTGTCGTAGCGGTGTTCCTCTTAAAATCAATTGTTCTCCCATTTCTAGATTCAGGATTGGAAAAATGGTAGAAACAGATCAATGTGGTTACCGAAAAAGTTTTGATGGTCCTGGACTGGAACTGTGATGGTATGCGTTCCAGGTCGTCGTGGTGCGTAGAACCGTCCATCGTGAGGACAACTTGTGATTCCTTACCATAAATAGTAGTTCTGTATACCTCTATTTCTTACAATGGCCATTTGGCCCCGGTTTGCTCAATAGGGCCCAAAAACTAATCAGCAAATTCTATGAACATAGTTGTCTACGTATAAGTACAAAGTTTCATATAAATTGGATAATTGAGGGCTACATACATTTTTACACAAATTAATTACCTATTTTTTTAAAAAAATAATATATAAGTAGACTAGCTGAGTACCCGATCTTCGTTTCGAGAAGATGAGAGAAATGGGGAGTAGTAACGGGTATGTTAAGCTGTGTAGAACGTGTTGGGAGTAGTATTAGGNAAAAAAAAAAAAATGCGTGTTGAAGTCTCCGCAAGGTTAGACTGGGTCGAAGTCTGCGCAAGGTTACTAGTTTAGGCTGGGTCTGTCAGACACGAGAATTTTATATTTTAGATTTAAACAAATTAATTTCACATTGTAATAATTCAGAAATCAAGGACCACAAACTGAGATTGATTTTTTTTTTAAAAAAAAGGTAACATGATCTAATCTGATAAGCCCAGAATATAAATATCTGATAATTAGACAAGTTCGATTCAGATTAATTATAATGGTGGTGAGCTTTCATAGTACTCAGACTATCATCGTCAGGTCGGTGTTGACTCTTCGGCGCCGATCTTCAACATCGTCAGGCCGATGTTGAAGATCGGCGCCGAAGAGGATGATAGCCTGAGTACTATTGAAAGCTCACCACCATGATAATTAATCTGAATCGAACTTGTCTAATTATCTAACTTAATATTTATTATGTTTTTTCAGATCCTACAATATCTAGTTCCTCCATAGAATCTACAGTGGAAATTATAAAATGGATGAACTTTTACTGAGGAATATTTTAACTCTCAATGAAGGGTCTGACGATGCACAATTTATTACCTCCTTCATAAAAGACATAGAACTTTTAAATATTACCGTTGAAAAAGTAAAAGCATTTACCCATCTTTTTAAAATCAAATTTGCTGATAAAATAAACAATATCGATACTTGTAAAATATGTAAAGAAAGTATCATGAGGAATGATGAAATTGAAAGGCGTGGTACCAAACGAATTGATGTGACTAGTCATATCGATCAATGCGAAGACACTGGTGGTGCCTTTATTGAAACACATGGAATTTTAATTGACAATATTATGGAAACATATCATATTAAGAAATTATTTGAAGCCATATTCTATTCTTGCAAGAATCAAATTTACTCAAAAGATGACATAAGTGAGGCGTTAAGCAATGAATTAGTAAAAAGTTTTTCGAATATTCTTTATTTGCTTGTAGATTCAATGAAGATCTGTGCCAAATTAGAACAACCAATAAAAAAAATAATTTATAATTTAATATATTTAATAATGAATGAAACTTCGGGTAATAGTAATAAGAAAGGTGAAAAAAATGAGGAAGTTAGAGATGAGGATGAAATTAAGGACAAAACTGAAGAGCTTGATGATTCTATAAACTGTGATAGCAAAATTATATATGAAAGTAAAAATGCGTATAGTGATGTTAAGAATATATTGGAGGAACAGAGAAATTTGTCAGGAATTGATGACAAAGTTAAGACTATCATTGACAAATCTGCTGACGCCAAAAAAAATAGTGGAAAATATATTATGGAATCCCAATCTGATATCAAAATTGTAGATGAACATAAGAATGCCATTGACAATGGTAAAGAAAATAATAGATTCACGAATAGCAGTGAAAATATATTTATGAAATTCAATGACCACATATCTACAGATCATGTCATATTTATTTGTAAAATTCTAAATGTATTATTCAACAATCTTAATTCTATTAGTAAAAAATCCAATGCTGTTAAAACACTCAGGGATAGTTCTACAAGTGAAACACTAGTTAACATGAATCTAAAAATTACAAATTTTATATTATTTTTATTTAAAAAAATAAATATTTTAATTAAAAACCGAAAATATAAATCTTTTTGTTTTGAATTTTATCCAAATTTTATAAATTTTTTACAACTTATTAGAAAAGATAAAATAGTATTAGAATATTTGCATGGAATAATATTTGACAACGAAGAACAGAGTGAAGAGTTTAAATTAGTGTTGATTACCTTATTGTTTGATAATATTATAATTTATATTCAACATTTTACTGATTTCAATGAAACTGATGTTCTTAAATCGACTGAAAGTGATACCTCACAAATTTATTCTTATTTAAATAAAATAGAATTACATCAATTTTATCAACGTTTGAAAAAATTTATTATAAATAATTTAACCAATAATAATATACACATTCGAAAATCAGGATTATATTTAATGAAAAGAATATATGAAATTGAAAATGTAAATAAAAGTAATTATTGGGAAATGTTTTTTCATATGTTTGAAACATTAGAAGAAAAACAAGTACATCTTATTATACCCGTGATCAATGATCTATCTGTTCTTGTTAGCAAACAATGTCCTCATCCAATTTTCATTGAAATCATTCTTGGTCGTATGTTACAACAGGAGAGTGTAACCATTGTTAAACTAGCTTTAGAAAAATTACATCTCATTACAAATGATGTAACAAAAGTTTCAAATTTACTTCCTATTATAGTACAAGCATTGAATGCATCTCGCATATTTATCCCTCAATCAGAGCTTATTAGTAATAGTCTTGTTTCTTTATTTAAATTGATTAATAATCCTTATGAGGATTTGAAACTCTATTTGAAGTTTATTGAAAGCGTTGCAATTGTTTCGTGGGGACCTATTCCATTGTTTTATGTCATATATTATCTGCAACAATCTTCTAATAAAGATGCTCGGAACTCTCACCCAAACCTAGTTATTGAAGATATTGAAAAACAATTGAAAACCATAATGAATCATTTAAAAAAAATCATTCAACTTGATTTTAAACATAATGTTTATATTCGATCTGCAATGCACTCCTGTCTGATAGAACACATTCAATATGATGTGGTATCACCTCTCCAGCAATTGAACATTGTCAATAGCGCCAGCACAGCGACTATTCTTATAGATTTATTAAATTCAATGAAACAAAAATTTACAAGTACAGATCTTGGTGAACTATACTTGACTGTGGCCAATGTTGTTAATTTTACTGAACCATTTGCTAACGATTTTATAAATGAGAATCTTATATCGGAAAATGAAAATATTAATTCTTCTATCTTACCATTGGTCGTTCTGTTTTTAAAGGCAAATATTGTATCGTGGGAACAATTTGTATCGATTGTCAAATCGAAATGGCACTCTTTGGAAGCTAGGAAGTGTTCAGAAAATGTGAAGAAACTTATTGATTTTGTCAAGAATTATTCTGATATACTGATTCATAGTGTTCATTTGAGAGAGAAAAAATTGAATAGTTTGGTTTTCAGTTATTGTGATGTGCAATCAACGCCTAGTATGCCCCCTGAGTCTGATGCTCATTTTGTGCTCTGTGCTGATGAGTTTATAATATTTTTCCAAGAAGACAATCTGCAGAACAATTTTGAATACGTCAGGTGGTGGCTGCAGTACAGTTTGGCGGCCAATTCTGTTATTTATAATCAAATTATGAAACGGGTCTCTTTTGAATTTGGTCACTTTGGTATATTTGAAACAGAACTCAACTATCTAATATTTACTTCGCTTCTGTTGGAAACTAACAAGCACACTCGGTATACGAATTCAGCACAAGAGTGGTGTGAACGAAATAAGGAAAATCTTATTTTCATGTTTGATAAAAAGCATGCGTTTAAACGAAATAATGACGCTCGTGACAATATCGTGAAATTAAAACTAAATATTATGAATACCCTTGTCGAGGAATGGTCGGATGATACATGGCTGTCAAATCTTCATTTCATATTTATTGAAGGAGCAATGTGTATAGATTATTTGAATAATATCGATAAAGACTCCCTTCCAGATTTTCTCAACCTGATGAGTGCAATACTTCAGTATCACTTCCAGGGAACTGTACGGCAAGAAAGCAACCTCACAATACTGAGATTTATAGAAAATAGTTGGGTGGAAGTTTCAAATTTAAGAAGAACTCCCAATTATCGGAAAAGCATCACTCTGTGGGTCAAAGCCATTTTTCAGGATGTGATTTTTAAATCTGAAGCTTTTCAAAAGACTTTAAAAGATTATCTTGAAATGGTGTTATGTCATGATGAATCTATGCTTATACTTTTCAAAACATTGTTTCTAATTCCTCTAAATACTGATGTGATGAAGGAGGCTATCCTGAATGGGGAAACACATATGTGGGTCATATTGAAAGGTCTAATTTACGGAGAGCTTCCCAAAAGAGATATTCTATGCGAGAGAATGGTTTGCGATTTTATTAAAAAAAATCAACTCTCGTGTGTTTCAAATATAGATTGGCATTTTAGTACGACCGTCCGATTATTGGCAACTTCAATTATGATTGAACTTTGTGTTGAGTATGAATCGTATGGAGTCAAATTGTTGAATAACCTAATGGCAGCATTCGATGAGTCCCCATCGAATTATTTCCACGACTCTCTTACACACAGAATCAAACAAAGATGTATTCAAAACATACTCATTCTGAGCAGTATCGTGACACTCAGAAATACAAAAGATATTCTTTTCAGTTGGACAATCGAGAAACTTGTCACTCATAATCATCAACCAAGTGTTCGTTACTATCTCGAATGGATTATCATTCTAAATTTGGGCAATACTTGTGATGAGAGGTTTTTCATCTTTTGGAAATATTTTGATAGGGCGTATGACGAGCGACCTGGAAGCATTGTATCTTTCATATCCATTATATACCATGTTGTCAGGCACATGCATTCTACTCAGGACTCCAAATTTCCAGAATTTCTTGTCAATGCATTTGAGCGTTTAACGTCTTGTAGTATGTCACAATTGTTCAATGTGCGTCTTTATGCACATGTCGTGTTCAGCAAAGTTTGTGAAGAAATTGGACCTGACCATCCTCAAATGATTCAATTTCAAATGGTATACATGGCAATGAAAAGAACCGCAGAAAGTGCCAAAGGTAAAATTATTATTGATTGAAAAACCGTTCGTCTTGAGCTGGCCTTTTGACACTTTAACGATTTTAATAAATTTTGGTTTGTAGGTACCGTTTGGGAGATAAATATACGCCGTACTCGAACACGATACATTGCAGTGCTCCATTACGAACAAGAAAAAAAAAAAAAAAAAAAGTCACGTTGAATTTTGACATAGCGCCATGTCTTGGTAAATTGTTCGATGATATTAAATGGAGATGTTCCCATTGCAAGTTTTAGAAGACTGATGAATTAGTTTTTTTTTTTTTCTCAAGTAAATGTAAATGTATATTTCCTTGTGTTATTATGTCACAATGTTTGTGGGCATCATAACATTACAAGGTATTTTCAACATTCACTCCAATATCACTAAGCCTAAGCTACACTTTGACAATTGAGTACTTTTGGTAATAGCTACCATTTGGCGCTATTACCATAGCTACTCAATTGTCCTCAGGAGGCTGAGTAACCCCCAAACACAACCAGACCAAGTAGAAAATTGGAAAAAACCTTTTTCAAATTTTCGACCCGTCCGGGAATCAAACCCGGAACCTCCGTGGTGCAAGCCGAGTGTGATGCCCACTCTGCCACAGAGACTTTTTTTTTCAAGTGGGATTATCCGTCACAATTTATTTTTTCGTACAAAAAAATCGTAACGTGTGAACGAACTGTGTAAGGATACTAAAATAAGAAAATACATATGGGTCCCACAGTGCTTCCCCCCCCCCCCCCCC
>CM022875.1:11702563-11722435 GCA_012654025.1 Pachypsylla venusta
CCCCCCCCGAGCTTTCGTCCGATATTGTTAAGTTACAAAACTGTGACTTTGCTTTCTTAGTTTGAAATAACGTTCCTTCCAATGAGATCAGTTTGATTGCTGATGTTGTATCTATTTTTATCATAGGTAGACGCAGTCCTGTAAAACATAATGTAGACGCAGTCCTGTAAAACATGACCCTTATGTAAATTAAACTTAATTATTTCAGGGAATGCCATCGTAAATGAAACTTATAATTAAAAGTAAATTGAACTTGTATTTAACTATAAATTAAACTTATATTTAACTGTAAATTAAACTTATATTTAACTATTTCAGGGAACGCCATCGTAAATTGTGAAAAATTAAAAACGGACTTTTATTTCAATCACTTTGAACCCCATCATCAATTAACTCTGGAAACCATTTTTTACGACATTCCAAGATTAGCCAATGTTGCTCCTGATGAATGGGTATCACCTACAGCATTTGAAGAGTATTTTAAGGGATCCATGTTGATAAGAAATCAGCCAGAATATTCATTGGAAGACGTTGAAAGACCAGAATGGATTTTATCCAACACGAGCACGTCTCACTCAGGTATGATTTACCTTAGTCCTGATAATCCCAGACATGAGTCAATGTTGCTCCTGATGTGTGCAGTTTTTATTTGTCGTTTTCAACAACATTTAAGCTGTGTTAAAAACCAAAGAAGGATGCAACCCTAAAAAACAGTTACAACATAAAATACAATTTCATACATCGATGCTGATAATTTCTTTTACAGAACCCTCAGACTTGCATACCTTTGATGATTTAGTATCTCAAAAGAAATATATTCCTTGGAAATCAATGGGAATCCATATGGTCTCTCCTAGTACACCATCCACCACGTCCAACTTGATTATTGTCACCAGCCTCATTGACAAGATTCCAAATGTTGGAGGCTTAGCAAGGACCTGCGAAATATTGGGAGCTACTTTGGTTGTGGAAAGTTTAGAAATTATCAACGATGTCCAGTTCAAAGCTCTCAGTATGACGTCAGAGAAACATTTGAACATTGTAGAGGTAAGGGCTTGCAGTTAGTACGCTTTGATACAGTGTAAAGAAAGTGAGGTTTACCGTGCCAGGAAACGGTACAGCTAAAGGGAGTAGGCACTGAACATAAAGCTGTGGCCTGATAGAAATAAGGAAGGCAATGCCGACCCCAAATAAAATTGGGAAAAGGTGATGCTAGAGAATAAGATTTGGATATATTAGATGTCAACAGGTGAAATTCTAACAAACTTATCTGGTTTTGGTGGGGCTTTTATGGTTCTATGAGACGGTTTTAACCGTCTCATGTCCAGTAGACGATTTGAGGATGCCACATCAGAGTACGTGCATGATCTACAGTAACGTCAGCTTTGAGGATGCCTCATCAGAGTACGTGCACGGCTTTGAGGATGCCACATCAGAGTACGTGCATGATCTACAGTAACGTCAGCTTTGAGGATGCCTCATCAGAGTACGTGCACGATCTACAGTAACGTCGGCTTTGAGGATGTCTCAAAAGAGTACGTGTATGATTTACAATAACGTCGGCTTTGAGGTTGCCTCATCAGAGTACGTGCATGATCTACAGTAACGTCGGCTTTGAGGATGCCACATCGGAGTACGTGCATGATCTACAGTAACGTCAGCTTTGAGGATGTCTCAAAAGAGTACGTGCATGATCTACAGTAACGTCGGCTTTGAGGATGCCCCATCAGAGTACGTGCATGATCTACAGTAACGTCGGCTTTGAGGATGCTCCATCAGAGTACGTATATGATCTACAGTAACGTCGGCTTTGAGGACATAATAGATCCCAAGTGGAATCTACATACCAAAAATCATCAACATTTGTTTGTGGCCAAAATTGTCACTTATGGCGTACAATACGACGGATGGACGGATCTTTTGGATTACTCAAACCTTGGAATGTAAAGTGACAAATTTTGGTGCGGGGAGATTTTTTGTGATTGAGTCCAAGGCTAAACGTAGAGAGAGAGAGAGAGAGAGAGAACAAAATTTATAACTCATTCCTTTCTCTATGATACATTTTTACAGCTAATAGTCTCCATGGTCTAGTGGTCATCACACTGGAATTGCACTCAGGAGATTTGGGTTCGATTCTCGGTGTGGTATCAAGTGGCAATTTTCAAGGTTTACAAATCTTCGAATATTTCTAATTAGTGGTCGGATGACGGATTGCACTCAGCCTTTTGAGGAAATTTCGAGTAGCCAAGGTGAAGGCGACAATAATTGGCGGCCTTATATGATAGAATCAGTACGGAGGAGACAAAAAGAAATCCTGTAACGCTGTGATGAATAGATACTTAAATAGTAGGACGTTGGTTGAAACCCAGCCAACCCATGGAATTTTATTCTTATTAATTTGAGATATTTACAATTTTTGGAGGTCGGTATTATGAACAATTAATCCGGCGTCCACAGAGTAGCATAATATGCTACCCCACCCTTCCAGCACTATCACTTTTTGTGATGGACGGACAGTAAGTATTACTATTAATTTATTTTATTTTTTATATTTTCCAGGTTAGAAAACATAATCTAAAACAATTTCTTACTCTAAAACGAGCCGAACAAAACTTTAGTCTGATTGGCGCAGAACAAACCAATTCAAGCGTAAATCTTCAGGACTTTAAATATCCTAAAAAATGTGTTTTAGTCTTAGGGTAAGTACCTATTCGGGAATGACTTAGGCAGAACTCCAAATTGACTTGAGTGCACCCACGAACAAAACCGGTAACTACCGTCAACGGTATATTGGTAGAGTAGATTTAATTTCAACCAAAATTGTCTTTTTGCATTCAATGCATAAAAGTATTATGGTACAAAGACGAATTTCAAGCTCTGGCTCTTACCGTTCTCTTTTTAGACAGGATTGATACAAAACCGCAAACAGTAATTTTAATTTCAACCAAATTTGCGGTCCGTTCTTAGCATATAACTGATATACGTATAAAATTTCAAGTGTCTAGCACTTACCGTTCGTGAGACATCTTGTTCAGACAGACATACGAACCAATGGCTGAAACTTGAGATTTGGGCTCTAGGAACTTCAAAACGTGATTGAAAACTCGACATCGAAAACTTCAGTCCATTACAATACTTTCCTTTTTATAGGACAAAAGTTTTTTTATTTATTGTTTAAAAAAAATTACGTATTACTTTTGGCACAATCTTTTACAGCCCTGTTCTTCCGGAAACGAGAAAAATCGATCGAACCCACTACCACAGTCTTAACAACTCGGCCACGGAGATCGTTTTTTTTTTTTTTTTTTTAAAAAAAAAAGGATTAATGTTTCATTCAAAGTAGAAATAAATGATTTTCTTCTTTCATTTTTGACGGAAAAAGTGAGGTTTAGATTTATCTCTATTTTTTTTCGTTTTCAGCAATGAGAAGGATGGCGTTCCAAGCGATATTTTATTACTATTGGATACTTGTGTTGAGATTCCACAACTTGGCGTTCTCAGATCTCTCAATGTTCATGTCACAGGCGCTATCTTTATTTGGGAATATGTGAAACAGCATTCTTTGTGTTGAAAATCTGGTGTCAAAATCAAACCCATTACTAAAAAACAAGAACATTTTTATGCCGGGTTCACACTAAGCGAACATTGTTCGAGAACAATTTTCGCTTAGTGTGAACCCGGCATTAGGAGTTAGTTTTAGAAAGTTGGAAATATCACCAATCGATTTTTCGTTAAAAATTTCATAAAATTGACACTGCACATTACAGGGGATTCTAACTGGGAACTTTAGATACACAAAAAGCCCAGGAGGCTGAGGTGTAGGGATCCCAAACCTAAGGGGTTAAAGCTTAATGAAATGAAATGGGAACTTTATGACCGTACGTGTTATTGACCGGGAAAATTTTCAGTCACCTAAGACGTACGGCTATTCTATGTGGGTGTTCTGAGTTCGAATCCCCTGCAATGCGTGGTGACAATTTTATTACATATTTTTCGCCCAAGTATGCAATGGCGGCTTTCGAGCATCAAAAAACAGTTTTTACATGTATTTTCCCTATGGTACACACTAAAGGTCGACACCCTGTATAGGGTTCCATAGCGGCAAAAGTGCGCTTCACGGTGTATGGTGTGCGATATACAGGGACGGCGGCCGCGGCGGACGAACGATTTTTTTATTCGATCTTTGAATTCTATGTAGATACATTGAAAAATAAAGCATAAAATTTAGAGTTTTTTTTAGCTATTAAAACAATAAACCCATGTGTCACATTGGCAGAGTATGAACATGAAGACAAACATGTTAGCTCAAAACAAAACCAAATTACTTTTATTTTTGACTGAAATGTCTGTTTTTCTGTTCGGTCCACGATAATTGGTGGGAATTTTTCGGTTTGGCTAAACAATTAGTATTTTATAATTTCCCATACAAAAATCGGCCGTGACTCGAAGAGTTGTGAATTCTGACGATTTTTCTGCCGTCTGAACCTATGGTTTAGGGGGATCCATTCCCTTTATTTTTTTGATATCTCTTAAACAATAAATTGATATTTTCTAAATTTTATTTTGGATTCAAACTTGTAACTAAATCAAGAATTTAGGGACTATCTGAAACTTTTTCGCTTTGAGTTGATATTATGTTGTCACGACAAATTTCAGGCCCCCAAGATGGTTGGTTCTTCATACCGGGGATACCCGTGCCCTCGGACACGGTCAAAGTTCATCAACACCTCACTGTGTTTTTCCTCCGTTGGACCCAGACGTGCTGCTCCAGATACTTCCTCAAAGAGATGGTATATAAATCCTTGTTAAACCCTGGAGTATCTGATCGTTGACTATCCATCATTCAACTATCCATCAAACCCAACTGATCTAAAGCTGTCAGCACTATGGACAGATCCTGTTGGAGCGGCCGCCTTTCTTGGCCTGGAGAAACAGAGTCATTGAGAACGTTAACAACAACAACGACAAATTTCAAGATATCGGTGTGTGCCATGCTGACTTTGGTCAAAAAAAAAATCGTCCGAAAAGTCTCAAATTTATGAGGATGAAATTCCATGGGTTGGCTGGGTTTGAACACACGCCCTACTGTTAACCAGTCAGAACATCTTACCACTACACCAACGCATTTCTTCGTGATAACACAAAGGGAATACTAGAATATTGCTGTATTGGACAGTTTTTAGAAAATATTAATTGTTTAGCCAAAAATTTATTAATATTCAAAATTTTCTAAACCATTTTCGAGTTACGGCCGATTATTTATGGGAAATTATAGAACTCTATTAGCAAGAGTGAGGTTATGTCTCTAAGGCGCCAAGCGAAGCAAGCGCAGCCTGCTAGTGATAAATATATCGAAGACAAGATTCGGATGCTCATAATTTAATCAAGACCTCAAACGGGGTCTAAACAATAACATCCTCAGAAAAAGGCAAAATAATTACTAGACCTGACAATGATGTGTGTACACTCTGTAAACACATTCAGTATACTGTGTGGCTGTGTCACCATGAATTGTGAAGCCATTTTGGAGATAAAGATGTATCTGAGGTCCCACACAGTCCAAATCTCGATTTTTCAGGCATTGGTCAGGTAAGTGCTAGACTTCAAATTTGGTATGCACGTCAGTTTTATGTCACGGACGACACACCAAATTAGTAGAAATTGAATTTACCATTGCCGTTTTTTGCGCTTTTTAGTGTTTTTTGCG
This sequence comes from Pachypsylla venusta, assembly GCA_012654025.1. Taxonomy (NCBI): domain Eukaryota; kingdom Metazoa; phylum Arthropoda; class Insecta; order Hemiptera; family Aphalaridae; genus Pachypsylla; species Pachypsylla venusta. Next base: position 11,708,271 of record CM022875.1, read on the forward strand.
AATCCTGCATACAATAAGAACGGTAAGAACAAAAATTACAAATTTGGTGTCTAAGCATATCAACATTATACATAGAATACACTAAGAAACTTTTTATCAAATCCAATTTACTGTTAGCGACTTTTTGCAGATTTTTTTTTTTTTTTTTTTTTTTTTTTTTTTTTTTTTTTTTTTTTTTGTGGTTTTCACTGCTAAACGTATTTGGCAATGAAAACTCGACATTGAAAAATTCTTCTTTTTTTATATAGAGAAGGAAAGTCGTGTGATGCTCACACCAATTTTTCTTGATTACCCTCCGTATATTTCGTCATCTCAGAGGAGATTGACTATTGGCAACATCACCCTGAATATTTGATCACAGTATGTCACCTCACAGGATGAACAATAATTGGCAATATCCGGCAGAGTGCCAAGTCACCTAGAATTCTGAGTCAAACCTAGTTTAGTCAATATTGTATCAAAGGTATCGCAATGTTTTTATTTAAAGCTTTTGTTTGCGTTTGTGTGTTGTTCTTATTTGAAAAATCAGAGGTAAGAAACGCTTGCAGGTTTAAAATGAACAATTGGAAGATAAGGTGTTCTTGTACAGAAAATGATGACGTCCTGAGTACCACTTTTTTTAAAAAAAATTTAATAAATCATGTTTATATAAATAATACTTCAAAGTAAAATATGGGTTTATGATTTTATTGGCTGGAAAAATACATATTTTACGTTTAAATATAGATATCTACATAGAATCAAAAAATCCTTTCTTCCCCCCCCCCCGGGGGGGGGGCTACCGTGTACACCTAACACCGTGAAGGGCACTTCGGCCAAATAGCGTTGATTTTGATGAAATTTGGTAAATTTCAAGTCTGGCACTATTCTCTCTTTTTTTTAATGGCTTAACGTCTCTTTAACATCTATTGGTCATTGAAGACGGGGGTTTTACCCTCCATTCGCTGGAAACTTGTAAACTAGCTACCCACATTGACCTCACCCAGCCTGGGTTGGGCCGGAAAAATAGCCAGCATCACAAAGGCGCGAACCCACGTGGACACCCACATAGAAGTACCTCACTGGACGTTGCCTAACTTCTTTGATCTAATGGGAACTGGTGTTTTCTACGTGCCATAGACGCTGGCTAATTCTCTTTTTAGACAGGATAATATGAAAACCGCCAACGGTATGTTTTGAAGTTTGGGGTATATCCGATTGCAATCAAACGGGACCTATACATGCGCGTCCAGAATGACCGGTCACCCCCCTTAACTTTTGAACGGCTTGGAATTTTGGAATCTTAAAAAGTTTTAGGTACAGAAAAAGGGCCATGGCCAATCGAAAGGTTATGTTGAAATTCAGGTTCGACCCCCGGACTTTTATTGACAAAAAGTGTCGATTTCTTGAGAATTTTAAATGGAATGATACAAATATTTTTGTTCAGATAAAAGTCCAAATAATATAAGGAAAAACTGACCTTTCCATTTTTTCAAAAAAATAATCAGGGGCGGAGCTAGAGGGGTCTAAACTTTAATTTTGTTACACCCTGTATCCTGTATAACGGTATTTATTTTAAACTTTGATGTAAAAGTTATTGTGTTCCAAAAAAGATTTCCCATCTACCTAAACCATCAAGAGTGTACATTTTTATTTTCACCAGTGTAGTAAGAGGACAAAGTCAAATCTCATTTTCCTCCTTAAAGTTAAAATAGGCCGTTGAGAAAACGGCAATTTTTGGGTCTGAAGTAAGGTGGTTATTTAGGACAAACAGTGATAAGTAATCTAAATAAGGAAATAATTTAGTGACAAAAGAAATCCGCCTACCTGCTCATTTCTTTCACAGCGGTGGCAGAGGAATGAGATAATTTCAGTGCAATTACATAGGAAATAACACTAGTTTTAAATGCAAGTTATGATATCTCCGTGGCAGATTGTGCATCATACTCGGCTTGCAACCAGGAGGGTTCAGGGTTCGATTCCTGGACGGGTCGAAATTTTGAAAAAGTTTTTTCGAATTATTTACTTGGTCTGGTTGTGCTTGGGGGTAACTCAGCCTCCCGGGGAAAAATTAGTAGCTATGGTAATAGCGCCAAGTGGTAGCATTATAAGGTAAAAATTGTTAAACTGTAGCTTAGGTTTAGTGATATTGGAGTGAATTTTGAAAATACCTTGTAATACTCACAAACACTGTGACATAATAACACAAAGATTTCCCAAGTAATTGCATGGAAATTTACTCATTCCTCAAGCCTTGCTGTGAAATAAATGAGAAGCTTATTTAAAAAAAAAAAAATGTTTCTTTATTCAAGTCCTTATCACTGTTTGTCCTCAATAGCCACCTTACTTCAGACTTTCTACCCGGAAATAACCGTTTTCAAAACGGCCCATTTTTAACTTCCAGGAAAAAAAAGATTTGACTTTGTCCTCTTACTACACTGATGAAAATAAAAATGTACGCATTTGATGGTTCGGTTAGATGAGAAACCTTCTTTGGAACACAATAAGGGAACTTTCACATCAAAGTATAAAAATAAACACAGGGTGTGAAAAATTAAAATTTATCCCCGCCCCTGATTTCCTAATTTTATTTGAACAAAATATATTTGTACCATTACACTTCCAAGGTTGGAACCTGGATCTCACAATAATCACTCGATTGGCCCTTTTCCTATTTCTGGAGCTTTTCAAAATTCAATAATTCCAAGCCGTTCAATTTTTTTTTTCGTCACGTGGAAATAATAAACCAAAATTTAATACATTCCCGGTCGATCTACTTTCTTCTCCTTTCATTACTTTTTTCTTTTTTAAGATATAAATTTCTTTAGAAATTGAAAAAAAAAAATATTTCTTTAGATAAAAAAGATTTAAAAAAAAAAAAAAAATTATATAAAAAAGTTATGCCCCGGAACTAGTTTCGCATTACTTTAGGGCACTCCTTTTTACAGCCATGCCATTCCGGAAATGAGAAAATACGATCAGAAAATTTTCGCTCCGGACGGGATTCAAACCCGCAACCTCCGGACCAAGAGTCAATGCTCTTAACAACTCGGCCACGGGGATCGGCTCCTTCCATTACTGGATGATGCTATCTGCTTCAATATACCTACATACTCAAGCGGATCAGGAGGGTGGGGGGAGGGCATATTTTTTTATCTACTTATTTTAACATCTATTGGTTATTCGAGACATCAATTAATTTGGTGTTTATAAATACTGACTACTGATTTCCATATGATTTGCAGCCTCGATCCCCCCCCCCCCCCNTCGATCCCCCCCCCCTATCAACTGGAGACCTGTATCCGCCCCCGCCTACATAGGACGAACCCAAAAATGGATCTGTCCGCCGATTCCAACACACCGTGGCCGTAAGCGGCTCTTTTTCAAATTAGTATTGTCCGATTTCAATTAAAGTTGGTATGTAGGTTCCACTGTAAAAAACCTTAGATCCCAAGTTTTTTACAGTGCCGATCTCAAAAAAATCTCAAAATACTTTTATTTTACTTTTCAAAAACATTTTATCGAGCCGTAAAGTGCACAACGAATTCGAATTCGGTCCGTTCTTCTCTTTAAGACATCAGATTTTCTAACTAAGATTCATTTTTCGTCTGAATTTCAGTGCTCCGTAACAACCATTTCACCACCAAAAACAACTCCAAAATTATCTGTTGCTCAAAATGTTAATAAAGCTGCAATGGAGTGTCAGTCCAAATTAGGTGTTAACCAAGGTAGGCGAATAGTCCCATAACAACCCGGTTGATGTAATAGGAATAAACTGGAGTCAAATTGTCCATAACCCATAACGTTTCACCAAAATCACTGGTCTCCCAGGTAATGGGACCTAACATCACTAGACTTCTTTCTTTGGGTTCACATCAAATCTCGGGCATTTGAGATTAAGTCTCCATTTTTTCGATATTTTGTCCCGAAAACTGGCTACTTTGTTAACTCGATTTTTTTTTAAAATGGACACTCATGTCTTTTGGGGCCACGGATCCTTCAAAAGAGCCAACATAGATTTTGTTTTCATTTGGGCTTTTGATTTCAGCTGTGATGGGTCTCTTGAGCACAAAAAACCTTCCAACAAATGAAAAAATGAGGGTAAGTTAATCTCATCACTGATTGTTGCAAAATGGGTGAACTCAGCCAATAAGCACATTCGTGGGTTTATTGTTTTTCAACTGCGAGGACAAACTAGACCCCCAATGAGACCAACTTGAATTTTTTAAAAAGAATCCATCAAAGCTAATTGACAAAAATGCCACTTACGCCGAATGATTTTCATTTTACAGGGTGATCCATTTCAATTGTTGCACCCGATTTTTTCCGTTGAAACGCCTTGGGAAAATGTTCAAATGAAAGGTGCAATTGGATGATGACGTCAGATTTGACCATGAACTCGACCTTAACGTCATTGTTAAGGTCAATCTTGAAATTTTAAAGGGAAAGACCATTTTCGACCGCGGATATTTGATTTTTCGATTCTGTGCAGTTACTAAGGTACGCACGCTAATTTAAAATGCGAAAAAGAATTTGTTTTTTATAGTTATTTAATTTTTTTTTTTTTTTTTTTTTNATTTTTTTTTTTTTTTTTTTGTTGCAGTGTTTTCTGCTCTGCGTCTATGAAAGTCTTGGTCTGGTAAGTTGGGAAAGCTGATAAAGTAAGAAGTAAGTTTGTAGCTCAGAGGTATCATTCATTTTTCACGTTAGTTCCGAAGGTGTATTTTCTTCCAATCCAATTATGACTCACTAACTTCCGAATAGTTCATACTAGAGATTATGAGTTGTTACTTGAGGATGACATACTCAACGAGCCGAGTCCACCTGAGCTTAAAAAGTATAGCTCTACAATATAATCATGCTTCAAAAATAATTTGTGTGTCAACTTCTAAAGTTTTTAAATAGTTACGCAGCGCTTTAGTCTATGACGACATTCACAACATGAATTATGTTGGGAATGTCGAAATAGACGAAAGCGCTCCATAACACTTTAAAAAAATTTGGTAGTTGATGCACAAATTATTTTTGAAATATTATTTCATTATGACTACTGACTTCCTTCTTCATTTTAACAAATTAATGTTATACTGAGTATTGAGTATATTATGGTACGGTACTTTTAGTGACGTAATTTTATTGCATTGTTTGACATGTTACCTATTATTCCCCCTTTTACTATTATAATTTTATCTGGCTTTTTCTCATTTTGATAGAGATATTTAATTTTCATTGTAATGGGAAATTTCATTTTCATTGTAATGTGTCAGAGGTTAGACACCTCTGAAACACAATAAATAATAATAATAATAATTAGCAGCAAACAACAACTTCTTTTGTGCTGCATTCTCATTCATCTGGCCAAAATCAAAATCGATGATGCCACTATTGATTGATTATTGATTCAGATTACGCTCTTGTTCGTTTGTTAATTTACATTGTTCTCAGGTTGACGAAGGTAAATTTTCAGCATCTAATGCAAAACTTATGGCAGCTGAAAAGTTCAGTTCTGAAGATCTTGTCAAGACCAATCATTTGATTGACACCTGCGAGAAATCGATTCAAATTCCCAAGAATAATACGGAATTTTGTGTATTGGGAAGATTAGTGCGGCAATGCTTTAAAGAAGAAGGAGAGAAGGTAATTACAGTACGGAGTGTTGAGGTTAGGGTAAAAAACCAACTTACTTTCCGCGTGTATGGCAGAAAGTGATGGTGGTGGAAGGATTGGATTGGGTAACGCATTACGTGTCTGTGAGGACGCCATTCAAGATGTTGATAATCCTTACGCTTCCATTTACTGAAATAGTTGTAAATATCTCAAAGTCATGAGGATGAAATTCAATGGGTTCGCTGGGTTTGAACCACGCCCTACTGTTTACAAGTCAGAGCGTCCTACCACTACACCACCAATACATAGGTAAAATAAAAACTATTATAGCGTTTCAAGAATCATCAAAGTTTGTCAAGAACAATGGCTAGACGTAGCCAGTTGTATTTGATTAAAATGTATCTCAAGTCTAGACTATCCCTCTTTTTTTTTCTTTTTTTTTTCAGATAAGTTTCTTCCCTAAGGCGTAGACAATTTTATACTTTACTTCTTGGTTTCAAACAGGCCTTGCGGGCCCAAAAACTCCTTGAATCAGCGCTCTCCAGCAGTCTCTATCTTGGGCTAATTCTCTTCAATGGTCTGGTTGATTGTCTTCTTTTACTTCTTCGTACCACTGTATGGCGTTATTAACCCATCTCTTTTTTGGTCTACCTCTTCTTCTTCTGTCAGTATATTTGAGATTGGACTATGTTTTACCCCATCCTAATTAAGAAGTAACAAGGCTGTAGTATGCTTGACCTACGTGTCCAAAGGATCTTCAGAATAATAGAAAGGAGATATGGAATACAGAAAGAACCCCTTCCTAGAGTTCATCTCATCATTATAGGTCAAATGCAGGCCCGGAACAAGCACTTGGCACATTTGGGCGCGGGGCCCCTAAAATGAATGTTTTGAATAAAATAAAATAAAAAAACTTATAGCATGCTAAAATGTACAGAAGTCTGCATAATAGATTTACTTACAACTCAATCTATTCATTACATATTATGATAACCATGCTACAAATATTTAAAAATTGTTTATTGGTTATAGTTATAATATATGATAATTTCACTAGAGTATACACTACTAATAGGTTTACACGAATTTTATAAAAAATTATAACCGCGGTGCCTGGTAATCCTGAAATCTTTTCGGAAACCACTCAAACGTCAAATTCACAAACAAACGAATATCAGAGCACTAGAAAAGGGCGGGTCTAGCTAATAATAATTAAAGAAAGTTTAAAATTTAAAGGATACGAACACGGAACACACACCAGAACTCAGATCATCCGAACTATACGCCTAAGGAATGAAAATAGCGTACCTACTTTCTCTTTTAGAAATTATTAAATCAAACTTATAAACTGCCTACCCTTAAAATTAGATAAAAGATCGACATCGACAGTCGATACCTTAACTGATTCGTTAAATACTCAATACTGAATGAAATGTCCCCTACCAGCTGTCCTGCTTTCCTACTTTTAGACAAAATATACATGGATCATATTTGAGCTGAGAATATAATGTATATATCACCGAACACCTCTAATCTTCCCCTCACATGCATTAGACGTTTGCAAGATTCTGCAGGTCTATACCTGTACTCAGCGATCGTCGCAAAAGTGTGTATGGAGTGTGTGTCAGCCCTTGGCAGCTGCCAAATCTGCCATATGGGTAATCCGGTACTGGTAAAATGGTTTTCCATTCCCCGATCTTAAAGGTTCATTTTTATTGTCATCGAAAATCAGTGATTATCGAGTAGATATCTTTCACACATTGGACATTGTTGTGTCTTCATCATGTAAATCTGCAATTTAAAGATAAAAAAATGTAAAAAGAAAAGTAGCTATAATGAAATCAATTGCACATTATAAAATAACTTTTTCTTATTTTTTATTCTAACAAATTTATTTAACCATTTTACTTGTTTGAAGGTTAATACTAGTTTGAGCATTTCACCGATGAAGTTTTTTCTATCGCTATTAAATGTAGCACAATATACATTATAATATTATAGGTAGTATTTAAACTTATATTTAAATCTGTAAAGTTGTTTTCTTGTGGGAATTGTTTGGTATGATGTTGCTAGTATAATTGAGACCTCCAATGCTTAGGTTGGCGGCACTTTTTAGCGTTAATGGCGTAAATAATTCAAGAACGGTTACTCTAATGCAAAAAAGTTGTACAGTATAATTTTCTATAATTTTGATTCCAACACTTTTCCTGTAGGACGTATAGGAGTGCTATTAAAGGTGATGACGTTCTGGCGTTTTTTTTTTTTTTGTAGGTATTTCCTTAACAAAAAAATCCAAACCGCTTAAACGCCAAAATTAAAATCACACTTCTTTTAATATTTCATCGAATTCTTGTATCGGTCCTATACATACGTTCGCAACAAAAAATGTTGGTATTAAAGTTATCAGACATTTGATTATATCTACGTCTATTTTGTATTTTACAAGGATCACAGCCTCAGTAGCTCAGTTGGTAAGAATTACTGATTCGTAACCAGGAGGCTGTTGGTTTGAATCCAAGCGAAGACAAATTTAGTAATAACATAACTTTAACACAAATAAATTCCTTTATTTTACAAGGATCAATGCCTGAAAAATAAAGATTTGAACTCTGGGACCTCAAAACGTGGTTTGGTATTCAAAACTCGACATCGGATATTTCAGACAATTACAATACCCAATTTTCTTAAGTAATGAAAGTCGTGTGACTTTCACACCAAATTTTACACATATAATTATTAACGCACCTACTAAAAAATTCAATTTATATTCCTTAACAGGACTACCCAATTTGGTGCCCCCACCCCCCACATTTTTTTCTTTTCTATTTCCTTCCTTATTATGTTTATATTTTGTTTAGCGGGTTTAGCTTATCATTAAAATTTTAATGAGGAAGGTGATAGAATTTGCGTCAGAGGTGAACTCTGACGCAAATATGCCTGCCTGACACAAGCTTAATAATTAAAACTAAAAAATTCAATCTACATTAAATTAGTAAAATTTGTTAGCTATTCAAGCAAACTGTGAAACTGACCCCAACACTGCAATAATTCTTTTGCTCATCATGTTTCGTGTATTTTTTTTCCAGTTTTGGTTTATTATTTTCAATAATGAATCTTTGGAATCGTCATGGGGAAAAAAATACTCTCCCTCTAAATTTGATATTTTACGTGGATACCAACTTATACCGCTGGCGTAGGTGGATAGAATCCAAAAATTGAGTAAAAAAATCCGTTTGTCCGCGTCCGTCGTGATAGGCACTTTCGCGTTGACAGATTTCGTATATAGGTTCCGTTTGGGGTCTAATTGAGCTCGGAACTTTTGGGTGCAATCGAATGTACCGTTGGTGGGTTTCGATTTGCCCAATTGTTACACCGAATGGCGGTCGAACGGATTTTTCTTATTTGATTTTTGGATTCTTTGTACCTTGAAACTAGAAACGTATAATATCAAAGTTTAAGGGTGTATTTTTATTTTTTCGTGAAGATTCCAAAGTTTCGCTATTGAAAATAATAAACCAATAATGAAAATTAAATTACCAAAAAATTTGATTTTTTTTTACAATATTTTCTCTCAAAACGTGTAAATTGTAAAATTATAAGGAATGTAAGAAATATTGTTTTGCCTTGTAAAATTATCTTTTGTCTTTTATTTGCAAGGAATTCCTAAAGTATGTATTTACATATTCGGGTGTTTGGTTATAGTTTGGACCCTGCTGAGATCAAATCAAACATATTTTTCGAAAATCATTAGTGAGCCATATGAATTATAGCCAAGTTACAGGGTGTATGGCTGGAGGGTCATTTTGGGATAACTTTTTACATCGCATGGAGGGTTCTTTGTGACCAACGAATAAGTGCATGAACACGAACTCCTAGTTTTCAGAGGAGACACATGGGTTTATTATTTTACTGGCAAAAAATACCTCCCCCCCCCAAAAAAAAAGGCGAGGGCACTTTGGCCACAAAGCGTTTATCGTTGACCGATTTTGATTAAATTTTGTAAGTTGGCCCTATTTGGGGTCTAACTGTGTGCGTGCCGAAACATTCCGTCACTGTGAGGTACATACAGTATGTCTCAGAAGTCAGCCGGTGGCCATAACTTTTGAACCGCTTGGAATTTTTGAATTCTGTTTGTTTCTAGGGATAGAAAAGGACCATGATCATTCGAATGGTAACATCAGTATCCAGGTTCAAATCTTGGAAGTGGCTTTTTTTGACACAAAGTGTCGATTTCTCGGAAAATTTAAATGGAATGGTACAATTTTTTTTTTTTTGAAAAATAAAAGTGTGAATAAAAAAGAAATATTTCCATTTTTATTTTTTTAAAAAAAATAATAAGGGGTGGAGCCAGAGTGGTTTAAATCCAAAACGTATTACACCCTGTATAACGAAAACCGAATTTAATTTTAATGTAGAAATTCGTTAAGGGTGGCTCAAAAAAGGTTTTTCATCTACAAAAGTGATAACAATACCAACTTCTAAGTTTTATCAGTACCGCAGGCCGAGATAACCAAATCTCGTATTTCTGCCAAAGGTTAAAATGACGTCTTTTAGAAAACGGCCATTTTGGATTAGAAGGTCTGATGTGAGAATATGATTTAAGACTTAAAATGGGGAGTGGACTCAATAATGAACCATTTTTGCCAAAAATAATAATTACTAACCCTCACAGTTTACACACACAATTTTTGGGTGTTGTGACATACATACCAAATTTCAAATCACTGCCACTTACTATTCTCTTTTTAGAGAGGATTAAAATGAAACCTCTTTTTAAAAGTAACAAGCACCGGGCAGGACTTCTGAGACATAATGTCAATGCGCATTTGAGTTATCAAATGCCAATTCGCTCCATACCCTCATACTGAAAGGCATACCCTCATACTGCTCGCATTTAGTCCTCTTTGTAAAATAGCAACACACTTGATTGGGGTGTCCTTATGAGGTTTCTCTTCTCTATCCTCGATTGTCTCTCTTCTCTATCCTCTATTGTCTCTCTTCTATCCTCTATTATCTCTCTTCTATCCTCGATTGTCTCTCTTCTATCCTCGATTGTCTCTCTTCTCTATCCTCTATTGTCTCTCTCCTCTATCCTTTATTGTCTCTCTTCTATCCTCTATTGTCTCTCTTCTATCCTCTATTGTCTCTCTTCTATCCTCTATTATCTCTCTTCTCTATCATCTGTTGTCTCTCTTCTCTATCCTCTATTGTCTCTCTTCTATCCTCTATTGTCTCTCTTCTCTATCCTCTATTGCCTCTCTTCTCTATCCTCTGTTGTCTATCTCCTCTATCCTCTATGTCTCTCTTCTATCCTCTATTGTCTCTCTTCTCTATCCTCGATATAGTTTTCTTTGCTTTACAGAAGCCATGGATATGAATAAAATAAAGAAATCCACAAAGAAACGATATGAATTCTTTAAAATCTTGCACTATATTGGATTCAGTACTATTGAAAACTGCTCTAAAAACGATACATACAATTTCATTCATCGCTATATCTATCAAAGCTTTGTACATGGCATTTGTATTATCAGCATCATTTCAATGATAATTGCAACTTTTGCATATTCCATCAACGATCTAGGAGAATTCTTACAAAGACTATTTGAATGTTTTATAGCAATCCATTTTTATTGTGAAGGAGTTCAAATGAACAATGTTTTAAAAGAAATTATTGATCTGCTCCACTATATGGATGTAGAATTTAAAAATTCAGATCATTCATTGTTCAGGGCTGCAGAAAAGAAAGAAAGAAAAGACTTGAAAATTACAATCATAGTTTCGATTTCAGCTGTAATCTGTTTAATTTTGGAAACACTTCTCCCTGTTACTCCAAGAATAGAATTTATCAATCGAACATTTTATCATCGAGCTAATCCAAGAAGAATATTACCTATTAATTTATGGATTCCATTTGTTGATGTTAGCGAAAATAAATATTTTCTGTTTGTGTATATGTTTGAAGTGTATATTTTATTCATTTTGACTGTCAATTTAATCAATTCAATTGCCTCACATATCATGTTCAATATCCCAACACTTGTTCAATATGAAATGTTGTGCAAATATATCAAACTCATTGGCGAAGAACATAAAAATATATATGGACAAGAAATATACTACACCGATATTTCACAAGCTAAATGGATCATCAAAAAACATTACAAGACAAATCAAAGGTAACTCATTTGTCATTCTGTCCGTCCAACTTATTTTTAGCATTCTTCTATAGCTAACACCACATCTCTCTAAATGGACAAGAAATATACTACACGGATATTTCACAAGCTAAATGGATCATCAAAAAACATTACAAGACAAATCAAAGGTAACTCATTTGTCATTCTGTCCGTCCAACTTATTTTTAGCATTCTTCTATAGCTAACACCACATCTCTCTAAATGGACAAGAAATATATTACACGGATATTTCGCAAGCTAAATGGATCATCAAAAAGCATTACAAGACAAATCAAAGGTAACTCATTTGTCATTCTGTCAGTCCAAATTATTTTTAGCATTCTTCTATAGCTAACACCACATCTCTCATCTCGTATGCTTCCATTTTTTTCTGATATTGATTTTGGTTTATTATTTTCAATGAAGAACCTTTAGAATCGCAAAAAGAAAAAAATGCTTCCTTAAAATTGGATGTTTTACGCTTTTACGTTCCAAGGTAAGTACGTAAAATGCAAAATTCTAATGAAAAAAATGCGTTTGTCCGCCTTGACGGACACTTTTGAATGAAATTCGTTATACAGGTCCAATTTGGTTGCAATCGCATACACCTACTTACCGTTGGGGGGTTTTCCGCATCTAAAAAGAGAATGGTAAGTGCTAGAGTTTTGAAATTTGGTATGTATATGTCTGTGATATTTGAGATCTAATTGTCCCAAAAATTTTGTGTCAAATCGAATAAACTTTTGGTGTTTTTTTCCGCTTCTTATCTTAATATACGAGGTTTTCTACTAAAAAGGTTTTATACAACAAAAAATAAATGGTACGGAAAACCGTACTAGACTTTCTCTTCCTTAATCATTCCATCAGACTACCACCGACTGTTGATGTTGAACATTATTTTAAAAAGATTTTGCAGCCTTCGGCTGCGGACTTTGCTCTTTAGTAACAGTATTATTTTGAACGATTTTGCTGCCTTCGTCTGCGGACTTTGCTCTTTAGTGACAGTATTATTTTGAACGATTTTTTATCCTTCGGCTGCGGACTTTGCTCTTTACTGACAGTATTATTTTGAAAGATTTTGGCTGTGGACTTTGCTCTTTAGTGATAGTATTATTTTAAAAAGATTTTGCAGCCTTCGGCTGCGGACTTTGCTCTTTAGTGATAGTATTATTTTGAAAGATATTGCAGCCTTCGGCTGCGGACTTTGCTCTTTAGTGATAGTATTATCTTAAAAAGATTTTGGAGGCTTCGGCTGTGGACTTTGCTCTTTAGTGACAGTATTATTTTGAAAAATAATAATACCAAATTTGATCAAAATCAGAAAAAATTTATGTTTTTTTCATATTTGGGGACCGGCCGGGGCCCCAAATGCAAAAAATCTAAAAAACACCAAAAATTGTCAAATATACCTAATACTTTGGTGACTGTGCATACCAAATTTGATCAAAATCGGACGAATTTTATGTTTTTTTTTAATTTGTGGGCCCCTGCCGGGGCCCCAAAACCAAAATTACTACGAAATATCAAAAGATGTCAATTATAGTACTTGGGCAACGGTGCATACCAAATTTTATCAAAATCAGACAAAATTTATGTTTTTTTCATTCATATTCATATTTGGGGCCCATCTGGGAGCCAAGCCGCTGGTCCGATCAATGGTAAAAAGCACGACCCATATTTTTCTTTTTCTCGATATTGCCCCCAGGACCCCGAACAGTTTTTTTTGGGATTGAATCTCCAAAATCCAAACCACATAACCAATCATGATTAAATTTGGTATGCACAGTCACCTGAGTAATTTATTGGATAGTTTTTGGTATTTTATAGAAATTTCGGTTTTGGGACATAGACAGGGGCCCACAAATGTAAAAATACAAAAGTCGTCTCATTTTGACATTATTTGGTACCTATATTGATTCACCCGAGAATTATATTGGATAATTTTTGATATTTTGTAGAAAACATAAAATTTGTCTGATTTTGATAAAATTTGGTGTGTACAGTCGCCGAAGTATTTACCTATTATAATTGACAATTTTTGAAGGAATTTTGGTTTTAGGGGCCCACAAATGAAAAAACATAACAAACACCCAAGTATTATATTTGACAATTATTGTTTTTTTTAGAAATTTCGGACTCTGAAATTTGCGCCCCTGAAAACTGCCACTCCAGGTTCCAACCTACTCAGCCACTGTCTTGTAAAATTCTAAGAATAAAAAAACTCTGCTAATGTGACACATGGGTATATTTTTTAAAATAATACTATCACTAAAGAGCAGTGTCTAAAGCGGAAGGCTGCTAAATCTTTTTAAAATGATACTATCACTACAGAGCAAAGTCCGCAGCCGAATCGACAGATTTTTCAACGGCAGATTCGAATTCTGCGGTATTTTAAGAGCA
>CM022875.1:11723733-11753229 GCA_012654025.1 Pachypsylla venusta
GATGGAGTCTCTAGACATTATTTTTTTAAAAAAATCATGTGCAAATTACTGTTCTTTTTTATTTTAAAAGGAATTTCCATTGTTTGGCTCCTGGCGGACCTTTTTTGGCCCCTGGCGGCGCCCCTGACAGTGATACACCCACGTGAGACCAATTATTTTAGATAAAATGATTCTATAATTACTGATTTTAAATTTCATCAAAATTGGTTATGTGGTTTGGATTTTAGAGATTCGGACCCAAAAAACCTGTTCGTGGGGCTAGGACCGCCCCTAGGGGTGATATCGAGAAAAAGAAAAATACGTGTCGGGCTTTTTGCCCAAAGATGACCTGTGCAAAATTTCATCAAAATCGGACCAGTGGTTTGGCTTCCAGAGCTCTGCACACTATTTCGTACGTACGTGGAACGTCGGATTTTTTTTTTTTTTTTTTTTTTGGCCCCATGGCTCCAAATATTTTCAAACATCAAAAATGACCCGAAATAGTGAAAATATGGCACAAAAGCAATATGGCCCAATATATTTCATCTTTATTTTGGCCTTTGGTTTCCCGTCAAACAATTTTTTGAGCCAAAATATGTCTAAAATTTCTGCACGAATACAATACTTTAACTTCTATAGGAAGAGAAAGTAAAAATTTGGATTGTCACGTAAAATGTAAAGCTAGTAAAATAATAAACCCATGTGTCACATGGCAGAATTTTATTATGACCTAGTTCGCCGTGCGTATATATTACAATTTGATATGACCTATGACCATACCTTTACAACATGGTCTTTCACATTTTTTACAAATATAAAATTAGCTGAAATCCTTCCTTTAAGATGGGCAATATTCATGGAAAGCTATAGCTTTAAATGCATTAAAATTTGACACGTTTCAGAGAATATCAAAATTTGAAAGAAACGACGAAAAAAGATATGCACCGATTTCGAATTCTGGGAAAATCTACAGGGAAAACCAATTTTGAAAGATTATTAAGAAAACATGAATTGATACAAAGAGAAATGTATGAAACAAATTTTATTCTTCAGAACATTAAGTTCCACCAGATGTTAACTCAGTATGTGCATAAGGTTGGTATTGAGATGTGCTCCGCTTTACATTAAGTTCCACCAGATGTTAACTCAGTATGTGCATAAGGTTGGTATTGAAACGTGTTCCGCTATACATTAAGTTCCACCAGATGTTAACTCAGTATGTGCATAAGGTTGGTATTTAAATGTGTTCTTTCTTACATCATACCTACAAACTAAGTTCAGCGTACATATAGCGCACTGGTTTTGTTTTTCTTTATATTCCGTTATATTCCGAGTCGCAAATAAACGCAATTACACAAATTGTAAAAAAAATATATAAATAATGGTGAAACATATTCATGTTGAATTGTTTGTATGGACCTAATAGAATTTAGCTATATAAATATGAATCATTTTAAATTCTGTAAGAGATAAAAAATATTGGCCCCAAATTGGCCCGCTGATAAATCCGCCACTACGTTTAATACAAGGCTACTACGGATTCAAGATTCAACTACTATAAAATACATAAAATAGTACGCATTGACTCGCCCATTTCTTTTTCTTTGTTGTTGCTGAACTCATAGGAATAAGAGGAGCAGCTATTCTTTGTCAGACGAACTGCTGCTGTACATGATAAAATAGTCTATAGTTTAGACCAGATATTTTGATTTCGACGAAATTTGGTCAGACCTTCACTTCAAAAAGGCTAAACTATCATTGGTTCGCCTTCACCATTCGCGTACTGTTTGACCACCCTGATTTGCGGCCGAAAAAAAAAATATTTCGTGCGGAAAGCTCGCTTTTTCTGTGCCAGAGCCTTTACTTAAGTGATGATCTTCTATAGTTATTTGAGAAATGACTGTCCTTGCGCGGTTGATATATCTACCTTATTTTTAACAAAATCTTTGTTTGTAGATCAAAGCAATTCTGCAAGTTCGAAACTATACCTGTAGCTTCACAGGACCGATGGTGCTCATGTTATCAATTTATCAGATGGTAAATATAATGAATGTACCAAAATCTACAGCCATCAAATTTGTCATCGAATTTCTGGTTACATTATTTACATATTTTCAATTCATTCAACAATCTGAAGACATGGACAATTTCAATATTCTTGTAGAACGAGCAATCACTCAAAGTAAATGGTATCTTTGCAGTCCAAAAAATAGAAAATCAATTTGTAATATGATACAACAAGTTCAAAAACCGAATCACTTGATTATATATTCTATATTTTACGGATATTTAAGATACGATTTTAAATTTCTCGTGTCCATTTTTAAAAATGCTATAACTTTTCTTAATTTGTTAAGATTCAAAGGAAATGTAAAAATATAAAATCTTTTATTATCTGGATAGAACTTCTCACTTTTTGTTATTTACGTGTATGCCATATGCTGAGAGGGGTCTACAGTTCTACAGAAACAGTTAAAGAACTAGCGAATTGCTATATTAGGGTTCTCGCAAGCAGCCGCATACTCACTTATCCGATTACTTAAATTAATATACATATATATAAAACCGGTTGCCGGTCTCACTGCAACCTTTGTTTCAATCTATTGTGACCACTACCTATTTCGAAATGCGAGGGATGAAGTTAGATTCGAACCAACACCCTGCTGGTTACAAATCCAATGCCTCAACCTACTGAGAGTGTTCCGATTACTTATTCTATACAGAGGAAAGTATTGTAATGGACTGGAATTTTCGATGTCCGGTTTTCAATGCCAAAATAGGTTTCGAGGTATCCTCACCAGAGCACAAATCTCGGGTTTCCGTGTGTGTATCTGTCAGTCTGTGAACTTTGAACAAGATATCTCCAGAACGGTAAGTTCTAGAGATTTGAAATGTGTAATAATATAGGTATGAAGGTATGTCAATTTCATGCACAAAAATTACGAAGCTTTTGATATAAATCGATTTTACTGTTGGTCTTCTTTTGCCGTTTTTTCAGTAGCTTAATATTTATTATTAAACTGGTTGCAGGTCTCTATTGAAACTACAATTATCACTGAGACCTTTATTTAGATCTATTGTGACCTGAGCAGCTTTCATTCTGCTTAAAGAGGACGGTAAGAGGTAGAACTTGAAATTTGGTGCCTATTCATATAGCTTTTATGCATTGAATGTATAATGACAATTTTGGTTGACATCTAATCTACTCTTGACGGTTTTTAGAGCGAAAATATATAATTAAAATACAAATGAAAAATAATTTGTGTCCATAACATAAATAAAACGTCTTGGAAAAATAAACGTTCGATGAAGAAAAAAAATGTCCAAATTTTCTGCGCGATTACAATACCTACTTTATCTTCCATAGGAAGAGAAAGTAAAAAGTACCTACCTACCTACGGATCCGACTTAGGGGAGAACCGTAGGGTCCTCAACAAGGGAAAAATCCCACGTTCAAAATATTTTTCCGTTTGGGGAAAAAAAAATTTGCTCAAGCAATAAAGACATGGCCGTAAAAACGTTTCCTAACCTGTCGAGGGTGGTCAAAATATGTCAATAAAGCTAACAAGTAAACATAAAAAGTTAAAAACAAAACAAAAGAGAAGTGGAAAAAATAAAAATATGGTTGGTGGGATTTTTCCCACAACTATGGGATCCTTCGGTTCTCCCCGGAGTCATACCCCCCCCCCCCNTTTTTTTTTTTTTTTTTTTTTTTTTTTTTTTTTTTTTTTTTTTTTTTTTTTTTCAAAATCCCACCACTTTTAATCCCTTGATATCCTTAATATTTTTCCCCTTTTTAATCACAGATTGCTCATCAAGGCATGGCCGTAAAAACGTTTCCTAACCTGTCTAGTTGTGTTAAAATATGTCAAAAAGCTAACAAGTAAACATAAAAAGTTAAAAACAAAAGAAAAGAGTTGGCGGACTGTCGGAGAGATATTGCAAATTGCAAGCCGCAAATGAGAAAGATCCCGCGTGTCTGAAAATTCTTCGTTACTTGTCCAGGATTCTCTGTGATATGCCGCTTTCGAGGAATCCAATTTACTCCTCCCTGGATACAGACCATTTTAGAGCGGGAAATTTTAATTTTTTATCAATTTTCATTGATTTTTTTTCATTACGAATTACGAAAACACAGTACAGTTTCTTTGATAATTGGTGACAGTTGCAGTTGTTCTATCATTCAATGGTGATAGGTGATGGTGATTGCTCATTGTTTGTAAAGTTTAACCATTTATTTGGTCAAGTTTGTTTCAGTTTTCAAATTTTATCACAAAAAAATGAATAGTTGTGAGTCAGAATTAGAAATATTGCCTCACGCCTTGTTCATTGGCATTTCAAAAGATCCTCATGAACTAATCAGAAGTAAGTACCATCGCATTCTTCGTTATGAACACCAAGTCGGACATATACCTATTTTCTTATGAAATTTCACTTGAGACCAATTCTGGCATAGGTAGATTTAGCGTAGGTAAATATCTCCCAAAAAAAACATCATTAGAAGAAGGCGAAGTTCAAACGACTATTCTAAAAAAATCCGCCCATGAACGTAGTGATATCTCTTATTGACCGAGTTGATTCTTTCTGCTATTCCTCCCACAGTTAAATTTATTATTGTCTTCCATGTTGACAGTAATACCTACATTACACTTGGTTAGTTTTTTCGCAGTTTTTTAGAATCGCAAAATACACTGTGCGTCAAAATTAGCGAACATTTTTCATAGATAGTTTTTCATAGGCCATATTGACCTCTTTAAGTCTTCTCCCAACGGTACTTGTGCTTACTTCCACCTGTCTTGCTAGCCAGAATCTGTGTTTCACCTCGGATGCGGTAGAAGTCGCAAAACTACAAGTTTTATGAAATGATGTTCTTGCGCACTCGTAGTCCGTTTTCGGCCTTTAAGCCGGCTGTTGGTGATGTTTCATGGCCCTATGAATGGCAAATTTCGAATCTCTGAGGAAATGAGCGACCTTACGTAAGATTTCCCGATATATGTGTGAGCCCTTGAACTCCTTGGACCTTGTTCTGTTTCGGCATGATCACTCAAAGCACTAGTAAAAATCCAGAGGAAGATCAGAAAACCGGAAAAAAATAAAATTCTAGGAGACAAAACAATATTTTGGCACTTTCAAGCAGTTCTAAATTGATGCTAAACGTTTAACAAAATCAATATTTTGGCACTTTCAAGCAGTTCTAAATTGATGCTAAACGTTAAACAAAATCAATGCCAACCTGTCGATATTCATACTTTTCATTTGCCAAAATGCGATGAAAACATTAAACTAAATGTGTCCATTTAAACCAGCTGTAATCATGTAACTTAGGAAATGACAAAATGTTGAGTGTCCCGCTAATTTTGACGTACTGTGTACTAAAATGGTAAGAACTTTACAAATCTAAAAAAGGCTGATCCGAAGACAATTATCCGTTTTGAAACAGTCATTAAATAAAGTGGTAATTGGGCTAAGAAATGTTTTTAATTTGTAGTTTTTATTGTGAATATTAGCTGTTGAATAATGAACGTTTATTTGGTAGACTCGATTGTGTTGTTTGTAACATGGCTGCGGAGCCGTCGATAAAATTACTGGCTCCAGCTCCCGGAGTTTGGAAACAAAAACCTGACTCCGGCTCCGACTCCGGCTCCAGCTCCGGCAACTTACATAAATAATATATTTATTATTGAATACAGATTTTTTTTTTTATTATACTTATATCTATACAGGGTTCCTAAAAGTCCGAGACCATCTGAATATCTTTTGACCAGCTTTATGAGGAGTTTTGAAATTTTGCATGGCATTATATCCCAAATTAAACCACCTGGTGTGGCCAATTTTTCAGGGGCGGGTTCCACGCGGCCTCCAGGGGGTCCAACTTTTGTTTTTTAAATACGAACCCCCATCTTGTGATACATTTCCTGAAAGACAATAAAATGAGAAGTACTTTGCAAATAATTTCGCACGTCTGGCGTGTTTGGTTTCAAAATGGCGGCCATTTGGAATTTCCAAGATATGGCTTCCAAGAGTGTCTAAAACTGGACGAATTATGTCTAAAAAAACAGGTTCCTCGACATTGATGTCCTTCGCAATTATTCTATATCCCATTTCGCCTAGTTTTAGACACTCTTGGAAATCATGTTTTGGAAATTTCAAATGGCCTCCATTTTGAAACCAAACACACTGTGTGAAATTGTTTGCAAAGTACTTCTAATTTGATGGTCTTTCTGGAAATGTATCACAAGATGGGGGTTCGTATTTAAAAAACAAAAGTTGGATCCCCTGTGGGCCACATGGGACCCGCCTTTCAAAAATTGGTTACACCATCAGGTGCTTTAATTTGGAATATAATACCATGCAAAATTTCAAAACTCCTCATAAAGCCGTCTAAAGATATTCATGTGGTCTCGGACTTTTGGGACACACAGTAAAAAAATGAATGTTTTTATGTCCTTTATGCATTCCTAAACCACACATCCGATTACTATGAAACTTTCGTGAGTTGTTGGGTCCATGTCCGGGATGGTTTCTGGCCCAAAAAAAACATATTTTGTAGGCATGGCCATGTGAGACCGCCATCTTGGAAAATCACTTTTCCTCAATATTATGAGAACTGTTTAAGTTATTGCGACTAAATTTTATGAAATGCTATACGCCTGACTCATAAAGCGCTTTGATCAATTTGGGTCATATTTTTTGTGGGCGGGGCCATGTGCGGCCGCCATCTTGAATTTCTGATTTTTCCTAATTATTTTGAGATCCGCTTGAGTTATGGCGATCTAAATTTTGTGGGATGTTACATTATTGGTCCTCAGAAGCTTTTGATCACATTGAATTATATATTTTGTAGGCGGGGCCATGTGAGACCGCCATCTTGGAATTTCGCTTTCCATCAATATTTTGAGAACCACTTAAATTGTAGCGACCACCAAACTTTTGTGAGTTGCTACACGTCTTTTGAATGGCTTTTGATCACTTTGAGTCATATATTTTGTGGGTGGGGCCATGTGAGGCCACCATCTTGGAATTTCACTTTTCCTCAATATTTTTGAGAACTACTTAGCTTTTGTCACATTCTACACGTATGCCCTAAAGGGTATCTGATCAGTTCCAGCCATATATTTTATTGACGGGGCCATGTGAGGTCACCATCTTGGAAAGTCTTTTTCCTCATAGCTTGAGAACCGCTTAAAGGCTTATTTTTTTTAAAAAAATATGCGTTTGAGGTCAACACAGGTTGATAAAATTTGAATATTCTATTCGCAATCCAATATTCCATTCCAACCCATTCCAACAGTACTCCATATATATTATGTGGCATAGTTAGGTGTAAGTTGGGCTTTGCTTCGCTGATAATGGTACTGAAGTGGTTGTTCCAACTCAAAATCATAGAATTGACCTAAACACCACCAAGTTTGTTGGGTAGAACGTGTACGTTGGGAGTTGTATCGGTTTAGGTCCCCCCCCCAAAAAAAAATGTGTGTTGAAGGCTGCGCAATGTCAGGCTGGGTCGTAGATCCAGCCTAAACTCCGCGGAACCGCGCGGATCAACTGAACAAATCGATACAAGTTTGTAGAACTAGTACCGCGCGGTCATGTAGACAATATGCACTATTGACATATTTTCTACATCTTGTGCCGCGTGATCATCTGAACTTAGCCTAATGCACAAAAAAGATCCATATTTTTATTATTTGTATAACAATTTACAATTAGGGTGTTCTTTATGTAACTAGAATACAATAATATTCAGGTTCAGTTAAAAAAATTTAATCCCCTCCCCTTGCACAAAAATCAAATGATTCATTTCACACATACCCAGGTAACTTTTTTTTAATTGACCGAGATGTTTTAATTTTTTATACGGTCGGAGCCGGAAAGGAGCCGAAATTTTGGTAAATTTAGCCCCGCCCGTCTCCAGCTCCTCCTTATAAGAAAAAAAGGGCTCCGGCTCCTTTATAAAAAATCTCACGGCTCCTTGGCTCCGGCTCCAACTCCGGCTCTGCAGCCCTGGTTTGTAAACAGGTGTATTTTGTACATCAGGTATTGAAGCTTCTCCATAGGAAAGTTGTCAACATTGAACCTAATTTATGTTTATTTAGATTTAATGAATGTGGAGAGCACAGAAAATATATCAGGATCTCAAACTGAAGAGAACGTAGAAAGTTTTAGATGGGCATTAGACAATAAATATTACACAGCTGATATAAATCTTAGTATTTTAAATTCCAAGACGATTACCACTACAGAATTTGCCAGGAATGTTGAAGCTGTTATCTTATACATTGATACAAGTTTGGTAAGAAAAAGTTCTCTTCTTTGTCTAGCAGTAATTTGCAAGAGCTTTGATAGATTTTCCGGTGCAGGACAAAAGCACAAATGACACCTCCAAAAAAAAAAAAAAAAAAAAAAAAATACCCATAAGCGCACGAAAAATTATCAAAAAGCATACAGGTTTGTCTCTTTTTTTTCCTAAAAACGCACAACCATGTCACCGTAGTTTTTGCATTGCCATGTACATTTCTATTTGCGAGAACAACCTCATTTTGTACTATTCCTTACGTTTGCACTAGCACCAGAGAAATGTTTATACGACCATGCCTCGATTGCATGACCACTAATTGCTGTTTTTATGGAAAGTGAACTAAAATGAATTAAATAAAATCAAAAGGGATTACTGAAACTCTTAAAAATGGAATATTATGAATAAAAGTTGTTTTGTGTTCGAAATTTTGAAGCTTGCTTGTTTATGGGAAAAAGTAGACGATTTTCATCTAAAAACTTGAAAACTCTGGCTCGCGCCTGTATACTTCATTTTTCATTTTATCTGATTTGATTTTTTTATACTTTGGCTCAACAAATAAAGTCTTTTAAAATTGAGCATTGAAGAAAAAAAATGGCTTTCTCTTTGCTTACTTTATTTTTCATTTTATCTTACGATAAAAATAGGTGCGCTTCTGTCCACTCGTTTTTTGCGCTTATTGGTACAAAGATTTTAGGCAAACAAGTGCGCTTCTGGATACATGGTAAGGATCAGTTAGGACTCATGGGTAGTTGTCGATTTTTAATTTTTCTTGTTGACACATAGGAGGTATTACCCTTTGGTTGTCAATGGAAATGGGCGTAATATTTTCGAATCTAATTATTTCTTACTAACTTTCTATAGTGAAAAATAGGTGAAACTTGAGATTGTGTGAAGGTACTTGTGGGCGACATTATTGCGGACCAAGTCCGACTGAGCTGATTGTATAAAATAACACAGAAAGCAACCCTGCAATAGTATTATGCTTGTCCTACTGATGTAATTATATTGCCTTGATTCACTTATTTTGGAGACCCATGTCAATTATGAAGGGTTGGTGGTATAGTGTTAAGACGCTCCAAATGTAGGGCGCGAGTTCAAACCTAGCCAACCCATGGAATTTTATCTTCTTGAATTTGAGATATTAACCACTATTGGGGGACATAGAAGGGACCGGGATTATCAACATCTAATATACTACCCAACCCTTCCACCAACATAACTTTCTATGGTGGACACGGAAAGCAAGTAAGATTAGTTGTATGATGACAATTCAATTTTGGTGGCACATAAAAACTTATTTAGAACTGAAGTCTAATACATGTTGGCCACCATCGATGCAATATTAATTCATACATAAAATTGAGTTAATACAAAGTTTAAACTTTGGGTATTAGTTCAGCCCTATTACTAAGTCTACAATCTTTGTCTAACAGAGAAGATACTAATTTCAAATTTTCACAGTTTATGTATTGTTACTCGTAATTGTAGCCACCTAGGGGAGCAAGTCAGCTCCATTAGGCGACGATCCTAAACCCGTGTAAATACAGATGGTTTGATGGGGGTTAGGTCATTTAGCATTTAAACCCCTGCTTCAAACTGAAGACGGGGAAAGTCATCAGCAAAATGCAGTTTCTACGCTGTTTTCATGGATACTGTGAGAAGTAATCAAACGGTACCGTGCTAGGAAAGGGTACAGTTAAAGATTTTGTTGTCGCTTTGACTCTTTGTATAAGTTAGTCGCTTGAAATCACTCGTAGTAGCGTGAGCTTGTAGTCTCTGTCAAAGGGCGACCGGGGTGGAGCAGCATGACGAGACATGATCCACAGATTATGGGTCCTCGCGGTCTGTTCAACCCCAGTAGTAAGTAAGTAATATTATTGTTTTTGTTTTAGGAATCATGTTTAAGTGATATTGAAGTTTGGTTGCCCTATATCAAAGATTACAATTCCTCAATAGATATGGTTGTGTGCGATTCCTGCTCTGATAAAATAGATGCAAAGCCGAACAAATCCGAGGGTATGCTAGCATTTTTGTTTCCTCACTCTTCCGGACCGGATAACCATAATATATAAGTATTGTTAACTGCCCAGAGCCTCGCCCTTCTTAAACTTACACTAGATAAAATGGGATAAGTAGATTATTATTAAAGAAATTATAGGTCTTATTTGGGATTTAGTTGGCCCTTGTAGGGGTCTTTTCTAGAAACACAGAAAATAGTATTTAAAATTGAAGCCATGCCATGTGCTAAGATTTGGGAGAGTTTCTGCTTGAAACTTTTGTATGAAAAAGAGGACACCAGATTAGATGTTCATAATCCCGGCCCATTCCATGTCCTCCAATAGTGTTAAATATCTCAAAGTCATGATGATTATATTCCATGAGTTAGCGAGGTTTGAACCCACACCCTCCTGTTTACCAGTCAGAGCATCTTACCACTACAATACCAATCCATAATAGACTGTGCTTCCCAAATAATCGTGCAAGCCCGTTTCAGCTAGTACGAGTAAATAGTTTTCAATATTGCTTTTTGATTCACTCGTGTGAGTTTTTGGACACACAACCTTGAAAATATATATTTTTATTCATGTTATTCATGTTTGTCATTATCTTCATAAAATATATTTTCTTTTAGTTGTTCAATGGTGTCTCCTGAATGAGTATGAACTGGTTGAGTTGGAGGCTCCCAAAGATGAACAAGATGAGGACGGATTCGAGGACGACATGAGAGACATTTTTGGTATTGATAGAATAAAGCAAGCATTACAGGCCCATGTTTGGCCAAACTTAGTGAGGAAAGGTATGATTTCTTTTTATTATTTTCAATAATGAAACTTTAGAATCGTCACGAAAAAAAATACCCATGTTAAAATTTTGACATTTTAAGTTGTAATGTACGTAGAATCCAAAAATTGTATACTCAATCCATTTGTCCGCCACGCCATGATGCCACTTAGCGTTGTCCGTTTTAGATAAATTTGTTATATAGGTCCCGTAAGGGGTCTAATTGTGGCTGCAATCGGATATTAGCGGTTTTCTTTTGATTTATTTTTGATTTAGCTTTGAGTCAAGTTCCAGACTGACTCATGCAGTGTGTATATTGCGATGTGTATACTCCCCTCGGACGTAATTTGAAACGGTGGTTACTTATTTACACAAACTGACTTCCCGAAAGTTTCAATACCAAGGGTAAAACGACGCTGAGATACTCGCACAGGGGTTCCAAAATTGGATTTTACAAATCTCACTGACTGACTCATGAATCCTTAATCCAACACTTTATACTAACAGCAATGTAGTACAAAACAAATAAAAGCAGCAATGTAGTGCAAATCAAATAAAAACAGCAATGTAGTACAAAGCAAATAAAAGCAGCAATGTAGTGCGAAGCAAATAAAAACAGCAATGTAGTACAAAGCAAATAAAAGCAGCAATGTAGTGCAAAGCAAATAAAAACAGCAATGTAGTACAAATCAAATAAAAACAGCAATGTAGTACAAAGCAAATAAAAGCAGCAATGTAGTGCAAAGCAAATAAAAACAGCAATGTAGTACAAAGCAAATAAAAGCAGCAATGTAGTGCAAAGCAAATAAAAATAGCAATGTAATGTACAAATAAAAACAGTACTGAAACTCGTGTTTCACTTTTACAGTACTGAAACTCGTGTTTCACTTTTACAGTACTGAAACTCGTGTTTCACTTTTACAGTACTGAAACTCGTGTTTCACTCACACTCGTGAGAATAACTGAGTAAGTTGTCTTCACGGTTCTGAGTAAACCCTGATAAATCCAATGATACGTAGTATCCCTGGGCGAGTATGTACCACGGAAAACGTTGCTTACTTCAGTGATCTGACGAAACTGGTTGACTTATTAATTATTATTATTTACAGAAAGAGCCGAACCTACATCTTTCAGTGCTCTTAAAAGTGGTGGAAGTATTCACGAAGAAATTATCGATAATTTGGCTGCCGGTGGAGAGATGGAGCTTGAAGATAAAGTCAGTGAACTCCTTGCTGGAGGAAATCCTGAATTGGAATTTTGTGAATTATTTCAAGAATTGGCAAACATGAAGGAAAGAATTGAAGATATGCCAACAGACAGGAGGAAGAAGTGTGCTGAACAGATTGTTATGGCATTCTGGAAGGGGATTGGTGGAGTTGAAGATGAGTTTGAAAATTTGGACGATGAGGAAGAAAAAAGTCAGTGAACATTTGGGGTGCAATTTTGATATTTTATATAATTACCAAACTAATTATTATCTATGAAAAATTAAGAAAGTATTGTAATCGGCTGAAATTTCAATACTTTTCTTTTTATAGGATAAGGAAAGTAATAAACTATCTCCTTTGAATGTCAACCGGGGTAGGTACAATGTGAATGGATAACATACTGATCATCAATAAATCAGAATGGCCAAGGCCGGTACTAGTGAGCGGGGCCATGTTATTAAATTCATTAAGAAAAAAAAAAAACATTTTTTGGGCGAACAATGTTGGTTTAATCTGTGTAGAATCCCAGGAGAGTTTTCTGACTTATTCTTTTCAACGTTAAACTTTTGGAATTGCCCTGAATAATGGATTTTTTACGTTTCAAGTTAGCTCCGTTGAATGAGGAGGCATTGCATTCGTAACCAGTTGTTGGTTCGAATCTAACAACATTCTGGTCACAATAGATCTTAATAAATGTCACAGTGACAGTTGCAATCAGTCTCAATAGAGACCTTGCAACCAGTTTAATAATAATAACTATCTTCTTGGTCTGAACCCTTGGAGTCGTTACAAAAAAAATATACCCCCCCCCCCCCANCCCCCCCCCCCCCCCCTAAAAGTTCCTCATGAATAATGAGACGATTTTAGCGTCATTTAGAAGTTAATAGTACGGATATGTTTTAACCAATGCATGTCTATTTCTGGGTTGAAATTTTTTTGGTCCAAATTTCTGTAAAAAATAAGGTATGTTTTTGGGACGAACGATCCAAAAACGAAGTTAGATCGCAAGTTTCGAAAAAAATAATCGTATGAAATCGTACGAAAATGTTGTACTTGTTTCCCTAGTTTAAGTTTAATTTTTCTATCTGAATACAAAAATAATGTTGTAAGCCATTTTGTTGGGTACGGTCGAGATTTACAAAATGACCGCTATCCTGAAAATGAAGTAGAAGCGGCTTATACTCATTCGAAAATTTTGTGCTTTCTATATTATTTTCCTATAAAACATTGAATTCCATACGTAAACTGTAGAGGAGAATAACATTTTCACCCTGTATAGGAGGAAAATGTAAAAAAATGGGAGAGGAGGATACAAGAGTAATCTAGGTTTCATTAAAGAGATTAGGCTGGTTCTCCATAGCTATTATTATAGGGGACCTAAAAAAATAAACGTCCATCCAGCGTGGGATTCCGAATAAAGCATCTGGTCTAAAATTGGACGCGAAATTGAATTTTGCCAAGTAATATATCACGGAGTAGGTTATGTTGATAATGTCTAGCTCTGGATGAGAGGGATTATTGTACCAAATTTTCAATAAGAAGTTCATATTCGATGTAATGGGGATATTTGGGGTAAAAAATCATTTTCTTTATGAAGAAGGTATCTTACAAATAGTAATAGGACTCTTTCCACTGATTTTTTTGTTTGTTTTAATATTTGGGCTTTCCGGATAGCACAAGACAGCGGCGTATTCATGGACAGATCTTGACTGGCTTCAATGGCCTTAATCGGATTGCAGTATCTCATGAGCATTCCTAGCTTTTGATAAGATCTCAGGATCACGGCAGAAACATGACTCCCAAGTTCTTGTATGTGGTTAAAGGGTTAATGATTTTTGATTCCTGATTATTTCGGGTTGTTAAAAAAAAAATTGCCTGATGTATTAGTTCTTTAGCATTACTCAGGGTACTCCAGGTGGAGGCGAACTAATATTGTACCCGAGGAGATCAAATGTGGTGCTAAATTGTCTGGTAAGCCAGATGTTTTAGTTCTTCAGCATAACCAGGTTACACCAAGTGGAGGTGAACTAACTTTGTACCCCAGGAGATCAATGGTGATGTTAGATTGTCCGGTCACCTCATGTGTTAGTTCTTTGGCGTACCCAGAATACACCACCTGGGGGCGAACTAATACGCCTATTTTCTTAGTACATGTCCCTTTTATATTTGGTTTACGGATTCTGATAACGGCCTTGATTTTGTCTAAACGTCGACGCTCTTCACAAGTAATGAATAGAAGTGTCGAATCAAGGGTGCGCTCACCATGGGAGCGTCGCCCTCCTAAATATGAAATCGAATTGTATGGCGATGCATAATTTTCTTTGTTTAGTAATTTGCTGTCATTTTCAAAGATATTGTTATACTTTATACAGGGTGATCGATGAGTAAGCTATCACATGGAATTGTAAAATTTCTTTCAGTCATTCAATAGTGGCATCTACGTGTCTGATGGTAGCCAGATGTATGAGATAGTAGCTCCAGATAATTTTTAGTCAACTGCTAATTTTTTTAATTGTCATCATACATCTGTTCTTGGAGGCTGATCATTTTATGGACCCCCAACCATGACAAGAAACACACAAGAAAACGAGTTACAAACAAAATGATAATACAGAGCTTTCTGTGTTATTTTAAACCATCAGCTCAGGCGGACCGTCAGGATGCCACCCTCAAGTAACATCTTGCAATATCAAGTATGATTTAATTTTTCTCGTGAAAAGTTAGCAAGTCATTAATAGATTGGAAGAAATTACGCCTTGGATTGTAAAATTTATTGACATAATAAAATTGAAATCAAAATGCACGCTTAAATAAATAGAAACAAACAAATAAAAACAATGATAGCAGTGGCGTAACAATCAGAATGGATGCCCCTGATATATTTTCAAGGGGGTTCTTTACCTAAAAATTTACTGAAGGCACACTATTTGTCATGATGTAAAATTTTGTCATCTTTTTTAACTTTCAACAGTACCAAGCAGTGTGATCGGCAAATATATTTGATTAAATTCGCTATTTGATTGTATTTGGTATCAAACACAAAAGTGGCCAAACTTTGTCTAAATAGTCTGATAGTATTTAAACGCATGACAAACACGTTTTCTCAATTATCGAGAATACACAAGTGAAGAAAAACAAAACAAATGGTTTTCGATCAGAAGTAGTATTGGAAAAATCTGGTTGCTATGTTATAATCTACAATACACATCAAAATTTGAAAGTAAATATTTTTCTCTAAAAGTCTCATCAAATAGTGTGATAGGGGCACAAATATATATCAAACATACAAATGCTATGTTATATTGTACAATACACATCAAAATTGGAAGTAAATATTTTTCTCTAAAAGTCTCATCAAATAGTGTGATAGGGGCATAAATATATACCAAACACACAAATGCTATGTTATAATGTACAATACACATCAAAATTTGAAAGTAAATATTTTTCTCTAAAAGTCTCATTAAATAGTGTGATAGGGGCACAAATATATACCAAACACACAAATTCAACAAATATACATCCAATAAATTATGCCCAAAATGGAATCATGACAAATAGTGTGATGCCACCTTTACTGATGCGATTTATAATGAAAAATTCTCAATGACATTAGCTACATTGTACATAGCCACTAGCTATATTGTTTTCAAATAAATACACGTTTATCACGATTGATAAGCCAAGGGTCATCTAAGCGAACAAGGCCACATTGATCAACAAATGAGAAAGTGCCAAATTTGAGTGACGGCAAAAAATGAAAAAATATTATTAAATTCTAAAAAAAAATTCACTCCTCAAAAATGTAAAAAAGAGTGAAAACAAATATTTATCTAATTGTTAAGTGATCGTTCAACCGTTATAGATTACCACTGGTCCTATCATTCACCTGGTATATGTTTGTAATTAATTGTCGATTGTCATCAGGTGATTGTCTGGTATTAGGACAGACTGTCATTGTGTTGATTAGTAGACTCTGTTGATTTATAGAGCTAATTGTTCCACCATTATCATAAGAATACAATTTCTGTTTCGTTATTTAAAAGTATTTCTCTTCCTAATTTGTGTCTCATTTTAGAACAATTGATTGGTTTAAACTAAATACTACATATTAGATCAATCTTTTCAATTTGAAGGGTCGAGGACTTTAATGTGAAATGTAACCACCGAGGGGAGCAAGCCAAATTCATTAGGTGGCGGACCTAAGCCCGTTTAAATACAAAAGGTTCGGTGTTAGGAAGAACATTCATCCTTTAAAGAACCTTGCTGCAAATCAAGGATGGAAAGTCATCAGCAAATTACAGCTATTACGTATTGATACTATGAGAAGAAATCGAGGGTTACCGTGCCAGGAAAGGATACAGCTAAAGAGGGTAGGCACAGAACAGAAAAGATTGTGGTTTGGTATAAATAAGAAAGGCAATGCCGACCTCAAATAGAACTGGGAAAGGGAGAATAAGGACTTTGATGTGAGCTAGGTACTACCTGGGTCGACCGCGCCTCATTTGTTACGAGATTTCCGAAATTTGATTAAACTTCATAATTTAATTTATAGATATTTTGATATGTCTGGCATATTAGAATATGCGATATAAGCCTCCCCCCACACAAATCACCAATAAATATTAAAATAATAGGTTCAAATGGAAAATCTTTGGAGTGAAAAAATTCCCAACTGAAGGAAAAAATAAAATTGAAAAAATATTTTACGATTAAATGTTCGATAATGTGTAATTATTTTTTTCGTGTCGATTCCAAAGGTTCATTATTGCAAATAATAAACCAAAAATCATATCGTCCATTTAAATAAGAAAGTTGACTGTGAAGCTCAATTTTGACACATCTACCAATGTCACCACAATAGATATTTTTGTATTCTCAAAAGTTTTGGAAATATTTGGACTGCTTAAATTAAATTGGACTACCCTGTATAGTAAAATCTGGAGTGAACATCACACGACATTCCATATGTATAAAAAACAACAACAAAGGATTTTATTGGGCTGAAGCTTTCCATGTCGAGTATTGAGGTGAGGTCCCCAAAGCCCAAATCTCGAGTTTCAGCCATTGGTCAGTCTCATCTCCCTCTCTCTCTCTCTCTCTCTCTCTCTCTCTCTCTACAAAAGGTCTCATAACGGTAGGATTTGTCGTGTTCTATGTAGATATACAGGGTCCGAGACCACCTGAATATCTTTTGAACGGCTTTATGAGGAGTTTTGAAATTTTCATGGTATTATATCCCAAATTAAACCACCTGATAGTGTGACCAATTATTCAGGGGCGGGTCCCATGTGGCCCCCAGGGGTCCAACTTTTGTTTTTAAAATACGAACGCCCATCTTGTCATAAATTTCCAGACAGAAAATAGTATTATAAGTAATTTGCAAACAATTTTACTTCCAAGAGTGTCTAAAACTAGGCGAATTATTTGCAATGGGATATTAAATAATTGCATAAGACACCAATGTTGAGGAACCTGTTTTTTTAGACATAATTTGCCTAGTTTTAGACACTTCGCCTAGTTTAAAAATGATTCGCCTAATTTTAGACACTCTTGGAAGTCATGTCTTGGAAATTTTAAATGGCCGCCATTTTTTCAGGTGGTCTCGGACTTTTACTTGACATACATAGCAAATTTCAAGTCTCTTGCACCTGCCGTTTTTGGGCAGGATTCGTGAAAATATCAAAATAAGTGTCAAGAACACGCCTACCGGTAGTTTCAGTATCAACCAAAAGCTTTTTAGTTCGTTATTGGCCTACAGAAGGAATGGCCATACATAAGTGCACTAAATAAGAGAAAGCTTACTTTCAAATAACAATTGAAATTAATTTAATAAGATTTTAATATTTAATTTAAGTTTTGTTAAAGGTGTACTTATCAATTTTGGCACCGGACTTCTTTCTAAAATATTCAGAAAAAATAAAATTGTTTGTACTCACATTTTTGGCACCAAGGTAGGTTTGGGTCAATGGCAAGAACAACTGATGATAAATTGGTATTACAAAGGGGTAAAATTTGTTTTATCTTTGGTACTACTGGAGACTATACCTTAGTTTGGTATCTTGGATTTACTGTCTATCCCTTAATTTTAGTTAGGTTACCTAACTTAGGTATCCTGCAGTCTGTATCTTAGTTAAATATCTTGGAGTCTATAACTTAGTTAGGTATCCTGGAGTCTAAACCTAAGTTAGATATGGTGGTGTCTATACCTTGGTTAAGTGTCCTAGAGTCTATACCTTAGTTAGGTATTCTGGAGTTTAAATATAAGTTAGATATGGTGGAGTCTATACCTTAGTTAGGTGACCTGGAGTCTATACCTTAGTTAGGTGACCTGGAGTCTATACCTTAGTTAGGTATTCTGGAGTTTAAATATAAGTTAGATATGGTGGAGTCTATACCTTAGTTAGGTATTCTGGAGTCTATACCTTTGTTACGTATGCAGGAGTCTACACCTTTGTTACGTATGCAGGAGTCTACACCTTAGTCAGGTTTTCTGGAGTTTATACCTTAGTTTGCTATCCTGGAGTCTATATATTATTTTGGTATCCTGGAGTCTATACCTTAGTTTGGTATCCTGGTTCTTAAGAGGTAGCCTCCTACAACTGTTCTAAAAATGATTGAACTGTTTGTGGCTTGTTACATTTTAACCACGCCCATTTGTATAATTATTGATTTTGACTTAGTTAGCATTAAGGGTGGACTATGGCTTTCTTAGTTTCATATTGTACCATGGGTCTAACACTAGTAGATCAATATGATCAGGTGTTCACGTTAGTGTTGCAGAGTTCATTAATAGAAAAAATATCTTAATCAATTTAACAATGTTCAAAATCGAAAAGCCCTTAACACCGGCCATCACATATCAAAATTTTACGTTTCTAAAACAAACCGGTAAAAAGATAAAAATCATTTTAAAAAAACACAACATTGGCCCCTCCGGTTATTATTAAATATTGCGTAACTAACAAACATACATAGACATGCACATATGCATTTCGATATATGGGAGTCAAAAGTGGAGTTCACTAACGTTCATAACTAGGATGGCTCCGACATTTACGCCTACAGATTGTTCTGTTCAAGTCCCGAGAAGATGGTATGTTAAATACCTCAGCCATCAGTGCTAATTTATTTGTTATTTTTTCCTCAAAATTTATATTTTGAGACTATTAGTACTTGTTTTAATGATTCCTAAAGTTTTTCAGTGCATCCGAGGTCCCCATCTCAGTGAAAAAAAATAATTAAGACCTAGTAACAGTCCTTCTGATGTAGCGGATATCACACTAGCGTGGCACTCGGGGTACCCGGGGTCGGAAATTTTTCGACATAAAATTTGTAATTTCAGAGTGCACAAAGCCACGTGAGGACGATTGAATAGTTTCTTTAATGCGAGTAGGTGACCAGTGGCGCCAAGAATAGAGTAAAATGTTTTCGTTTGGTAGAAGATTGAAGAGATTATTAGTACATGGGGCTGTGTTTAATGCTGTGATAGCAACAAAAATCATGGAGAAGTCGTTAGGCCTTAAAATGATATAATAAGAGATTATTAGTACATGAGGTTGTGTTTAATGCTGTGATAGCAACAAAAATCGTGGAGAAGTCGTTAGGCCTTAAAATGATATAATAAGAGATTATTAGTACATGAGGCTGTGTTTAATGCTGTGATAGCAACAAAAATCATGGAGAAGTCGTTAGGCCTTAAAATGATATAATAAGAGATTATTAGTACATGAGGCTGTGTTTAATGCTGTGATAGCAACAAAAATCATGGAGAAGTCGTTAGGCCTTAAAATGATATAATAAGAGATTATTAGTACATGAGGCTGTGTTTAATGCTGTGATAGCAACAAAAATCATGGAGAAGTCGTTAGGCCTTAAAATGATATAATAAGAGATTATTAGTACATGAGGCTGTGTTTAATGCTGTGATAGCAACAAAAATCATGGAGAAGTCGTTAGGCCTTAAAATGATATAATAAGAGATTATTAGTACATGAGGCTGTGTTTNTTCGATTTTTGGCGGGTCTGTAGCTTCTAAACGCCCCCGGTCTGGCAACTAAGAAAGCGGGTTTTGACATTACCCCACCGATGCACTTCCAGCCCACGGGTCAAAAATTTTATACCTTATGAGGTAAGATATGGCTAGCCAGCTCCCGAACTATTACGTTTGACTCTTTTGATTATTTGCACATTTTTTGATATCTTTAACGTTTAGGCTGTGTAATTGTGCCGCTGTCTTTAGCGATAGCTTGTGTATTATCCGAGCCCTTAATAATTCACACATGGCTCTTCAAGGGAACCCCTGACTAGGTTGTACCTCGAGCCCCCCAATAATTCACACACGGCTTTACAAGGGAACCCCTGACTAGGATCTCAACCTCACACGTTTTTTTTATTAATTTGAAAAGTCGTAAATTAATATTTAATAGTTTCTCACCCGCTGATAGTATTATTAGCCCGTAGGCTAATACTCATAATCTCATAAATACGGATCTATGATCAGTGGCGTGGTGGCACACCATCCGAGCCTATTATGACCGGTCAGTAAGTACCAATAAGCAAATTAATTAAAAAAATCTTTATCCAGGATTCCTTGCCCGAAAGGTACCAGGTACCAACGGAACACTATTACCAAGATCATGTGCGATTGTTAAAGGAACATTATATACAGCGTGGATCAGAATGACGTCATCACAGGACTGGGGTAACTAGAACATGTCAGTTCCAACACAAAATATTTTAATGAATATACGTTTTCGCTTTGTGTTTAAAATGGCGGTCATTATAAATTTCGACTTTACCCCAAAAAATCGCTTATAGCTTTTCTTTATTTTGAGATAAAATATTCCCCATACAGAATATAAAATAGGTTACATAACTAAACTCTGTTTCGCGTTAATATAGTCGGAGGCTTTGCTTACTCTTGACGTGCGCGCGTCTACCGACAAGCTTGATTATTCGAATCATAAAGCCAAGTACCACATTTTTGCTATGACCTAGCTACTAAAAATCTATATGTATTTTTGCTTCTTTCACAAATCATTATATTTAAATATTTTGCAGCAGTTGATATTTGGCACCCACACCCATTTTGAGATATTTTTAGGACCCTTTTGGACCTCCAGTCCATTCAAGCACAAAAAGCCCATAAGAGGCTTAGGTGCAGGGGCTTACATTACATAGTCCCAAAGAGGAATTCAGCTCACGAATATACCTCCAGTCCATAGCATAATGTACAATTGTATATTCATGCCTTTCTAAAGAAACCCACGTTGATATATTTTGTAGCAATTAATACTCGAGACCCAACTGAGCCCTTTTTGGGACACTTTGGGTTCCTTTGGAGCACAACGTAATCTAGAATTTAAAATTTGTTTTAAATTCTACAGATTCAGGCCTTTCCAAGAATACCCATTTTAAAAAACACTACCGTTATTTATGACGAGGATTCACTTACTTAGGTGAGTGAATCCTCGTCATAAATAACGGCAGTGTTTTTTAAAGTATACCAATAGGATACCTAATATAAATTTGTTAAATAATAACAATAGGTACCCATGTTTTTGATATTGGAGCACTTTATGTTTGGAACCCATTTTGATAAAAAAATCAAGCTTTCTTGACAGTGTGCACAATTCTTTTCCTATATGCCCCACTGTGCGCCATTCAATGCAGATCTGTAACTCACCTTATCCAAGTTAGGTATCCCGCACTGTATGCGTCCGGAGTAGAATAGAATAAGATTTTTTTTGTTTGAAATTTAAATTTCCAATACTATTCTGGTACCTAATTATTTTTGAAAATAATATATCTAATTTATTGTTTAATAAAATATTGGGCGATTATTATTCACAAATTATTATCTATCTGTATTCTATGGACCGACTGACTCATAAAATCGATTTAACTGAACAATGGTACTTCCAATATGGAACACCATAACCTTGTAGTATCAAATTCTAGAAGAATTGAAAATTTCTCTATTCTCTAATATTTTCATTTTTTCAGTTTTTGGCGTTTTTTTTAATATTTTGAATTTAAAAGTGGTCTTGTTTATCTTTCTGAATTAAATCATAGAGAAATGAGAAAAAAAGTGAATAAATATATTTTACTAAGTTTAATGAGAAAACAGGCTTGTGGTTCCCACACACTCATTGGATACTTCCTACCATTGGATACTACCGTAAAATTAGCACTTCACCTAATTTAATGGTAATTGGTAATTAAACGTTTGTAATTGGTAATTAAATATTACACAACACGTTCAAGTTGGTAATTCACTGTCTGACATAACGTGGATTCAAATAATATCTGCATTCTTGTGAAATTGGAATAAACATTTTGCTTCAACTGTGAGAGAGTATTTACTTTGAAAAACAGTTAGCAAAATATATAAACACATAAATCTTAGTTATCTTATTTATTTTATTTTACAACATCAGCTTAGATGGCCCCGGTCCGTGAGGAGGTCAACCTCAAGTAACCTCTCACAATATCAAGTATGACCTTTTTTTTCACAAAGAAAGTTAGTAACCAAAAAACTATTGGTTCGAATATAACTCCATCCTTGCCTCTTCGAAATACTGGTCACATTTTTTTTTTTTTTTTGCTTAACGTCTCTATTGGTCAATAGAGACGTCTATTGGTCAATCGGGACGGGAGTTTACCCTCCATTCACTGGAAACTTGCAAACCAGCTACCCACATTGACCTCACCCAGCCTGGGTTGGGCCGGAAAACTGGTGTGTTCAACGTGCCACAGTTATAATCAAATAGGTCTTAATGACATTTGCAATCTGTATCAATAGATACTTGCACCAAGTTTGATAATAATGGGTAACATATAAATTAATTGGAGGAAATTACACCTTTAGAATTTTATGCACATTACGGGAATTTTATCCCTAAAAGTATATCATCAAAATCGAGTAAACACGAGGAGTTATTGTGACTGAACATCGCACCACATTCCTTATCTATAAAAGAAGAAGAAAGTATTTTTATGAACTGAAAATTTCGATGTCGAGTTTTCAATGCAAAAACACGTTTTGTAGTGAAAACGGCAAAAAAGCGTCCAAAATTCGATTTACCTAAATCTTTGTAAAAAAATTGATATGCAAAGGTAACAAATTTCAAGCTCTAGCTCTTACCTACCGTCATCATTTTATGCAGGATTCGCGAAAATCGGCAAAGAGCGCAAAAAAAAAAATAATAATAATAAAAAAAAAATAAACGCTAACGGTATATTCGATTTGAACTAATCGTACGTCGTCCGTGGCATAAAACTGACATAGAAATTTTTGAAAAACATAAAAATAAAATACCATGACCTAGTACTGTGTTCGCTATGCGGACCAAATATCCTTATTTTGTGATCCTCGCAATGAACATCAATTTCAGCGATGTAGGTACCTAACCAAACAACAGTCATTACTCAGTACCAAACTATTCTTTAAACTGACAACAAGTATCATGAAATAATTCTGAATTATTTGTATTTAAAAATTTATAAAACGATTTTTGTTTATACAATATGAATTGGCATATTATTTTAAAAATTTAATTTTCGTTCACTAAAGGCTTTCAATAAAATAAAGTTATGATAAGTAGGTAGTATCTTTTAGTTTATTTATTTTTTAATTTATAATTAAAAATAGTTAATTTATTAATTTTAAAATAATTTAATAATAGAAAATTGACTCTAAATATTGGAGTAGAATAGATACATAAATTCTACCTCATACAAATGTCAAAATTACAAAAAATATATACATACAGTGTGTTAACTTTGTAGTTGTACACTAGGAATTAACATGGGCTTTTAATTTTATTGCCTAAAATTTTTCTCAGTACCTCGCTACTTGAACGACATCGACATATGGTTTCCATGTATTTTTCATCAGAAACTCGAATGAAACCAATGAAATTTTCAAGACAATCCGTCGAACGGCTATGGGTTTAGAACCGGTTTTGGGGTCCATAATATTAAGAGAGTGAACATTTTATTTTCTTTTTATTTTTTTCCACTCTTAGGCTAATTTTCATAACTGACAAACCCTGATATGAAAATCAGCTTAACAATAAAAATAAAATAAAATCTTCACTGCGTTAATGTTATGAGCCCACAAAAAACTATAACAGATGGTCTTGAAAATAGTTTCATTCGATTTCCTGATGAAAAATACATGGAAAGAATATGTCT
Source organism: Pachypsylla venusta (assembly GCA_012654025.1). Lineage (NCBI taxonomy): Eukaryota > Metazoa > Arthropoda > Insecta > Hemiptera > Aphalaridae > Pachypsylla > Pachypsylla venusta. Next base: position 11,748,202 of record CM022875.1, read on the forward strand.
TTCAAACTACTGGGAAATTTTCTACGCCATAAGAAAATGCCAAGTTAATTTCTATGGTACAACCAAAAAGTTAACACTCTGTATATATCAGTATGTGATTCTCCTCCACCTTTGAAAAATCATCATTTTTATAATAGGCTTCAATTTTAAGAATCTTAGCATCATTTTAATCAATGTGACTTGACGTTCATACATTGATTAATAGAGTATTTACAACTCAATGGTTTTTATTACCAACCTGGTATAGGATTTTTTTTGCTAGGTACTCCTAAAATTGTCTCTCATATTTTTTCTTTCGACAAGTTTCCATTTTTGACCGAACAAAGTGAAGATCTAGTTTTCACACCACGATTTTTCTTTTGTTTGTCTTTTTGTTCCACGATAACTTACGAACGCCATTTCCGATTTTGATGAAACTTGGTATCCCAATTATATCTATAGAATTAGGTGATTAGTTTTTGCACCCTATTGGGCCAATGGGGATCTCATGGTGGCCACTTAAAGTGAGTGAAGTCCAATGCAGTTCACAAAACTACTAGTTTATATCTATTCGTATCTTCAGTTCTTTTGTTTTTTCAAAATTATCATTTTTGGTTTCTATTAGCATTCTGTTATTTCTTTTGTAATTATTTCCATCGATCAGGTTCCTATATCATTCATTTCTATCAATCTTGAGACCTTTTGCAATTTCAAAATTGACATTTTTCGTTTTGTCTTTTGTACTTTTTGAATTTTCATCTCTGCAACAAAGTTGGTTGCACCAGTTCCCGTCAGATGACTAAAGTTAAGCAACATTAGGCGTTTTCAGTACTCGATTAAGAGTCACCAAGTGTTCTTTGCTTTTGGCGAAAGAGCTGTGGTGATTAAATCCTAGTATTTTAATTTCGGAGTCCATCAGGAAAGTGATGATGGTGGAAGGGTTGGTACTTGGTACGCCGGACTAGACCATATTTTTAATCAAATCGTCAGTATGTTGGTATAGTATAATCTTCTTCTTGAACTTCACCCTTTTCAATTCTATTTGGGTTCGGCGTTGCTTTCCTTAATTTTACCATGCCACAACTTTATGTTCGATGAATACTCTCTTTAGTTCGCTTGCTTCTCACTGTCTACTGCGTAGAAACTCCCATTTTGCTGATGATTTTTCATCATTGGTTTGAAGCAGAGTTTTTTTAAAAGCTGAATGCCCTTCCTAACACCAAACCCTTTGGTTTGGTGCAGGAACGTCAACTACTGAAGCTTGCTCCCCTTGGTGGCTACATTTTGTAGGTAGCACATATAAGCAAATTAACTTGAATTGGTGGAACTGACTGACCTCGTTTGGGTTATTTTTAATGCCAACTTTATTTGTTTATGTGTTTTCTATAATATATATAGATAAAATGTTTGTAATTAAAATGAACAATTATAATCAAATAATTAAAAGTTTTAAAAGTAGATAGTTAATTAAATTATTAATAATAATTATTTAAATAAAATATGAGTTTAACTTGAAATACTTGGAACAATTTCATTTTCGTCTGTTCTTATCCAACATCTTTGGAACACTTTTCACGTACGTTGAGACTGTACAGTTCACTGATTTCTTGGTAAGTTGAAATTTATTTACCGTACTTAGAGTATTAAATTAATTAGATATCTCTTTACATATTTCATCATAAATGATAAGAGTATGTAGTGGGCATACATAATAAACCCACAAAACATTGGCCTTACCGGACGTTACTAAAAAAGTTATTTGGTTAAAAAAAATCGAGAATACCATCTGATGATGATACATAAATTTTATTTTAAATATTTGTATAAAGAGGTTTAGGTAGGGATACCTAACCCAAATAACAGGGCTTCGTTTGGTGCACCAAGGGTATGCCCGATCCCGTACAGCTGCCATGCCTACAATCATTGTAATTGGTTTGGTACTGTCTGTAAGATAAGAATCTTACTGAAAATGATAATTTCAGTTTGGGAGGGGAGTGGGCTAAATGCAATATTTCATGTGTCAATCTTGAGGGTTGGGGAGGTGAGGTATAGCACCCCCCGTTATAACCAAGCATAACACTATGGTCCCGTTTAAAGCTATGTATAGCCTGAAAGGCCCCAAAAGGACTTTATTTTGGGTCCATCAGGGGATCTGCAGATGTTTCTTAGGGATATTATATTTATATAAATGGCCCCTGAATGACTTTACTCTGCGTCCATCAGGAGACCTGCTTATAGTGCTTATACTCCTGAGGGATCTTAAAAGCACGACATATACAGATACCCTAAAATGACACCCAAAGGATTTTCAGATATTCCTGAAAAATCTAGATATGCAATATATGCATGGCTTAAAAAGTCCGTCAGGAACCCAAACTTTTTTCTGGCCACTGTAGGTTGCCGTGGGGTCCAAGGGGCGCCTCGGCAGGGTTCTACTTCTACATAAATTATCCTAGTCGACATTGCAAGCAATATATCATTATTAGGTATACCATCAAATACCAATGGAGCAGGGCGGATACAGAAAATATTTGAGGGGGGCGGTTGGGATAAACTTGGAAAAAAAGCAAGCATAAATTTAGCTCCTGAAAGTTCGAATTTAACAAATCGATTCAGATTGAATAAATATTTACATTTTCCAGGCTTGAGGGGTGGGACAATCCACCCCTCCCCTGTATCCGCCCCTGTAATGCAGAGAATGTACGTATATTTGGCAGATATTAATATCTTGAGATTGGTACCGAGTCAATGTTCACAATTTCTAGTAACTTCCGTACTTATCTAGCCCAGTGGGACATACTTTGCGTGCTTGCTTGATAATCGCATTAAACTTACTTTCCAATAATATGCAGATGTACGAGTAACTAATAATTACTTGCCTCAAGTTTTGGATGATCCACCAACTTTACTACGACATCAGTTCCCGGCAGATTACTGAAGTTAAATAACGTCGTGCGTGGTCGCTACTAGAATGTGTATACAGAAAGAAGAAGAAGATTATTAAAACGTTGATGTTTACAAATTGAAAAGGGGTACGTTGCTAAAGCATTCTTGTTTTTAATGGTCCCGAAACATTTATCCTCGCGTCTCGTATCTCCCATTACTTGTAATTATTATAGGACGGTATCGTCTTATTAGTGAACACTCCTCAGATTCATTCTGAGTAATTGCTAACTTTAGCTACGGCAACATTGTGGAAGGCTCATCAGTCTTCATCAATGTCATTCAGGAATGTGAAGGGCAGATCATCCACAGAATCAGAACATTAGACCGATGTGATCCAGTTAGGACAAAGGGCAAACTAAAACAGGGTGTTCAGAAATTAGCGACCAATTTAATATTGCAAGAAATTACTTAACTTTGGGTTTTTCTTTTTTTAAGGAGATAATTTTGATTAAAATTAAAAGTCATATGACGAAAATTAAAATTAAAAATTATCTTCTTAAAAAAAGAAAATTAGTCTCCAAAGACATTTACGTATTAAACATATTAACTTTGGATTTATTATTTTCAATAATTAATCTTTGAAATCGTTACGGCAAAAATCACTCAAATATTGAGGGGGGCCCCCTCAATATTTGATATTTTATGTTTCAAAAAAATCACGTAATTTCCAAAAATCGAATAAAAAAATATCAGTTGGTCCGCCATATACCGCGCCGTCAGAGACTATTTTACCGCTTAGCGTTGACTGATTTGGATGGAATTTGATATAAATTAAAATTAAAAATTTTAATTTTTTTTTGTATATAGGTATATATGTATTTTTTTGTATATACATTTTTTGTATATACATATTATACATATGTAGGTCCCGTTTGGGGTCTCATTGTGCCCAAAACTTTTGTAATAATCTGTTGGTGGTTTATACCAAGAACAGCCAACCCGCCGAGCTTTAGGTCTATTCTGCGGCATTACTCAGGAATTCCGGCGTATATTTATACTTCCAGAAATCTTTCATTTGGGGGGGGGGGCTCTCCAAGTTCCCTCCATGGATTCGTCACTGATTAATGAATGTCCTTACCAAATTTCATAAGAAAATTTGTGTTCGCTTCATGGTAAATAGTTACTTGAGGACTGCATCTGATTTTCTAGTCTTAGGTTATGTCTCTGTATAGTTAGGTATTGTTTATTTTAAGGGGCAGAAAATGAGGGCTGACTAAAAATATATTGAAAATGGTTTGACATTTATAAAACTTTTAATAAGTTATTTCATTTTGGACTGTGGTTTTCATTTTTACATAACACTAAATAAAGGTCATTATAATTTAAAACAAAATGACATTTTAAACTTTTTCAGGCATTATTTTTACTTTCCGTAACTTATTAAAAGTAAATTGCTCTGGGGACCCCAAAACGTGTTTTGGCATTGAAAACTCGACATCGAAAATTTCAGCCCATTACAATACTTTCTTCTTTTTTTAAAAGTTAAGGAAAGTCGTGTGGTGTTCACACCAGATTATTTATAATAAACCACAAAAAGAACCTAAACTGACACTGTAATGAGTAGCATTGCCTCAAAATACATTAATGAGATTATCAATGAATTGCCACTAGAGATTTAGTAATGTCATGAATCAGCAATAATTTGGGTAATGAGAACAAAAAAAATAATTTAATCGATTTATAGCAACGCATAACAATTAAAACGTTCATCAATCCAAACTTGAGAGCAATATAATTATTTAGCAGGTCTACCTACGTCACTCTTCACAATGGATGTAGGGCAGTTCTGCAGAAATGAAAATTCATTCATTCAATAGTGGCATCATAGTGTCCGCTGGTAGCCAGATGTGTGAGAGCTCTAGATAAGTTGTACTCTACTGCTTAAGTTTTAAATTGTCATCATACATCTGTTCTTGGAGGCAGATAATTGACATGGGCCCTCCACAGAACCATGACAATCACTGTATAATACAATTACGTCAGTAACTCAAGGAAATGAGTTATTATTATTTTTTTTTAATTTGGCTTAACGTCTCTTTAACATCTATTGGTCATTCAAGACGGGGGTTTTACCCTCCATTCGCTGGAAACTTGCAAACCAGC
>CM022875.1:11754382-11768416 GCA_012654025.1 Pachypsylla venusta
TTTAACTGAAAAATAAAAACATGTTTTTTTAAAATGAACAGACAATCCCTAGATGCAGGTACCTACCAAACTAACCTTACTAAAGCCATGAGATTCGAACCATGATCCTCTAGGGCAGAGTTCATTCACTACATGCAACCAGCAAGGTACAGAGGTTGATAAATTCCCTACACCAACATAGATTCTTGTTAGTGCGGGCAAAGTGGACACCCAGTGTCCACTTTGCCCGAATTCGAGTTGTGTGAATATTTTTAACTAAACAAAAACACCACTGGATTATTATTAAAAAAAGGTACACAAAATAAAGCACAAAAATATTTAAAGTTAAATTAACTTAATGAGATTCAAAAAACATCATTGGAAAAAATTAAAAAAATCATTTGGTCTACTTACCAAATTAGATCAGCACCTTCCAAAATCACCTGACTCGTAAAAACTCTCACTCCGAAATGATTTTAGTCCCTTTTGTTTACATTAAGCGTTAGAACATATTAAGACTTGTAGTTCAAGTTATCACCGCGAGGTTACAGAACTGTATAGAGGAAATAACAACGGGTGTCCACTTTGCCCGCACTGTCCTCTTTGCCCGCACTGCCCCTATATATAAAATTCAGTAGATTCCGATATGTTTTATTATGTGTGGATACGATATGTGGATTCCAATATATTTAACGCTTCTAGGTTCATTAGATCCCGAGATATTCTAGGTTGAGTAAATTCCGAGATATCACAGATTCTAGGTTCAGTAAACTCCGATATATATATATAAAATTCAGTAGATTCCGATATGTTTTATTATGTGTGGATACGATATGTGGATTCCAATATATTTAACGCTTCTAGGTTCATTAGATCCCGAGATATTCTAGGTTGAGTAAATTCCGAGATACATCTGAGCGCACAGCAGTGCGCCAGGCCAGGTTCCGGAAAGCACCAGTGTATCTTTACAAGATAAGATTAATTAGATTCCGAGATATTTTAAGTAGGAAGGACATTGGTCAACATTATTTGCTTATTGTGTTTGATCACATTTCAGATCATGTTCTGACTGTTCTCGTCCTGACGATAATATGTGAAATTACTCAGCAATATCCATCCAATAATTCTCTCGTTTGAATTGAAAAAATATCCAGCCTTGAATTCAATACCAACCGAGTTATAGAAAATCGCACGTCTTGAAATAACACAAACACTAGAAATATTCAATGGATAATGACTAAAATGTTAAATTCACTTGCAGTCGTAGCAGGCGCTATCTATATACTAGCTCAGCGCCAATTTAGTCCTGACAAGCGTTCTGGGGGGAAAAAATCCGCCTTTTTGTGAAATCATGCGTTTTCAAAATGTTTTTTTAACCATCTATTAAAGCTAACAATGAGATTTTTTTTCTATAATAATAAATTTTAAATTAAAAATGATTCGTTGAAAAAGGTTTTCTGTAGTTGTGCCCAAATAAACCTGTGTAACATTCAGACATGTTTGCCCCATTTTCATTGCGTTGTCCGCATTTTTTACGTCCAAACTGTCTTCGAGCATTTTCAAAACATATGACTAAAAATAGGAATGAACTTCAAAAATTTCATGAAAATCGAATAAGACATTTGGAAGTGATCTTAGAACGAATAGACTAAAAGATTTAGAAGCTGAAATAAAAATCTTAGATAGAGTTAATATAAATGGGGACCGTTCTGCTGACGGTAAAATAGAGTTGGTGGTGTAGTCGTAAGACGCTCTGTACTGGTAAATAGTGGGGCGTGATGGGTCCAAACCAATGGCAATTCATCCTCATGAATTTTTGAGATATATACATATACTACTATTGAAGGACATGAGAGGGGCCGGCATTATCAACATCTAGTCCGACGTCCCCAGAGTAGCATAACGTGCTAAACCTTGGACACGGAAAGAAAGTAACGGTATAAAAAAGTGGAAATTGCAAAAAACTTGCGAACTTACTTCAAAGATATTGAAAGCAATAACAAAAAACTAGACGTAGATTTCAAAACAGCAAAAATGATTTTTTTTTTTTTTTTTTCTGACATTGATCNCAGCAAAAATGAATTTTTTTTTTTTGTTTCTGACATTGATCTCTGCGTGAACGTTGAGTGTCTTCTAATGAAGCAATCTGACTTGCAAAGTGTGACAGATTTTATCCATCGAACAATTAGCAAAATAGAGCCAAATATTAATTAGTTGACTTTCTCTCTCTTTGAGCATAGGTCGGGGGTCTATTGATGAAATTGGAAGTGAAAATCTTGTCATCTGCCTCTGAGGGGGCAATAACAGTTGGGTTTCTATCAGTTGATTTGAAATTTTCAAGTACGCTTTTTAACTCACCTCCCTTCCCAATTCCATTTGTGATCGGCGTTGAATTTCTTAATTTTACCATTCCATAATCTTTTTTTCTGTGCCTACTTTCTTTAGTTCTACCTATACTTTTCTGGAAAGGCAGCTTCTCACAGTATCCATAGAAATTGTGTAGAAACTGAATTTTGCGGATGACTTTTCAACTACAAGTTCTATAACTTTCATAGCGACAAGTTGATCAATTTATTCTGCAATATCAAAGATATTATCGAAATACCAGTAACAGAGGAATGAAGGTCATGAAATGAGAACACATTCAACGCGAAATTAGAAGTTCTTTAACTTTCATAGCGACAAGTTGTTCAATTTATTCTTCAATATCAAAGATATTATCGAAAAACTGTAAAAAAAAAATCATCTTTTCTAAATTTCAACGGTATACCTTATGAACTACTTTTGATAGTTTTTAAAAATTTCTCCTGGCTATCGGCGATAAATACTCCTGTCTGTACCGGCAGACGTGTCTTTAAGCGGCTTTTCTAAGATTCCGCATCATATTCTATGACTGAAAATTCCCATAATCATGAATACCCTTTAGTGTGGCCCCCAATCTATAACCAATGAAGCAATCAGGATAAACTTTAAAGCCACGCTTCATGTTTATTACACTCATAAGCTTCAGTTTGCTGAAAACTCTATTACATTCTACGTAAAAAACGTTAGGTATCAATATTTTTGCTCATTTCCATTCTAGGACTGTATAAATATTTCTAACAAGATTTATTCATGACAAATAGTGTCAGATGGTAAATAGCAGTATAATATATCCTTATATATGCAGGGTGGGTCATTTTAAAATATCTCGGATATTATTGGATATACAAAAAATAAATATTCTGACTAAAGTTTCATGACATTAAAAGCGACTTAATTTCAATGAATCTCTTAGAGCGATCTTAGTTATCTCCTTTGAAAGCGACTAAAACCTCATGGTACTACGAGCGACTGATCCAAATGGTCATCGACTGACTCGACTGTAAGCTTTAGCTCACATGAGCATGTAGCCGTTTTCAACAACGACCGGGGATATAGTTGACCTTTGGAATCATTTCATTTTTTTTTAACTGCGTATTTTTCTTGTATTGTATGTCTTGTATTTTTTATCTTCTTCTTTAACTTCACCTTTTCCCAACTTTGGTGTCGGCGTTGCCTTGCTAAATTCTACCATGCCACAACCTTCTGCTTTGTGCCCATTCTCTTTAGTTGTATCTGAATAGTTGTATCCTTTCCTCGCCCGGTAATCATGGCTTTTTTCTCATACTACAATGCGCAGAAACTGAATACTTTCCATCTTTGGATTGAAACAGAATTTTTTAAAGGCTGAATGGCTTCCTAACACCATACTTTCTGTATTTACACGGGCTTTTCCGTGACTAAATTATCTGAGATATTTGACTGTTCTACATAAATTGACTGGCCCTGTATGTCAAGGATGCATGTATACTTGTAAATAGTGTAGATAGGTAGGTGCCTAATTTTATATAGGTAGAACAATATTTTCATAATTATTTTGATTTATTATATTCAATAATGAATTTCTGTAATGGATCGCAATTTATGTTTATGTTAGCCATAAGAATATTAGAGTGGGCAATTTAGGAAAAAAAAAAATAGTTTAGCAATAAGAATCCTATAAGTGTACGTTTTGGACACCTATATCTATAAATCTAAATATTACCTGATGATACCATAACTCCAGTCAGCTTTACCAGAAAGAGTTACTCTTGTTTTCGCACACCAAGGCCGGTTTGCTTAAAGGTGAATTCAGACTGCACACTGAAAGTGTCAGTGACAGTGATCTCTGACACCGTACCGTGATCTTCACAGTGATTTGACATGAAAATTTACTGACTGAGCACGGAGAAAACACTGACGGGTGTTATTAAAATCACTGTGATAGCACTGTCACTGACAGTTTTGCTGTATAGTACAAAAAACACCATTTTTTTTTTATATACGAGTAAGTAAATAAAACGTTTAAATAATTATAAAACATGATTACATCGGAAATTTGAAGATCACCTCAAAGCAGACATAAATGTTCAATGTTTACACGATTAAACTCTTGTCGCATTTTCTCTGGTAAAATCACAGATGTTTATAGCTACCATTGAATATGATGATTTTAGTTAGAGAAGAAGAAGCTGATCGCGCATGCTAGATTTTCAAATAACTTAAAAAAGGAATTTTAAACCTAATAATACTCGTATATGAAGTAATATGAAGCATAGGTCTATGTATATAAGTATATATTCATGCACATGAAACCAAAGTTCCGTATCTAAAGATTTATATACGTATGTATTTCGAATTTAGTGTCATTAGGTCTAATTATAATTTATTATTCATGGAGCTGATGTACCCAGTGGCGCAAAAAGGGGGGGTCTAGCCCCCCCCCCAAATCAAAAAATATATTCAAGTTTTTATGTGCATACAGTGATCAAACACAATATTACAGGTTAGCTGATATTTACGTCAAAATAGCTTTCTCACCGCTTACCCCCTGTTGATCAAGTTTCTTAAAACATTTTAGTGGAATTCATAGGAAGCTATTTGTTGGAGGTCTTAACTTCAACCCCCCCTCCCACTCATATTATGACCGGACTAGACCGGCAACTTTAGGGATAAATATGGCCGTATCAAAAAACGACATCAATATATGGAAATTTCAACATCCCCATGTTTTGACCACTGGACTCGCGATTTCAGGGATATCTATGGGTGTATCAAAAAAAGAAACTTTTACTATGCACAAAAATACTTTGAGGGTATCTCGGATATTTCATCAAACTTCCTTACCATTTCACCCCCCCCCCCCCCCNTCCCCCCCCCCCCCCGAATGAAAATCTAAGGTGAGCCACTGGATGTATCCTACTGGATACCATACTCTGGTACAATTGATAGAATAGAGAAGTGATTTTTGAAAACCTATTAGGACTGATTTTGTTTTTTCAGTAGAGGGATAACACTTTAAAGGACTGAAATCGAATCATTTTACAGTTGTCTGTGGAACGCTGATTTTCCTAACGGCCGATAAGCCAGTTCTGAGCGTCGCAGTGAGGTGGTGACCAACTATTATAATGTTGGGGGAAGCAATGGTAACTCGTTGGAGACCTTAATTTACAGACAGTTCTTGTAATTTAAACTGCAGCTCCTGGATTATGCTCATAGTAATGATTGACACATCAAAGAATTTCTAAAATCTTCTGCCGAAAGTTAGTAGTTGACAGTATCTTAAATACTAATTGAAACTTGTAAATTATGGCATATTACTCTAATCATGACATATTATTCTAATCATGGCATATTATTCTAATCATGGCATATTATTCTACTGTCTTCTCAATCATTGAACAAACACCGGGAAGACCTAATGAGTTCCTATTCATAAATCATCCGCAAACATCAAACATGTAGATTGACAAAACGTTCAAATTTTTGGTAGAACCGTCTTTGTAGAACTATCAATCAGAAGAGATGCTTTCTGAAACTGAAAACAGAAAGTATGATAAATAAGGTCTTCAATGTCAACTATTTTGTTCAAAATGTTGTCATGTTGGGGATCAGTGTCGGCATAAGTCATGTTGGGGCCCCCGCAAACTTTCACTCGAGGAAAACTACATTTATCCCCAGAGGTTCCCTCTCACACACTTTTGAAGGGGGGGGGGGGCTCCTTACAATATTATATTTGTCTACCTACGAGGATTGAAGGGTTGAAGTTATCATGTGGGGCGAAAAACTTTGGTTCGGATCTACCGGGGGCCTCGCATGTGTTCCTATTGGAATTAAAGTTATACCCTAAAATATAGTTATTTTGGTTCCATTAGGGGCTCCGGTTATGTTCTTGCGGAATCTTGTTCCTGAGGGATAAACAGGTACATGACCTAAAGACCCCGTAAATCATTTTACTTTGGGCCCATCAGGGTTTCCTGAGCAGTCTTGCTAGACATGACCTAAAGTCGTTAGAACACCGACTTTTTCCGACAGGGAAATCTCAGAAAAAAATCATTATTTACTTTTATCATTTTATCAGCTTCTGCCGACACTGGTAGCTCTACGGGCTATTAAATCCCTTTGTCAATTCGACCTATAATAATGCCCTTTTATTAAACTAAATGAGATTTAATTCCCTGATGAAGCTTAGGATCGTCCTAGGGCTGATTGATTCTACCTATTTTAAATGCGAAAATCATCCTTGAGAAGTGTTTCCAAAGATGTTAGGTACATCAGAATGTGCCAAATTATCTTCAGCTATGCCAATAGTCCAAATTATATTATGTTACATCAGGAAGTACTTTCATGATTGGTTCAAGTTTATCTGGTATACTGGTACCGACCGACTGTGCAATTACGTCTAGTTTTAAATCAGATATTTGAACCATAGGTCAAATAAAGATACCTACCTACTCAAGAGAGGACTCGGTGAACATCGTGATTGACCGAACATGATAGAATGAAAACGAATCCTCTATACTCTATAGCCCACTAACTTACAAACACACTTTCAGTTTGTACTTATTCAAAGTTAAGTTTACAATGTGTGGTTAGTAGTCGATTTGATTTTAGAGAATTAGAGATGATATGGAAGGGCACCGTTCCAGAAAAGGGTACAGCAAAACATAATAGAAGGCTGTGGCATGATTGAATGAAGGAAGACAACGCTCCCATGCAGATTTGGAAAAAGTTGAAGTTGAATCAGTCATTTTAGAAATGTGGATCTCAAAAATTCAAGAGGCGAAGAATACCTTTTGTGGTGTTTTTCTTACAGAAACACCATGACTCAGATGATTTGTATGGAAATACCATAACTCTCAGTGAGGTAGGTATAGAGAGTGTTTCTGAATTTAACGCATACTACTATCTCCTATAAATCCCATACAAATTATATGAGTCATTGTTTTCTATGAGAAACACCATGACTCAGATGATTTGTATGGATATACCATACTCTCAGTGAGGTAGGTATGGGGGTGTTTCTGAATTTAACGCATACTACTATCTCCTATAAAACCCATACAAATCATATGAGTCATTGTGTTTCTATGAGAAACACCATGACTCAGATGAATTGTATGGATATACCATACTCTCAGTGAGGTATGGTGCTTCTGAATTTAACGCATACTACTATCTCCTATAAATCCTATACAAATCATATGAGTCATTGTGTTTCTAAGAGAAACGATTCGTTTCAATCTCCTCTGTCTACTGGTATCAATATCCAATTTCGAAAAATAAACGAGTTATGGAGTTTCAGAAATTTCTGGTTCAGTTAAAGAAGAAGACAAAGCAGAGATGGGAACCTAACTCTTTTACTACGCGGCTAAATAAAGTATAGCTTCCCCTGTGATGTCTCCCTATAATCAACAATAGCTACTCAGTTGTCCTTACGAAGCAGACTGGACCCCTATAAAGCCAAAGATAATGTGTTGTCCCTATTGGGCTTCCTTTCGAATACACACCACGTCTAACGTTTCTTAACTTCAGTAATCTGGTGTATCTAATGTGGTAATTCGTTGTCATAATTACAATTTAAAAGTCTTATTAGCCAAAATCAGTGGCACGTTGACCAGTTCCGTGTGATCACTGAAGTTAAGCAACGTTTTTGTTTGGTGGGTGTCCACGTAAGTTCCCTCCCGCGTGATGTTGGCTATTTCTGTTCCATCTTAGGTTGGGTGAGGTCAAAGTGGGTAGTTTTTTTTTTAAGTTTACACTGAATGGACCAATAGATGCTAAAGAGACGTTAAACAGGTTTTACTTATGTTCATCCTCCTAATTATCAAGACATAGCTATGGTCCTAGTTGGGAGTGTTGGGACACAAGAAGAATGCTAGAGTAAAACGATGTAAGTAAATTATTATTTTCGAAGCACCTTCGTCCATAAAACTCCTGACCCCCGACGGATTTTAGGCAATGTACATATAGCAAGGTTTTACAGTAAGATATAACCCTGATGGACTCAAAGTTAAATCTTTTAGGGGGCCCTTTAGGCCATTTTTTGTGTATCCTTTAAAGATAGCCCCGATGGACCAAAAGCGGGTCCCTTGATATCCAGAGGAATATCTTCAGGGGTCCTTCAGACCATGTGTAACTATAAATTCTTCAGGAACATCTGTGAACCTCTGATGGACCCAAAGTAATGTTCTTTGGGTGCCTTTCAAACTATGTATAGTTGTACAGCTTTAAAATCTAAAGACTAATTATCCTATGCTAAGTTATAACGGGGTTGTCATATGGGCTCACTATTGAAAAATTGTGGGGGCTCCATATTGACGAAAAGTGTCGCTATCTAAAGAGCTCCGTTCCTTCTTCTGGGGCACCCTGTATATTCAAGAAAGTAAAGATAGATTCCTTAACTCAGTCCAATGGTAATCGAAAAGAATTCATTAATATTCAGTTCGTATCGTAACATTTTGGATTATCAATGTTCATTGGCAAGTATCCCTCCCGCTTGCCCCAAGAAACAAACCGTAAGGTTTCCAAAATTATATATTCTGATCAGTCCTAGATATTTAATTAAAGGTAACATCGACAACACAATATAAACTAATTAAACGACACATCAATCAATGTGCACCAATATTGAATTGAACTATTTGGTACAAATTTCAATGAACGAATTGGACAATATTATTTGATCTTTTTATTCCTAAAATTCAGTATGAAGCATGAAGCTATACAAAGAAGTTCATTAAATATGTATGTAGGTACTTACTCAAATTCAAATTATATTTCCGTTAGCGTCAATGCTGCGTTGAATACACAAGTTCCCAGAAGAGCTCTGAAGCCGTGACGTAACTAGCCTTTTCGGGCCCCAGGGGAAAAAAATAGACACCCCCTTTCATTTCATTCCATTGAGCTTCGCCTGCCAAGTATTGGCATCCATTCATCTCAGTCTCATGGGTTTTTTGTGTATTGGTGTTAAACCTATTTCTCCAGCTAAGGTTCAATTGCCCAGAGAGTTTGACAAATCTTCTTACCAGATTGTTTTGGACGAGTTCCTCTCTGGGGTTTAGTAGCCCGAATGATTTTTACTCTTTAATTTAATGGGTCACTGCAATCAAAGATTTCGTGAGGGGCTCTTTACTCCTCCTCCCCACATAGTGTACACAATGTGATTTCCCTAAAGATTCCCATATTGTGTACCTAGGTGTTTTTTAAGACCACACAATGTCCCGCTATTAGGCCAGTGACCAGTATCCTTTGTTTCCATTCTAAGCGAGGGAGATCAGCAGTGAGATATGTTGATGGTTTAGCCATCATTCGTTTGCTAAGGAGATCAGCAGTTAGAGATGTTGATGATTCAGCCATCATTTGTTTGCTAAAGAGATCAGCAGTTAGAAATGTTGATGGTTCAGCCATTATTTGTTTGCTGTGTCGTTGTCCTGAAATTTTAGTCCTCCTTTGTCTAATATGAAAGGACTGTCGAGCCTTGGACGAAAATTTGGTCAACCGGCGCGGCGGTAAATACCTAGAAACTGAATTGTATAATAAGTGAATAATTATAATTGAAATTGCAATTGTTTTCGATAAAGGGCGCAACTATAATCTGAAATGGCGACTCATGCTACTCTTACGGAGCAATGTTTTGGATGAGATCATGTTCGTGCTTCTCGTAAAAAATAATACTGTTTATGTGACATAAACATGTGACATAATTTAGATCACTATTTTAATGCGGTTTTTTGGGCCCTATCTATGAGGGTCTTCCTCGAAAGAGTATTTTGAGATAAAGCAATTTTGAAATGGTCCTCCGAGGCCTACATGAATCAGCCGGCTCCATATGACCGCAATGGTATTGCTAACCCACTGAATATAGGTTACCGAAAAATTGACGCTCATCGGAGCCTATTGAACCGGCAAAGACTTAAAGATTAAAATTAAAGCTATTATTCTGATAAAAAAAGTCCATAAATTCTTATGAAGAAGATCATTTGTTTCATAATCTTTTTGTTTCACGTCATTAAATTAGAATGGGACCCTACACCTACACTCTAAGCTGTGTTTATAACTGAATTATTCATAATTGCACATTTTAAATACATAATCACACTAAATTTAACAATAATTATGACCTCTCACATCTAAACGGTTCTGTCTAGACTCTAATCAATACTGATGACAACGTGAAGTTACTGTGTTTCAGGAAATTCATCTCTTCTATATGGAAATGGGTTGGGGGTGGGTGACAGCTGTATTCATTTTCCTATTTATATGTAAAAAAAAAAAAAAAAAAAAAAAATACTTCATGGAACTTAGAGGCGAAGACTAGTCTTGGAATTGGGAGACCCGGGTTAGAATCCTGGCAGAAGCAATTATTTGCCACTGTGATTTGTATATCTTCGGGGCCCACTCAGCCTCTCATTGTTCTCAAGAAAATGAGTAGCTATGGAGATGAATGCTCAAAGCGACCCGGTGCAAGCATTGTAGGTAAAGTTAAAAAAATCTACCAATATGACACATGGGTTTATTATTTTTCTGGCAAAAAAAAAAAATGGGGGGTACCCCCAAAATATTTGAGGGGGGGTTCTCGTGACGATTCCAAATCTGGGGAGTAATTAGGGTCTAATCCAAATCTGGGGAGTAATTAGGGTCTAAATAGCTACCAAATTTGAAGTCTCTGGCTCTTACCATTCTCTTTTTAGACGGGATTAATTAAAACCGCTAGCGGTATATTTGATTGAACCCAAAATTGGAGATAGCTGATAACCCAAATATTACATACATACAAAATTTCAAATCTCTAGCTCTTACCATTCTCCTTTTAGACAGCAACACATAAAACCGCTAAAAAGCGGCAAAAATCGCCAAGAGTGTATTCGATTGTACCCAAAAGTTTTGGGGCACAATTACAGCTCAGATGGGGCCTATATACCAACTTTCATCCAAATCGGTCAACGTTAAGGGGCAAAAGTGCCCATCACGGCGTACGGCGGTCAAACAGATCTTCTTTATTCGATTTTTGGATTTTACGCACCTTGAAAGTAGTTGAAACGTATAATATCAAATTTTAAGGGTGGGGGGGGGTAATTTTATTTTTCCGTAACGATTCCAAAGGATCATTATTGAAAATAATAAACCAAAATCAAAGGAAACTAGATTGTGATAGATAATGGGGAAATCCTACAATACTGCAGTGAGCACCAAAGTTGTGACTTAATAACACAAAGAAACAGAATTTGTTTACTATTTTTTTATTCAGCCTTTAATCAATCAATTTTATGGCATCATCCATCATCATCATCGTTCCCGATGGTAGCCAGATGTGTGACACTGCTCCTCTAAATGATTTTGTTTGCAACAAAAGTTTTGAATTGTCATCGACCTCCAGAACCATGTCAATATCTGATTACATCAGTAACACAAACATAATAATATTGTGGAGTTGCCTTCACAAGGCAACTTCACAATATTAATGTAAGAATCCGGTTTTGATTGCGGGCAACTCCGCAATCGAAACCGGATTCTTGCATAAAACGTAGAAATAATGTGGACGTGTATAAATCGCTTAAAGGCGATAAGAAACCCTAGCAGTAGATTCGATTTTAAACAAAAATTTCCTCACTTGTCTAGAACTTTCTGTTCCTGAGGACTCACTTTATATCGGATGTTTACTTGTCTAGAACTTTCTGTTCTTGAGGACTCACTTTATATCGGATGCTTACTTGTCTAGAACTTTCTGTTCTTGAGGACTCACTTTATATCGGACGTTTACTTGTCTAGAACTTTCTGTTCTTGAGGACTCACTTTATATCGGATGCTTACTTGTCTAGAACTTTCTGTTCTTGAGGACTCACTTTATATCGGATGCTTACTTGTCTAGAACTTTCTGTTCCTGAGGACTCACTTTATATCGGATGCTTACTTGTCTAGAACTTTCTGTTCTTGAGGACTCACTTTATATCGGATGCCTACTTGTCTAGAACTTTCTGTTCTTGAGGACTCACTTTATATCGGATGTTTACTTGTCTAGAACTTTCTGTTCTTGAGGACTCACTTTATATCGGATGTTTACTTGTCTAGAACTTTCTGTTCTTGAGGACTCACTTTTTATCGGATGCTTACTTGTCTAGAACTTTCTGTTCTTGAGGACTCACTTTATATCGGATGCTTACTTGTCTAGAACTTTCTGTTCTTGAGGACTCACTTTATATCGGATGTTTACTTGTCTAGAACTTTCTGTTCTTGAGGACTCACTTTATATCGGATGCGCAAATAAATCATACTAATTTATTGACCAAATTCTGAAAGCAACGCTACGGTCTGATTATCTCAAATTTCGTTGGCAAAACATAGTTGTCAACGCAAAGTGAGAAAGTTTTAAGGTAGTCATTTAATTCTTTTAATTTAGGACATAATTTGCAAAGTCAACAGTTAAACACCGGCAATTCCAAAGCACAGGTAAAACAGGTAGTAATAAAATATATAATTACATATCTATTCGGTGTTGTACTTAATATTTCACAACCTAATCTGCTCTAAGCCCTATCTTGTGTTGGAGCCTTATTCCGCTCTGCTTACATCTTACCAATCATCATAAAACAGACTAATCTGTTTCCAATATTGTTTGAATGTCAAATACCTAATATTGGAAAGTTACTTCAATAATAGGTTTTCCATGGAATATTATTAAATCTGCTTTTTTAAAATAAAAACAAACAATATCAATAAATTAAGATTTACTTGTAGCTTATATTTTAATCAAGTTTGTAGTGTTTTTTTATTGTTCTTTTCATCTATACGATTCTATTCAGAAAAGAAAAACGAATGACATATATGGGTTTATTATTTTACTGGCTTAAAAAAAAATTACCCTTCCATCAAATGTTTTTTTTTTTTTGAGGTTTCACGGTACGTAGAATCCAAAAATCAAAAAAAAAAAATCCTTTCGTCTAGAATGACCGGTCACCCACTGCAGGTATGACGTATAGGAGCATTACTACAGGTATGACGTATAGGAGCGTTACCACAGGTATGGCGTATAGGAGCGTTACTACAGGTATGACGCATAGGAGCGTTACTACATGTATGACGTATAGGAGCGTTACTACAGGTATGACGCATAGGAGCATTACTACAGGTATGACGTATAGGAGCGTTACAACAGGTATGGCGTATAGGAGCGTTACTACAGGTATGACGTATAGGAGCGTTACTACAGGTATGACGCATAGGAGCGTTACTACATGTATGACGTATAGGAGCGTTACTACAGGTATGACGCATAGGAGCGTTACTACATGTATGACGTATAGGAGCGTTACTACAGGTATGACGCATAGGAGCGTTACTACAGGTATGACGCATAGGAGCGTTACTGCATGTATGACGTATAGGAGCGTTACTACAGGTATGACGCATAGGAGCGTTACCACGGAAATTTCATTGCAGGTACGTGCAGTTATTTTTTGTACATGTACAAAAAATAACTTTTCATTCTTTTTTTTTCGTTTATATTTTATAAACATTTTTTTCCGTTTATCGCCAAGTGAAGATATAGTATTTTATGAAAATTAATGTCACAGTTCTTTCAAGGGCGTAGCAAGCATCTGGCCTAGGGGGGGACAGGTGAGATCTTCATGTCGGGAGGGAGGGGTTGGGGGTCGATAAAGTAAATCGTTACTTATTTAATAATAAACCCCCAGGGGTAACTGATGATTAAGTTAT
>CM022875.1:11772725-11806071 GCA_012654025.1 Pachypsylla venusta
GACACCTGCTCAAAAGAGTAGATGCAAGAGGTGAAAGAGACCAACAGTAAGTTGGTTTATTAGAAATGTGAGACACCTGCTCAAAAGAATAGATGTAAGAGGTGAAAGAGACCAACAGTAAGTTGGTTTATTAGAAATGTGTGACACCTGCTCAAAAGAGTAGATGCAAGAGGTGAAAGAGACCAACAGTAAGTTGGTTTATTAGAAATGTGAGACACCTGCTCAAAAGAATAGATGTAAGAGGTGAAAGAGACCAACAGTAAGTTGGTTTATTAGAAATGTGTGACACCTGCTCAAAAGAGTAGATGCAAGAGGTGAAAGAGACCAACAGTAAATTGGTTTATTAGAAATGTGAGACACCTGCTCAAAAGAGTACATGCAAGAGGTGATAGAGACAAACAGTAAGTTGGTTTATTAGAAATGTGAGACACCTGCTCAAAGGAGTACATGCAAGAGGTGAAAGAGACCAACAGTAAGTAAGTTTGGGGATTTGAGATTGCGTATTTGCCAGTAAAGCGTTCGTGGATGACATATGTTGACATATTTATGAAATTTTCTTTTGTTACTCAACTCTCGAAATTCAAACTGCAAATTTTCTTATCTTTTGGAAAATTTGTTTTGCTGTCTACCGAAATTTCGAAAAGTGTATTTCAGTCTTTTAATAATTATTTTGAACTGGCTAGGATACTGGCAACGGGTCGGTATGCGCATTTATCTCCATAGATCATTGTCCTCACAAGGCTGAGTGGGCCCCGAAAACATTCCACAGAGACAAATTATTTCATCTTCCAGGATACGAACCCGGGTCTCCCGAGTGCAAGACTAGTGCAGTGACCTCTGAGCCATGGGAGTCGGTCAGGGTGGCTGTGTCTTAATGAAAGTAGTGCTAAACTTCAATCTCCAACAGGTCCAATAAATTAAAATATAACGGGAGTTGCGGGTTGCGGAGTGTGGAGTGCGGTATCTAACAGAGAAGAAATATGGAATTCTTTAAATCTTATTTGCGAAAATTCCTCAAAATGGACCCTTTTTTAACCGATATGGCATATCTAATTATCTCTCAACTCTCCTTATGTCAGCATATCTATGCTTCAGAAGTATTAGAGGTATGATCGTAAAAACGAGATATGCTATCTTGTGTCTTATAGTGTACTTAAAACTGATGCTGTGTGCCTGATTTTACATATTTTACTAATTTCATAGCGTCGAATAGTTAACTTCTCATAAAATTTGCATGAGTTCTCATATCTCATATTTTTATTTCTTTATTGTATGTTATTTCCAGTTTCACCTTGGGCTGCCATTGGCATTTATAAAAACAAAATGGGTCCGTATTCTCCGTAATTATTGCAAAAAATAAAATAAAATAAAAATGGTTGTGTAAACAAAATTTGGTATTAATGTCCGTTTGTGTATTCAGATTTGAATTAGGCACAAGATAATAAAGACAGAATAGTGAAAATGACATCAATATAATTTTGACGTATTATTTATAATCAAAAATCAAATAAAGAAATGAAGAATATCGGTCGATTGCATATATAATTTAATGGAAAAAACGAATTTTTATGAAGCCCACGTATTTTGGAGGAGAAAAAACATTAAATCATATAATTTTTAATTTTGCTTAAAATGTTTAATTGGACCTCCCTCATCAATATTTAAAAAAGTCCGAAGAAGGAATGTTGCGGAACAGTCCTCCATTTTTACTTTTATCGTCTGCAATCTTGATTTTTTCCATCATGGTTGTTTGATAGGATGTTACAAATTATTGGCTTCTTACCAATAATTGGCTATGTCAATTCATTAATCAGCTGTCAATGATCATCACCGCAATTATCTCTCTCATTAATATATTGGTAGGAGATAAAAATGATGATATTCATACAGGGTGTCCAAAAATACATGTAATCCTGTTGACCGCGTACACTAGAGCTCAAATAATAGCCATTTTATTAATAATCGTGGGTCTGAAAATGAACCTCCTCCGCACAACGGGTCCGTAAAGTTCTCATTTTTAACTTGCAAGCGGTAAGTGCTATTGGAACGGCGTGAAAAGAAATCCCGTTATAAAATTTATATTTGAAAGGGCTCATTAACCTATCATGGTCAGTGGCGGAGTTATGGGGGTTCACAATAGTTGAAAAGACCATATTTTTGTCTTTAAGAAAATTTTAGTTATGATTGAATATTATTTGAATCGGTAGAGCTGGTAAACGAAGAAGAGCATAAATAAAGCACAAAATGACTTATTCGACAAGCGTGATACAAACTCTCAAACGGGGCCTCGAATCTTAAGTAAGTGTGCATAATGTTGTATGCTTTATGTTCAATAGTAAACACTATTGATTTTTTTTATTCTATTAAATTTCTCAATTTTTCACTTACCAAGAAATAAGATGTTTGCAAAGTGACCCCAGTTTGTCCGGATGCAATCTTTTGTTTTGCGAAAGGGGTGCATTTCTGGAACCATGTTTATTAAGCAAAGTGTCCTTCATTTGAGCTCTAATAGTCATATGTGATTAAAAGGATTAGTGTGGGTGGAGTCAAAAAAGCGCAATTTCTTTTTGGGAAATTTTGTAATTTTAACAAAACATTTATTTTGTGCTCTATACAATTTTGTTCTCCTTTGTGAAATGTTTCCTAAATAAAAAAATCTAGAGGAAAAATCAAAAAAATTCTATTGTGGCCTTTTCCGTCTTTTGCCCTGTGTGATAGGGCAAAAGCCGGCGCTGTGGTTTTCTGCCCCAATATTTTTTTCAATGATAACTTTTATGATAAATTCAAAATTTTGCGGTTTTTGGCTTCCTAAGGAAGCGTGGGTTTTTGCCTAATTCGGGAAATTCATTTTTAATTGTTAATTGAAAAAAAATATGTTTAGTATTACACCACTGAGATATACTGCTTTTAAATAATTATTTTAACATAATTAAAATATGACAACACTAATAACAATAAAAACACTTAGATTTTTTCTTTTTAGATGTTAACGGAAAATTATTATCATCAGTTACTAACTTGTACAATCTTATATTGGTGTAAAAATGGACACATACCATTATGCAGGACACCCTGTATGTGTGCCATTAGGTCCCTCAACACTTGCAAATTATACTTCAACCGTTAGCTGAATTACTTGGCAATGAAAAATGAATCGTTCGGTGATCCATAAAGTTCATCGAGTACCTCTTTGAACGCCTAATGCGGTATGATTATAACTTGAATGAACTACAGCTGAGCTTTTTTCATGAATTTGGCTGATCATTGTATGAATGAACGTTATGGTAAACTATCTTTATGATTTTGGTCTTATTTTTCTTGAGTTATCATGAGTCAGTTAATGAATGATGGATGATGAAGTTTTATTGGTTAATTTTTGCTGATCGTTTTTACTTTCACTTCCTATAGAAGTTAAATATTGTAATCGTGCAGAAAATTTGGACATTTTTTTAACAAATATTGGTCATTAAAGCCGTGGGTTTTACCCTCCATTCGCTGTAAACTTAGCAACCAACATTGACCTCACCCTGGCTTTGACCGGAAAATTAGTGAGCATCACGAGGGCGCGAAGCTGCGTGGACACCCACTTGGCAAAACCTCGCTTAACTTCATTGATCTAATAGCAATTGTGGTGTACTCACCCTTCAATAGACTCTGGCTAATTAACCTTTGGAATCGTGACAAAAAAGAAAAAAAATCCCCCACCCCACTCAAAATTTGATTGTCAAGAAAACATTCTTAATCGAATGTTTTTTTCAAATCCGAATTTTTTTAAAAAAAGTAGAATTTGATTGAAAATGCGATTTTGTAAAAAAAATAATGAAGTCGCCCTTTAAAAAAACGAAAGATGACCTTGAAATAAATGAAATAACCCTGAAGAAAAATCTTAATAGATCTACCAAGGTCAATATAATAGATTGTGGCTGTATCGTGACATTTTGATCAAAATAGATTTTTTGTATTCCTAACAATTTCGGAGATATTTAGACTGTGTCTCTTATAATGGACCACCCTGTACATTTTTTTAAAAAAATGACTTGCACCTTGACGGGTTTAATTAAAATGGTTGACCATGTATAAGATCTCATCTTTTCCCCCATCGGTTCACTCCGTCGGTTTCAGCGGGTACAGAAACAAATTGTCTACCAGGTCCGATAGGTAAGTCAGGGACCAAAACGTAACATGTTTTTTGGTGGTCTCTCTTCTTCTTAATGTCTGCTTAATATGATCTCTGCATCACCTGATAATAAGAAATATTTCTTCTATTGTTCGTACTGTGGGGGCGTGGATAACCCATTATGCTAGACCTAGAGTCAAGTTCTCAATCTGTCTAATGATCTCCAGCCGACCCAGTTAATTCAGTGGTTACCTCGTGTGTCTTGTAACCTGTGGGTCGGTGCGTCAAAATGCAGGGCCGGCTCAAGAAAATTTGCCGCCCTAGGCAAAATGAATTTTGCCGCCCCCTGAATATAATATTTAATTTGTTCGTTATTTAATATAAATAGTAAAAGTACTCATATTCATATTTTTAATGATAATATTGAATAGTTATCCCTCCTAGTAGTGAAATTCATGCACCAATTTCTATCAAAATCTGGTCATGAATTTTCCTCGTATACGTTCGGAAAAGTTCGTAACCGAAAGGCGCATGTGAAGAAGGGGAGGACAGAGGTATAGGGGGACTCCGTGTCCCGAGACCATGTATATATGTGTGGGTTGTAGCCTTTAAGCAACAACAGATTTAGCCGGAGTGTCATACCCCTGGTTTTACTATTGGTTTTTATGATTGATAATTCTTGTTATGAATTATCAATCATATACACAAAAATGCACGTCTACATATCCCGCTGAAAATAAAATTCCATTTTGATTTTGGCGCCCCCTAAATTTTGCTGCCCTAGGCGGTTGCCTAGTTCGCCTATATGGTATAGCCGGCCCTGTCAAAATGTAAATTCTGTGAATTATTAATTTTTGTGTTCTCCACCTGATCAGTTGATCTTTCATATGTACTGTCCAGTGCTTATCCAGGGGCTGAGACAATAAACTACATGTTAATAATACTAGTCTTGTACTCTAAATTTGTAAATGAAGTTTCGCATACAAACTAAAAGTACAAAAATAGTTCTGTTATTAACTGATACAGCTTGGGGGAAGGCAACTCTATTTACCTCAAGGTTAACTAAGGTTCCCTGAACGTTCCGATTCAATCAATAGCTGCTGAGTTGTTGCCACGAGACGCACCACTTTCTTCGACGAGTTAGCTTTCCGAGACATTACACCAATCTAGAATGATTGATGAGCAGTATGTCGATCAAATTTCATCAAATAATAGCAGAAAGATCCCTGCAATGATACATGATACTTTCCAGAGATAGGATTAGTCCAGATCGTTTTTCAGCCTAAAAACATTTCGTATACCAAAGTTGGTCGAAATCGTTACAGCCGTTATTAAGATTTGAATTTAATAACGGCTGTAACTTTGAATTTTTGTATTGCTACTACATTATCTGGCAAACCATTAAAGCCACAAAAAAAAAAAAAAAAAAAAAAANAAAAAAAAAAAAAAAAAAAATAGAAATGATTTTGTATTAAATTTTATTGTCATTCTTTTGTTTTCCTATCGGTTGAACCTAAAGTTCATAATTTCCGAGGTGTTAAGGAGAACCCCCCAAAAAAAATTTTAAGTTCTAAATGTTTTTATACTTTTTTTGCACTGTTTGTTCGTTCATTGACTGCTAATTTGCCGACGATGGTGTTGATGATCGACTTGTCTATTGTTTCAATTCCAGGATCACCATGAGTTCTGTGATTTGTATTTCCACATTGAAGTAGACTATAACTAACTATTTTATATTAGACACAAGATCCTCTGGTATCAATTTTTGGTACTAACATAAATATAACAAAGAATCTAAGCATCACAAACAATTAAACTGTCATTAAACATGTTATTGCACTGTTCCATCTCAAGTGTGACAGTGTGACCAAACAATAATACTAACAACCAATATATTCAATGAGCCCTTCTCTCCTTGTGACATGTTTTTCAAACCAAAAAATAATCCATTTTAATAAAAGTGTGGTAGCTGTTGCACATTTACTATTCAACTTTCAAAGTTACCTAAAAATATGAAAAAAAAGTGACACATTGATTTATTATTTTACTGGCTAAAAAAAAATACCCTCCCCCCCAAAAAAAATATTGATATTTTAGGTTTTAATATCTGAAAAGTATGGGAAGTAGTTTTAAGTTTAAAACAACAATTTACAAAATACTGTATTGCACATGTGTAGATATAACTCGTCCCCTGTGGATAGGGGGACTTAAAAAGAATACTTCCAAGGCACTCAAGTCCATAGTCCATGCCAGTCGTAAAAGGCGACTAAAGGAAGGGTCGGAAACGAAAATGGGGAGTGGAAAATCTTTTTCATTACCATTTCAGAAAGTAAAGAGAAGCCACTGCATTATCCGTAAGGATTCTTTAGTGTCAACAACTCATACTGAGTGGTTGCAAGTCAGCCCCTCGGCTGTTAACCTAATGATGATAAAAATTGAAAATTTCCTCCAATCTGGCAAACTTTGTTTTCATCATCAGCAAACAATGGTTCCGTGTCAAGTTTGTATTCATCACACATCACCAACACGTGTTTCAATGGCATGTATGCGCTACGTTTAAAATTACAAGTTTACATTAGATAGAAGTTTTTCAAAACTTCCCTTTCTCTTCCAAAACATTTCATTAATTCGAATTGTGAGTAACGGATTCTATTACTTAAACCAAAAATAAATTAATTGACGAAGCAAGACTGAAAGGTTCATATCACGTGTCATCAAAGAAATGATACAATTTCTATGATTGTGACACTACCATCTTGTATTTGAAGAATTCTTTCCAGGCTGACCAAATAATTCTTTTATTCTTGGGTAGACGCAACGCAAGAGTCCTTAATACTACTTTCTAATAATCAATTGTTCGGCATCAGTAAGAGTATATTTAAACAATACCGCCATGCTATGTCAAGCGGTGATTCTAATTAATAAATTTAAGAAGGGTCCTTCCAGCACTTATCAAGAAAATATAGGATTCATTTCATCCCAATCAATAACTAGTGAGAGGATTACTCTAGAGTAGGGGGGATTGGTATAGAAATGGTGCCACCGAGTGGAGCAAGTCATTTTTATTATGTGACAGTCCTAAGCACGTGTAAATACAGAAGGTTTGGTGTTAGGACGGGCATCCAGCCTTTTGAAACCTCTGCTTCAAAGTCATCAGCAAATTGGAGTTTCTGTGAGAAGCAAGTGAGGGTGTACAGCTAAAGAAAAAGTGTATAATTAAAGAGAGTAGGCACATAACAAAAGGATGTGGAATGGTAGAATTAGGGAAAAACCCCGAATTGAATTGCGAAAGTGAGGATTTAAATAAGAAGAAGGCATATTGGTATCGAACATGAATTATTTGACATCGGGGCCTAGTATATAGATAGCGATTATTCGGAAATTTCAAAACTTGTTTAGAACCAATAGTCATTAAATCGCCTTCCAAAATAAAGGTGCACTGAAAAAGGTGCTAGCATCTATCCTGCTAGACTAGCAATGTAAAGATCTATAAAACACTGATCCTGTCTCCTGTCATTAGTATTAGGTACCTATATGGCGCAGAAGTCTGGATTGATTTTAATCAATTAATTTCTCTTTTAGGTATTGGAAATTTCAAATATACCGCCAATGTAAGATCCTATCTCAATTGTTATTGGTGGTTAGTGGTGACTTGAACCACTAGACACCGGATTATGTTGTTGGTAAATATGAGCAGTCAGTGGTATTAAGGTGTCTATTTTATTAGCACTCGTGTGGTTACCATCGTCAGCCATCATTAAACTACTACTCTATTAATGTTCTTCGGTCTTGCGGTTTGGTTAGCTATGGTGGTGAAGAAGAATTGATATTAAGTTATAAATTAATCTCTGTTAGCATACTAAGAAAACTAGCTAATGATCTTCGGACGTCCCAAATTTGCCAAAAAAAAAAACTCGAAATAACCTTGAACGCGACCTTTGAGAGAAGTTTCAAGGTCAAAAATAAAAATAACATAACCCTAAAAAATCAATGCACATTTTGTTTTGAGCGCATTTTTGTAAAATGAATTGTATTCGAGAAAATCGATCTTATTAATTAAAATGACTCCCCTGTATTGGGGAGCGCGGTAGCGCTTCGCCCACCAAGTCAAATAAAATGAGCGTTGCACAAGTGATATTAGTACTTCACGTCACAAAGTGCACTTTTCAGGTCTCTCTGAAGCTACGGGAAAAATATGTGGAGTGACTTTTGTTGAATGTTTCATAATCGGATGATGAGATAAAATCAATAGTTTAAAAAAAAAAAAAAATCATTCATTGACATTGGATCATTTGGCGCATATAGGTGCTCATTTATAAGCATCCCATTGATTATAAAAATATCAAATTTTGAGAGTGGGTAATTTTTTTTTCGTGACGATTCCAAAGGTTCATTAATGAAATTAATAAACCAGTTTACTTGAGTCAACTTTTTTTTTTCAATCTACTCCTATGAGATTGTGTATTTTTTTTCAAGTGCCGTTAACTTAACTGCCGTTAAGAAATGCATTATGATGTGCTAAATTTATAATATTTATATAGTTCAACTAATATTGCCAGTAACTATTTTATGGTCTCCATCTTGATCAATGACCCACGTTGTTGAATGGCCACCTTATCAAGGTCGTGCGGTAATCGTCATTTATTACTTTTGAAGAACTGGGAGAGTAAAATTACCAAAATAATCTGTATTAAGATTTTGTTAAAAGAACTTCGAAAATCTAACTATAGGTTTTAAATACCAACGAACACAAATCGTTACACCTAAATCCGTGTACAAATTATTCCATGTTCTGAAGATTTAAAATTTATGACTTTAAGCTCTTGAGTTTTATGTACCTGTCATATTTGGTTGACCATATTTCATTGTGCTGTCAGTTTAAGTTGAATGGAGAATCATGTTTTCCTCTTCTTCTTCATCTCTTTTTTTTACTTAACGTCTCTTTAACACTAATCAAGACGGAGATTTTATACCCTCTATTCCCTTGAAAATTACAAACCAACTACCCACATTGACCTCACCCAACCTGGGTTGTACCGAGAATAGCCTGCATCACGAGGGCGAGAACCTAGGTGGTCACAGTCGCTGGATGTTGTTTAACTTTTGATGTAATCTAACAGGGACTGGTGTATCCAAGGAGCCAAAGTCGCTGGCTATAAAAAAAATATGTTTCTAAGAGCATATAAATATAGGCCTGAAATCAGGGGCGGACTGAGCCACCGGGCCTCATAGAGGGAGGGGGCAAAAATACGTGCAAGAAAAAATATGTGGGCCCCCAGTTCATCGTACTGCATTATTATGAAAGAAAATTACATGTAAAATATGTGCGAGAAAAAATATGTGGGCCCCAATGTGCCCCGGTTCATCATGAGGCATTATTATGAAATTAAAAATAGGTCTGCCAATGGGAATCATAAGTGTATTATTTTACTGGCTAAAAAAATTAAACATGATCACTGATCTATGTGTGACATGCTAACCAGCTTACCCTTATGAACCCCAAGTCCTTTGGTTTTGGCTGTTTTGCATCCAGCTTATCTGCTCATCTTAAAATCCGCGTGAGGGGCATCTTGCCTGATAATTGAAAGGTAAAACAAAGCCAACTTTAAGTCGAGTCAAATCAGTTGTTGAAACTGAATTGAGATTATTATCTGGTCTTATTGTTCTTAATGTACCTACCTAATTTGGTACCGGGTACCATATTAGTCACCCCATAGACAATCAAGATGAAATCTAATTTACATTGTAAGGATCAACTAGGTGTACCGGAATGTTTTTGTTTGGTCTCACTGGAAGTCAAGGGTTCATATTCGGAGAACAATAACAACCATGAATTTGTTTTTAATGATCCCTGGGTCTTTCTCAAAGTTTAATTAGGTTGGGTGTCGTCTATTGATCTGAAGGTCAGGAGACATTGTCCCTCCCACCCACCGCGCAGACACCATGATAAGATGATGAATAATCCAACTTAACACTTTCTTATTTTCCGAGTGCTGTTCCACATAATATATTTATCCAATGTCAGGGGAGTGGGGGGAGCGTGGCTTTTCCTCTGCCAGATGCCAGACCTTATCAAAACTTGATCCCCAATATCAGTAAATCAGAGACATCCAATCTCTGCCGAGCTTACAAAGGAAATTGTTATAAGTCGTCATCTCGAGCATGACCATGAACATACGCAAATGAAGTCATATTGTCGATTCAGGATTAAGGATTTCGAATTGTATTGAGTAGCTCAAAGCTAGATTTACATTACAATTCTCAAGATTTCTATGTTTGGTATACGATCTTTCCACCCAACCTTGAGCAAATGGGGGGTAGGGTTAGCACCCATTGCCGAAGGAGGCGATATTATTGCTAAGGGTGGTCATAAAATGTCCAAGCTTCACATCCATATGTACCGATGGTAAAGACGCAAGTTTGTAAAAGTGTCAGTTTTATTTCGCTACATGTTTTCGTTGTTTCCAGAAATTGTTGGTATAAAATAGAAAATTTGGGTTTTTTTGTGAAACTGGGCGTGGGAACTGTGTAACTTACTTATAGCCACTCAATCTAATTGTGAACGTTAGTGAACTCCACTTTTGACCCCGGTATACATCCTAAAATGTTCTTCTATATGTGTATGTTTGTTTGTTACGCAATACAGGCCAAAATTTTCATCCGATTTTCACGAAATTTGGTATACAAGTTTACGACATGGAGGAAATTTGCTCTATAGTTTTTGGCGGCTCAATATTGTGTTTTTTGAAAAGGATTTTTATCCTTTTAGCGGTTTGTTGAAAAATTTGAATACAATATTTTGTTTTCGAAAATTTGATTAAGATATATTTTTCTATAAATGACTACAACACTAACGTGAACACCTGATCATCTTGATCCAGCAGTGATAGAGGCGAGACAATACTTGAAGATATCTGACCTAGACATATCTTCTAGTCTTGATTAACTTTCCTGAAATGATTTCGACCAAATATAGGCAACCAACTTCAAGCTGCACAGTTAGATACTAGTTGTAATCATACCGGGTGAAACATCTGGTTTTTCCTTCCATTTTCATGTATTCTGTTTGGCGAACATAAATGTTATGAAGGTCAAATTTTTACGAAATTTTCGGGGAGAGACGATGTTGATGTTCTGTAGGTTTTAACTTTTTTTGGTTCAATAATGAACCTTTGGAATCCTCATGAAAAATAAATACCAAACTCAAAATTTGATTTTCCACGTTTCAAGAAACGTAAAATTCAAAAATCGATTAAAAAACAGTTTGTTCGCCGTACGACGCGCCGTCCAACGTAATGGGTAAAGGAAATGGGGTCCTAATATACCAAATTTTATTAAACTCGTGTAATGCTAAATGGCAGAAGTGCCCTTTACGGCATACAACCGACAATATGTTCTTTTATTCAATTTTTGAATTCTGCGTACTTTTTTTTAAAATTAATTTGCGGTTTCACCCTCCATTCGCTGGAAACTTGCAAACCA
The DNA here is from genome assembly GCA_012654025.1 of Pachypsylla venusta. Lineage (NCBI taxonomy): Eukaryota > Metazoa > Arthropoda > Insecta > Hemiptera > Aphalaridae > Pachypsylla > Pachypsylla venusta. The sequence goes on from CM022875.1 coordinate 11,784,325, forward strand.
GCTGCCCACATTGACCTCATAAAAAATAGCTAGCATCACGAGGGCGCGAACCCACGTGGTACAACCTTGCTGGACGTTGCTTAACCTCAGTGATCTTACGGGAACTAACGTATTCAACGTGCCACAGACGCTGGCTAAACCGCGTGCTTTGAAACGTAAAATATCAAAATTTGAGAAGGAAGAGGGGTATTTTTTGGTGACGATTCCAAGCACGCGGCACAAGTCCCGAATGAAGACAAGTATTACCGGAGCCAATTTTCACGAGAGCCACTATTATTTTATCATCAAAATGTGTCCTAACCTCTCCGGTTTGGGGTACGTTCATCTTGACGCTTATATTCATATTGAACATTACAAACAAAATAAAATTCCTCTGTAATGTTATAATAGTGGCTCTCGTAAAAATTGGCTCATGTAAAAACTTGTCCTCATTTGGGCCTTGTTCCGAATACCGATTCCAAAGGATCATAATTATTGAAAATAATAAACCAAAAATATTAAATCTCAAATTTTATTTATTTATTATCATGACCGGTACAATAATAATCTATACTTATAATATAATTCAATGCCAAATAGCCGAAACCAAGTAAGGTATAATATCTAAGTCATTAGGTTAAGTTGCAAGTTCATGAAGGAACTGGTTTGACGAGTTACCTTATAAGGTCAGAGGTCTCTGATGCGACCATTGTCAAACGTTCAAAGACGTTCAAAGACCGGAGGGGCTATTGCATATATACACAGATTATTGCAGTCATAAAATGATGGGATTGTATTCTTTTGGATGAATATGCCAGCGTCTATGGCTCGCTAAATACACCAGTTCCCGTTAGATCACTGAAGTTAAGCAACATCTAGCGAGGTTGTACCATGTGGGTGTCACGTGGGTTCGCGCCCTCGTGATCCTGGCTTTTTTCCCGTCTGGAATGACCAATAGATGTTAAAGAGACGTTAAGGTAAAAAAAAATTGTGAATATGAAATTGGCTGAGATTTTGGTTTATTATTTTCAATAATGAACCTTTGGAATGAAAAAAAAAAATACCTCCACCTGCAAAATTTGATATTTTACGTTTCTAGACACCTTGAATTACAAAAATCGAATAAAAAAACGTTTGTTCGGCGTACGTCGTGAGGGGCACTTTCGCCACTTAGCGTTGGCCGATTTGGATGAAATTTGGGTTTTAACAATCGATGTTTAAAGAAAAAATCGTGGAATTCAAACTAAACATGTAAATACTGAAGGTTTGGTGTTTGGAAAAATATCTGTTTCAACTTTCAACCCAAAGAAGAAAAGTCAGCAGCAAATTTCAGTTACTACGCAAATTAGAAGAAAGGGAGGGTTACCGTGTCAAGAGAGAATACAGTTAAAGAGAGTAGGCGCTAAACAGGAACATGAGTACATACATTACAAAAATACCGCCCTTCCAAAGAGAAATAATTTATTCCAAATTAATTGCTTTTGAAATTTGATATCCACTGTCATGAACACCTTCTGTAGCCGGGAGTACACACCTCTTGAGCAAATATTAAAAACATGAAAATTGACAAAATATGCAAATAGTGTCACTTCTATCAAAACCGAATCATAGGTATAGTAAACGTTACTCTTCAAATACTTTTGGTTTATTTGGAATCGTCACGAAAAAAACAATGCCCCCTTCAGAATTTGATATTTTACTGTAGCTTAGTTGTATGAGGTTGTGTATTCTTAACCTAAAGGAGGCTGTTGGTTCGAATCTAACTCCTTCCGGTCACAATATGCAGTGATAATTGCAGTCTCCATAGAGCTTTGCAACCAGTTCAATAATAATAAAATTGTCCACAGTCATTAAGATGTATCACCTTCCTGACTAACTACTTTTTTTAAAATTTGGCTTAACGTCTCTTTAACATCCATTGATCATTCAAGACGGGGTTTTACCCTCCATTCGCTGGAAACTTGCAAACCAGTTACCCACATTGACCTCAACCAGCCTAGGTTGGGCCGGAAAAATAGTCAGCCTCACGAAGACGCGTGGTACAACCTCGCTGGACGTTGCTTAACTTCAGTGATCTAACGGGAACTGGTGTATTCAACGTACCATACACCCTGGCTGGCTAACTACTGGTTAATGTTCTAACTTGAATGACTCAACTGGCTATAGTATGGCTATAGTAATCTTGTCCTGGTTTATTTATTAGGTTAATGTATCAACCAAGATCTTGACCAACACATCTCACCAATTAAAAGCTATATTTTATTTATGAGCAAACTGCATTATCAACTTTAAAAAAATTATTAATTTGAGTTCTATTTTTCCATGGCTGATAAACCTAGCTCATCAATTGCCTGTCATCTCTTTAATCAGATACAGTTTGGATGGATGGCCAGTTTCCGAAGAACTGAATTGTAATTGTGGCCTCCACTTTTTAATATCATGTTCAGCTGCTTACTTCTTTCCGTGTTCATCGTGGAAAGTGATGTTGGTGGTGGAAGGATTGGGTATCATATTATGCCACTCTGAGGACGTCCAACTAGATGTTGATAATGTCCTGCAATAGTGATAAATATCTAAAATTCATGAGAATAAAATTGGATCTGTAGGTTATACTCCCTACTGTTTACCAGTCAGCGCGTCTTATCACTACACCACAAATTCAACACCAACATTAAAGCCTGAGTGAGATATAGAGTTACCAGAAATACTAGTATCTGAAATTTCCTGGTTATGGTTTTCCTGGTTATCGAATCTGTTTTAATATTTGGTCAGTGTCATGATTACGATAACTCGGTTCCTCTCGAATATTAAAAACACTATCCTGTTGTGTGCAATTCTCATTCGGATGTTCACTATCTCCTAAGCTCTTGACTATTGGAAACTAAAGCTCAATAGCTCTGCGTCAGACTTGATCCCCTTCAATTTATTTGATGGGATGAAGATGTCTTTCTGCATGATGCGTTTAATATTAGATGCAAAATCGTCAGGGCAGCATCAATTGAGTTGTTTTCGGGCATCCATTTTTTTCCTTCCTTAATTTGGCTGTTGTGTTTGGATTTAGTAAAAATGCTGTGTCTTTGTGTTTGGGGCTGCAAGCGGGGAGGATTACCTTACAACAAAAACTTATGTTTCTCATTTTTCTTTTTTTAAACTCGCTTTTTTATTGGGATCGTCATGAATCCATGTTGGACGGTTGTACATACGCAATACAGGCATGGCCGTATAAACGTTCCCTAACCTCTCTAATTGGGTTAAAATTGGTTAAAAATTCAAAGGATTGGCAGACACTCCTCCCCGGTTCCAGAACCCTTTGTGTTGTTATGTCACAACTTTGGTGCCCAATGCACTATTGTAGGATTTCCCCAATATTTATCACTATCAAATTACTTTGAATTTTTCAATTGTACATACAATGCTGGCACTTGGTCGTTATAAGCATGAATCTTCATAGCTACTCATTGTCCTCATGAGAATTCACGCCCAGTTGTCCCGAGTGAAAAACTAGTGCAGTGACCACTGAGCTATCTTAGGTTCTAGGTCGTCCCGGAGAACCGGACATTTCAAGGACGTACTTTGTACTAGTAATAGGGTCAATTATAGGTAACATAAATTCCTATTGTACTGAAAGTTAGCTCTGATATAAAGAAACAGTTTATTGCATTGTTAACTTTGCATGCAATTTCACACAGGGTTCCAATGTGAAACAATAGAACCAACTAAGTATATCTCTCTCATCGCAATAATCTAGGTGCACGGTAGTGCGCCAAGCCAAGTTCTGGTCTAACGCACACAGTGTGTTATATTACAGGAAACATTTCGACATGTTTTTATCCACCTCATAACTCTGCTCTATTTTATGATAGTTTTGCAATGTGAAACAGAGTTTACTTACTGACACTAACTGACTACCCGAAAGATTCAAACCACGAAATTACTACAGAGGCTGCGGTTCAGGGGTTAAAAAATTGGATTTTATGGTACTCTTTCAATGAGTGACTGACTGACTGACTCATCAAAATTATAGAGCACTTCCGGTGTAGCTACTAACTTAAAACCCAATTTTTCCAAATGAAGACAGTTTAAAAATAAAAACTTGCCAAGTTGAAATCACGAAAATCTTTGCATTGTTAAAACTTAACAATGCAAAGTCGAATGGTCAATAGATTTTAAAGAGATGTTAAGGCAAATTAAAGTTATTTCCTATATAATTGCATTGAAATTTTCTCATTCCTCTGAGCCTGCAGTGAAAGAAATGAGAAGGTTAATATTTTCCTTTTCTCGCTCAAATGTTTCCTTATTTAAGTTACTTATCCCTGTTAAATAGCCACCTTACTACAGACTTTCAACCCGAAAATAGCCTTTTTCAAAACGACCAATATTTTTAACTTCCAGGAGAAAAAACGAGCTTTAAATTTGTCCCTTATGACACTGATGAAAATAGAAATGTTCACTTTTGATGTTCAGTTAGGCGACAAAACAGTAATTTTAAAATAGACAACAAAATTGAACTTTAGACGCCTCTAGATATTTTTTTTGAAAAAAAATGAAACAAAAAGTTAGTCCTTATTTTATTTGTACTTTTATGTAAACAGTTGTACCATTCCATTTAATTTTTTTGAGATCTCGACTATTCTTGTCAATAAAAGTCACTCCCGAGGGTCGAACCTGGATCCCACCATAACCATTCGTTTGGCCATGACCCTTTTCCTATCCCTAGAATATTTCAAAATTCAAAATTTCCAAGCTGCTCAAAAGATAAGGGGGTTCACCAGTCATTCTGGGATACGCTCTTATAACATCTACGGTTGATACAGGAATCACGGAGGCTCGAATCTCCTCCAAGTTATGCATTACTGGACGTTGCCAATCTTTAGTCATCTAATGTAGAACGTTCTGTATTCAATATTTTAATCAGCAAAACATTCAAATTGATACCTTGCACATTAATCTGTATGTAGGTAGTCGTATATTATGATCCGTGATCCGCAAGAACCCTACATGTCCAAACCGCATTGCATACAACAATAATAAATATTGCCTGCCAAGTATGGAAACAAGTTTCAGGATGTGATTTAGAACTGAAGCAAAAACTGTTGAAATACTTGTTGCAAAATTTAGCTAAAACAAACCTAATCAACATATGCTTTACCTCAGTGGCGCATCTAGAATTTTTATTCGGGGGGGGGGGGANGGGGGGGGGTATCTAATTTTAACGTTGAAATTGTGGAGAAGCAATGTAGTTTGATGATGGAACGAGGATTAATCTATTGGGGTAGCAGAATAACGTATCACCAATCACCAGCAGGCCCGTATCCAGGATTTTATTTCGGGCGGTTTCATGTAAGGGAGTTTTACTATATAGGGATTATAGGAAAAATCAAACTTTTTCAAAAATTTGGGCGGGGGGNAAATTTCGGGGGGGGGGGGGGTGAACCCTTAAAACCCTGTACTGGATACGGGCTTGATCACCAGCTTCTGATCTCGTGACACCTCTCTCTGACTTGACTATTCACCCATTTCAAAGTTCAAAGTAAGCTAATCAAATGTTACAGATATTACAGAAAACTTATTAAAAATCGGAGATACGGTGAGCTAATAGGTAGTTATGTATTGGCTTATGCTTCCAAGCGTGGGGAAATCTGCCACACGGTGGCGGATTTCCCCAATTATGTCTCCTCAACACTTTAGAACGATCATCGAATTTTAATGAAATCTCCGTGATTTGAAGGTATGCAAACGCTCCTTTTTTGGTGCACTCATATCCCTGAAATCACTAGTCCGGTTCGGTCCAATAATTGAGCGAGCAAATTAGGACCCCCCAAAAAATGAATTTCACTATTGTTTCATGTTATTAGTTAAAAAAAATGTGACATAGTGAGGAAAAAAGCCATGCAGTATTTTTTCGGCAAAGTCATACGTATAATCAAAATCTAGAGTTTCGAGGGAAAATTCATGTTTTGGAGGAAGGAATGGTACGACAAGGGCGGATCCAGAGGGGAGAAGGGGCAATCGCCACTCCCCTCAGAGGCCAGAATTATTTTTTTTCCATTCAAACAAAAAAAAAACACATTCTGGTATATAATTTTCCTAATAATTTTTGTATAAAATTGTACGAAATGGTACGAAAATAAATATCGTCTACATCACATAAAAATTATTAACTAAATCGTGGCCGACCGTAATCGCCCCACCCCCTCTCATCGATCGCTCTGTATCCGTCCTGTGGTGAGACTGGTGAATCCTAAGAAGCCGGACCTGCTATAACAATGCAAAAGGTACCGGGTTCGATTACTCTCTGATCATGAGAAATTTAATACAGTGTTTTTAGGGGGGAGGGAGACCCCCCTTGTGTGCGCCACTACTGTACTTTGTGCCATGTGGCTCGTTATTGCAGTTTCTGGTTATTATTGGCACAAATTGAATTGACCCAATATTTTTTATCATTCAATTTATATTCAAGTGATCTAGGTGAATCTGAGTATAAAACACGAATCATCATCGCAGTAAAGACTAAACCATCATAATATTCCAAGCAGCTTAACGAAAATTGAATAAAATATTTTTGAAAAAAAAAAGAAAAAAATCAATGTCTATGGGACTTATTATTATTCCAAGCAGCACCGTAGAGAGGAAATCGTGGTTTGAGGGAAAATATTTACGGGCTCAGCTCGGCATGTCTACTTAACGTCACGCGAAGTTTTGAAACACAGATAAAAACTTACGACTCTGATAAAAATGAAGTTTTGATGATTTCAGTAGATGAGATAGATTTTGTAACACAATAATTGAAGTTTTACATCAAAGCTCAAAACTGGGGTAGTTATACAGGGTGTAACAAAATTAAAATGTACACCTCTCCCCTGATAGAGACAGGGAATTTATCCTCTAATCTCTGGAAACTTACAAATCAGCTACCCGCATTCACCATCCCAGTCTGGGTTGGCCCGGGAATTTCCATCATCACTATGACGGGAACCTAACGTATAGGTATGGTCACTCACATAATAAAACCTCGCTGGACGTTGCTTAACTTCAGTGATAATTTCCAAAGTTCTGCAAATAAATGTAAAAAAAATTGTGAACTTTTATTTACAACTACAGCATTACTAGGAGCCTCATGTACTAATAAATACATAATCTATTCAGTTTTCTACCAAATCTTTTCACTTTAGTAATTGCCGGCACTAGTAACTACTCACATCAAATTAGCTACTTACTCGTATATTCGTGAGCTGGATTCCTCTTAGGGCTATATGGGCCCCTGCACCTAAGCCTCAACTGGGCTTTTTGTACTTAATCGTCCTCACGAGGCTGAGTACACCCCGAAATCAATTATCTTCCGAACCTGCCGGTGATTGGACCCGGGTCTCACGAGCGCAATGCGAGTGTGATGCCCATTAAAATAAGAGGATTGCTGAGCTCCAAATAGTATCTTCCTAATATTACCATTTGTGTTGTCTTTGATCTGTTTCAGATTGTAATGGATATAAACCTAAATGTTCTCCTGACATTTTTTCTAACTGTGATAACCCCCTCCATACCAAATACTGCCATGGCTTCAGGACCTGCACATTCCAGACAAAAAAGGCTTCTATGGATAACCAATGATGGCCGATTAGCACTACCTCCGGGTACCCATTTAACAATAACGCCATCACTTTCGTTGCCATTTGTGAGATATCCTCCAGATGGGTTCCTATCAAATATGTCAGTTAGTTTGCCATTCACAAGTAAGTCCGCCTCCAGTGTTCATACCAATTTGAGCTCTTTTAGAGCATTTTCCAGGCTCTGTCAACTTTATTGACCACCTCAGATTTTGAGGTCCGCCAAGTTAACAAAGTCTGATAAAGGTTCGAATTCCAAAATATTAAACCCAATAAATAAAAATAACAAATAGCCATACTCAACAGAACAATTAACTTTAACATTGTAGGAAAATAACTTACAAAACAGTTAGGTAGTGGATATAAGTTTAGAAACACGTGCCGCTATTTTCATCTGTCTAGCTCCTAACTAGACAAAGAAAATGGGAAACTATTGTTACAGACAGGGCCGGTTGAAATTCCCGAAAGGCCCGTTGCATTCTCCCATAATCTCGTTCTATATATCAAAACAGTTGTCTAGCGCCGTTGCCGGGTAAAAAAAAGTTTATCAAAGGCTCTGCGGTCTGCCTTACAGTCAGTCTAGTCTAGTACTATGTTACTAGGTATAGTTCAAAATAATATAAAATAATGCATGTTTGTATCAGGTACCTACGTATATTTAAATCGTAAAACCGTTTTGTCTGCATGTATTTATAATAAAACGCGCGTATTATAACAAGTTTTATGTTTTCTTTAATTGAGAAGCGCAAGACTTTGAGCAGTTGCCACATTTCCCAATATGCTGGGTAATGCGGTTCTGGCTACAAATAGTGTAAATTTTGTTTGCTTTCAATTTTCCAGTTGATTTCGACTCACTTGGGTTGACAGATAATCAAAATCCATTTGGTGTACTTCCTCCTTTAATAGCAAGAAGTATGGGTCGCCAAGCGGGAGGCATGTTGGCCAGTTATGTAGCAGAACTTTTACATCCTAATAGAAGGAGAACGAGATCAGCGCCACCCTTGAAGAAACCTAAAGGCGCTCAATTTCATGGAGGAGAAAGGTAGGCTCCAGCACAAAAGATTGTCTGTTATACAGAATAATTCAAAATAGAGGGGTCTATTACCTGAATAAGTTTTTAGTATATGCAAAAACACTTTCCAAGAGAATTACACGCTTATAAGATTACGAATTTTTCGCAACCACTTCAGAAGGCGATTTAGGAAATGACCACACAATACACTTGTGCCCCCCCCCAACATCTCCTCCCTTGATATCAGTTCTTTTCACTGCTAGTTTCCTTTGTTGACTATACTTTCTATGTAAATAACAACAGCTACTTATCCTCACGAGACTTAGTGCATCTGGATAATATCAAAGGGGCAGGTGTCCGCCGGTACCCACCGCACTCAATGTTGCCTAACTTTAGTGGTCTGGTGTTAACTGGACAAATTTTTAATGGTATGTATGTATATTATTTATGAACGCCAGTTAAAGTAAAGAGTATGCAATTCAATAATTAAAGCCAATTTCGGTATAGTTCCTGAAAAATTTATTAGGTCCTTGATCACTTCGCGCAGCCAAGACCCGAGGCATGCCCGTATTGGCATCACCCCCACCTTGAATGGCTCTATGTAATTTAAAATTGCTTTGAAAATAGTAAAATTATTCGTGGCGAACCATTTTCCTTAATTCTTCAATCATATTAGAAAATGAATTTCCTAACGAATAAGACTGCAGCTCTTAATAATCCTGCTAATATACCCCTCTCATTATTATTCTCATACTTTATACTTGAAGGTTAATAATGGCCACAGAAATATGTCACTTCGTCCCCTGAGAACTACAGGGCATAGGAACACAGGAACTGTAATACAATAAATTATAACTTTTTACCAAGAAAAATAGATTTATTGAAAACGTGAAAATCAAATTAGTGGAGGCGTCAAAGTTTATATAGCCATATGTTTATAACTGTAATACAATAAATTATAACTTTTTACCAAGAAAAATAGGTTTCTTGAAAAGGTGAAAATCAAATTATTGGTGGCGTTAAAGTTTATATAGTTTGTTTCTACTTTAAAATAATTATATTATTAGATGGCATTATCGTGTTCGTTGGTATCCAGATGATAAAACTGTAGGTTGTTCTTTTTGGTTTTTGACGGGTTTTCAGTCCCATGTCAATTATTAGCCCATCTGGTATACTGACTGACTCATAATCAACGTATCTCCTCGATGGCTAATCGGAGAGACTTGAAATTTGACACACAAATTTCTTTTAGTGTGTAGGTACGCTATAATAAAGGAAAAAGTGGAAGAATGGTACAGCCAAAAATGACGCTATTTATCGTTTTTTTTATTTTATTTTTTTACAAAGGACACTTTGTTTTCCGTTTTGTCCCCACATATGGTCGATTTTCACTGAAAAATTGAAATTGAGAAGTGCCACATTAGGATGAGCGAGAAAGGTGAAAATCGAAAAGAAGGTGTTCCGGAGTAAAAAATAATAGTATTATTAACAAATTTATATTAGACAACCTTGAAAATGTCTACGAAGTAGACGAAACTCCACTCGGAAGTGAAAAAGTAAGTGAATTCTCGTCATAAAAAACGGTAGTGCTTTTTAAAGTTAAAAATATTATTCTTGAGTTAAATCTTGAACTTTCTAAATTAGTGGTAAATAACACCGTAAATCCCAAATTCGAAGTTTCACATACGGATGAGCGAGAAAGGTAAAATTCGACGGAAAAGTGTTCTTCAGTGGAAAAATAATATAAAACTCGAAATTTTGGTCGATTTCGCATTTCGGAGCTCAGTTCACATCAGTAAAATAAATAATATTTGCTATTTCTTTATGTTTTTTGTCATAACTTTGGTGCTCACTGCAGCATTGTAGGATTTTCCCAATATCTATCATTATCCAATTACTTACAAATTTTCAACTTTACCTACAATCTTGACTCCCTATGTGCATTTTTCTCGATAACTACCCATGTCCTCCAGGTGCCGATACTCCAATTGAGAGTGGGCGATCAAGGCTCAAAGTTATAATTGACATGGAAGTCAATTATATTTATGAACACCAAATATGGGAAAAAGTGTTTCAACGTTCAATTTCTTCAACTCTGGGGGGAGGGGGGGGGAGCGGATAGGGGCGACCAGCTTCTGTTGTCTATTGTCCTCACGAGACTGAGTGGGCCCTGAAAAATCCAATCCTCAGTGACGAATTATTGCCCTGCCAGGATAAAAACCCAGATTTCCGAGTGCAAGACAAGTACAGTGACCCCCGAGCTATCATCAGTAAAATAATAAATTCATATGGAAAATTGTCAGTTTTTTGATATTATGACAGTACGACACAAATATAACTCGTTAATCTTTAGGAGACAGGAGAGCTTGCAAATCTTTCTTTGTCTCTTGCCTAGCCTACTGTTAGAATCAAAAAACTAAAATGCTATATTCTATTTGAATATTTCATCTGCTGCAAGTAGAGGAATGTTACTTTGCTGAAAAAAAATGTTTAAAGTGCTGACGTGAGGTTGTTATTTTTCTTTTAAAATATTTACGCTTTTACTTATTAGACAACACTGTACTCACTGCGAAACACGAAAAATATGAGATTTTGTTTTTGAAACGTTAATATGACATTCGAGTCTTATTTTATTTCCAAAAAAATAATCAAAAAATCTGGTGTGAACATCACACGACTTCTCTTATCTATAAAAAGAGAAAAATGTATTGTAATGGGCTGAAATTTTCGATGTCGAATTTTGACACTGCTTTGGCACTGGCATTGAATTCTTGAATTCCCCAGAGCCTAAATCTCGAGATTTAGCTATTGTTCCGTGTTTGCATCTGCACAAAATATCTCGGTAATAATTCACGGTTTCTATGTATATGTATAATTGACATAGGTATATTTAAATCTCGAATTTCAGCAATTGCTCTGTATTTCCATCTGCACAAAATATCTCGGTAATATTTCTCGGTTTCTATGTATATATCTATAATTGACATACATTTAAAATATCGAGTTTCAGCTATTGGTCCGCGTGTGTATCCTCCGTTTTATGAGCAATTAATTTCATCTTCAATTTATGTTTCAGAGCACTTTTGTACACAGTGGTTGAAGACTTGTTAACCAATTTTGGCATGGATGGAAGAGCATGCTTGCTGAGAGCAATTTGTGAAGTACATGCTCATAGTTACCTTCATAGATTTGGATTTCTAGGAGAAATTCTAAAATTATTTTTTACGTAAGTATACCTACCCACTAGAAGTTCTGATGTGAATGGTAGATTTTTTTTTTTTTATAAAGGAAATTTTTATTGGGCGGGGAATGACTTCAAACGGTCTGAATCCCGTGGTAGATTTCACCCCCTTGAAATGATCACTATTTGACCCCAGGTAACCTTAAGGGGAGCAAAAATACAAAATAATAATAACACATTTATTTATTTTTCTCATTTTTTTAGATCATATTAAATTGAAGGTATTTTCATGGAAACAGAGGGCCTAACATTTTTTGGGTGAATTCATTCGACTGAAAATTCCTTAAAAAAAGAGATTTATGGAACAGTCTAGGAACTATCGTGGTTTGTTGCTTCCAATAATGGAAGGTCATCAGAAAATGCAGTTTCAACACATGGATTCTGTGTGAAGCAAGCGAGTTAAAGAGAGTAGGAACAGAACAAAAGGTTGTTACATGGTAGAATTAGGGAAAGCAACGCTAACCACAAATAGAATTTGGAAAAGTTAAAGAAGAAGCCAAAAATTAATGGAAAAACCGGTTGGAAGATAATGCCTACTAAACATTTTGGAATCCTAGCGTCACGTCATTTTGTAAACCCTTCACTTACGAACATATTATCGTCTTGATTTCCAGAGCTACCAAATCACCGTTTTCGGATCTTATGACTGACTACGTAAAGGCTGAGAAAAGAGGCAGTTCAAGTGGAGAATGTTGGCCTTACTTCAAACAATGTCCTAAGTCATTATTCGAAAGTAGTAGCCATAATAAATATAGGTAAGTACCCGTATGAACCGAATGTAGCCACCGAGGAGAACAAACCAGTAACATTAGGTGACTGCTAAAATTGTGTAAATACAGAAGGTTTGGTGTTAGGAAGGGCATCCAGCCTTTAGAAAACTCTTCTACAAACAAAAGATGAAAAGTCACCAGAAAATGCTGTTTCTATGGATACTGTGGGAAGCATGCGGTTATTATGGAAGGAAAGGGTACAGCTAAGTGTAGGCACTGATTGTGACATAATATCTATCACAAAGAATTATTCAAAATGAAAATTGTGGTTGTATAACTAAGCCTTACTTTGTGTAGTCAATGAATAATTGTATTTCATTATTGTTTTTCCAAGTGAGAATTCAATGGATGTTGATCATGATATAGAGGATAACGATATCGAAGATATTGATGTGGATGAACCCAGCAAAGGATCTCCAGAACAATTTGTAATGTAACGCCCATGAGTTAGTAGAAAGAGAAAAAAATCAAAAGTATGTTGCTAACCTCTTCAACCAGAAGTATCCTACCGCAGACTCATGATATGGAGGATAACGACATCGAAGATATTGATGTGGATGAACCCAGCCAAGAATCTCCAGAACAATTTGTAATGTAACGCCCATGAGTTAGTTGAAAGAGAAAAAAATCAAAAGTATGTTGCTAACCTCTTCAACCAGGACTTCATAGGCGATTGGATTGGTTCCACGTATGAAATCCACTCGGGATTTTTTTCCCGAACCAAAGATTGACATTTCGTTCCAACAAGAACATCAACTGTGGTACTCCGAATGCTGCTACTCAGATCTGATGTTGAATCATATCTTTAGTAAAATAGATTAATCTAACTATATAAAACAATATGATAATATGAACATTAGCAACAACCACTACAATAATCTATTGAACCAGAAGTGTCCTACCGTTGGCGAGTTTTTATACAGGGTGTCTCACAAAAAGAATAGAACTTCATTCTAAAGAATAAATCTTTTTCTAGTATTTTTCAAATTTTGGACAATTTCAGGATGGATTCATGTGGGTATCTTTTTTTTAAAAAAAAAATTTAAAAAATTTAACAATCAAAGTCTTTGCTCCCGTAAATTTCAAATAGAATTATTACCTCTTTTGTAATAATTTTGTGGAAAGTACATGAAAATAGAAATATTTTGAGATTTATTAACATCTGCATTAAAAACAAAGACGGAATTATCACAAGTTGCACTTTTAAACACAATTTCAACCGTACCTCTATATGAGAGATATGAGAGATTGCGCAAACACTTCAAATTTAATGTCTTTCCAAAGATATTCATCAATTTGAAAGAAAATAGGCCACCAGTTAACTGTTCTGGCCCCGAATGGAGCTCATATCTGAAATGCGATTTTAAACTTCGAGAAACATTGAAACACCTGTAACTTCAAAATTTTCACTCTCGAATTGCACAAAGGAGGTACCGGGTTCGCTATCCTGTTCGGGTTTAAAATTTGAATAAGTTTTTTTTCGAATTGTCTACTTGGTCTGGTTGTGTTTGGGGGTAACTCAGCCTCCTGAGGACAATTGATATTAATGGTAATAGCTTAGTGATATTAGAGAGAATGTTAGAAATACCTAATAATAAATAATTTAAATAATAAGACAATATTGAATCAGATTAATTATAATGGTGGTAAGTTTTCGATAGTACTCAGACTGAGGTCGATGTTGACTACGATGTTATTATTATTATTATTATTACTTGTGAAGATCGTGCAAATACTGATACATTCGTTTATTGTTTCCTACCTACATCAGGTTTGTTATTAATAGAGCATGGATTTTGATTAATATGAAAACCACTAGGATTTTTTTTTTTTTATAATGTTTTTCGTTATCAATTATATTAGCCTCATCAAAATTATTAATTTGAATCAATATTGTCTTATTATTAAATTTTTCATTACTATTTTACTATTTCATTACTATTTTTTTTTGTATTTTATACCTTATATTGCTATATTTCCCACAAAAATTGTGACATAATAGGTAACACAAAGTAATATACAGTTACATTTACAACTTCAAATTTTTCAGTATTTTCAAAATTGGAGAATGTTTTCAAAATATTGAGCTCCGCTGTTGCGTTACACCCTTTAATACGAGCAAAGGAATAAGCCGCAGAAAAGCAAACAACCTTGATTGTTCTCATCATGTAATTAAGATTTTAATTGTCATCATTAATCTATTCGTGGCATCTAATACAATTACCAATAGCAAAAGGATTTTAGTAAAGCCAAGGTCAAGTTATAAATTATATTTCCCGGGTGACACATGAAAGAGGTATCTTTTCTCCGAAACCAGATTTTCCATGAGTCATTAGAGAAAAATTTTCACTAAATCTTCCAACGCAAGGTAACGCAACCAGGGTTTCGCCAACAAGCGCAATTTCGTCTACAGCTTAATGCGTAATTCTCTCCAAACAAATAAGTATGACTTACTGACTTTCATAGTTATTTTTACTATGATACATGCCAAGTCCGGTGAGCGGGGCCGACCTCAGTTGGTGTGGTGTAAACACAGAAAGTAACTGTGTAATATTATTAGGGTACTGCCTTAATTATATTGCAGTGATTAATATGATTAAGGGAGTACATGCCAATTATTAGCCTTCAAAATCTTCAGAGCAGCATTCTGAATTTTCATACATCCGGATCTGGCTAAGATTGAAAACGATGATGTCACATTGATGGATTTACTTAAAATGTATACGAAGCCCTTCGTGTAAATTGCCTCTCTTCTTTCTTTAATTGCTAGCGAAATATATACACTGCGTGCTTCAGGCCGGAACTTGGCCTGGCGCACTGCCGTGCGCCTAGATTTTTTCAACATCTTTTCAACATCTATTGGTCATTTGAGACGGGCGGTTTATCTTACATTCGCTGAGAGCTTACAAACCAGATACACACATTGACCCCACCAAGCCTGGTTGGGCCAGAAAATAGGAAGCATCACGAGGGCTCAAACCTACGTAGACACCTACTTGGTAAAACCTCGCTGGACGTTGCTTAACTTCAGTGATCTAACAGGAACTGGTTTGTTGAACGTGCCATAGACGCTGGCTAACAACTAATTATGTTTAAATGACTACGCAATTACTCATTGTTATAGCTTTAGTTAAATTTTTGGCTCACTCTTTAGTCCTAAGGCCAGTATTAAGAAAATACTTTTGTCGAGATACACCCTGTACACAGGGGCATACACAAGGGGGGGGCTGGCCGGCTATAGCCCCCCCGAAATTTTTTTTCAGGTTAAGCCATCAAATGTGAAACGCAAGTGCGGCGAGTGTATATCATCTAACCCTATACTACTTACATAACAAAGTGCTAAGTTACGACGATTTTTTCTATATTCCTTATCCTATAAAAAGGAAAGTATTTTAATGGGCTGAAATTTTCGATGTCGTTTTGGGGTCCCCAGAACCCGAATCTCGAGTTTCAGCCATTGGTCCGTGTGTGTGTCTGTCTGTGGACAGGATATCTCAAGGTCGGCAAGTGTTAGAGACTTGAAATTTGGTATGTACGTCAATTTTATGCCATGAACGGCAAAAGAAGCTTTTGGTGGTAATTGAATATACCGTTGGCGGTTTTATGCCGCTTTTTAGCGTTTTCCTATATCCTGCTTAAAATGAGACCGCCAATAGCTAGAACTTTAAACTTGTTGCCTATTCATATTAATTTCATACAAGAAATTTAAAAATACAACTTAGGTTGAAGTTTAATATATTCAAAAGTAAGACAGGATCCTATAAACTAACAGAGGTTTTCTTAGAGCTCTCGGCGATTTCCTCTATAAAAAAAATTCATTCGTTCTGTTACCTCCTGGGTCATGTGGAAAAACAGAAGAAATCCAAACCTCTTAAAGAAGACAAACACTGAAAGAGTTAAAAAAAAACCTATATCTTGGGCGCGATACTGTACATCACCTAATAGGCAGAGGCGTAGGAACTGTGGGGCGGACCGCCCCAGATGCCGGTCTTATAGGCTTTGCCACGCCTTTTATATATAGAAACATTTGATTATCGTTGAGGGCGGCGCATTTCGAAATCTCGCCCCTGGTGCCTAACAACCACCAGGCGGTCCTGCTTTGAAAACTGTCTTTGTAAAGCCCTATATTAACACTTTGTTTATATTAACTCTGTGAAACTAGATGGGTTCTTTTTTTTAATTTAGCTTAACATCTCATTAACATCTATTGGTCATTCAAGACGGGGGTTGTACCCTCCATTCGCTGGAAACTTGCAAACCAGCTACTGACATTGAGTTCACCCAGCCTGGGTTGGGCCGGCAAAAAGAGTCAACGATACGTGGTGTTCCCAGGCGGTTACCCATCTAAGTACTGACCACGCGTTGCTTAACTTCAGTGATCTGACCGGAACTGGTGTATTCAACGTGGTATGATCGTAGATGGGTTCAACGCCACGATGCTGTTATGGTATACATTTTGCCCAGCCAGCCCCCCCCCCCGAAAAAAAATCTGTGTACGCCTCTGCCTGTACATCTCTACAAACCTGAGATTTGTCGTTCTTTCCTTCATCTTCCTGTATTAACCTTTTAGAAAGATAAAAATAATTGCTTTTTCATAAGCTTAACTTAAAGCTGGACCATACGGTACCGTAATCTCTGTCTTCGAATACTAGTACGTGCCTTAGGATAGACATGATGGCATTAAATTATTAATGCTTATCGCTAAACCTCGCCCTTCTTTGTTCATCTTTTCCTTTGGCTAAACTTTTCGTAAAGCAAATATCTATTAGGTAGGTAACAGTACTATAAAAAATTCACGAAATAATTGCAAACAAGTACTGCGTACGCTAGGGCACCCACCAGCACCCAACAGCCCAACACAGGGTTCAAATCACAAGTTCTATATGAGGACTTTTCTGACACCGCCCGGATTTGAAGCCGCATTCCCTGTGTGAAATGCAAGTGTCAATCCCACTAGACATTTGGAAGATTATCAGTGCTGAAATTTTCTAAATTAATCAACTTTTTAGATTTGTGCCGGTATGGAAAATAACACTTAGGTACTGGGTTGGTTTCCCTGTGACCTTATTCAGTCTATTTTTTAATTTCACTTCTTTATTATTTCTGAATTAATTTTGTTTAGCCCAACGATATCCCACTGATATTATTATTATTTTGTACATAATTAGTATAATTATAACTACATAATTAAGTAGATATTCCAATTATTGTATTTACTTTTTACATAATATTATTTAATCTACCCTTCTAGAATCAGTCTAAATAATCTGACGCAGAATACTTCCTTGATTTTTTTTTTTTTTTTTTTTTTTTTTTTTTTTTTTTTTTTTTTTTNCCCCCCCCCCAAAAAAAATACGTTTTGGGGTACAGGTATACTTTGAGTCACTTTGAACTTTTTTGTTTAAATTAAGAGATCAGAGTCATTTTTTCATTATTTAAAAATAAAAATATATTCAAAAACATGTTTTTTTAATAGCTATCCAGAGTATCCAGGGCCGAAACCAGGTACTTTTGGCCCAAGGGGATGTCTATGGCCGTATCCAGGACAGGGTATGAAAAGATTTAATTTTTTCTATAATCCTTATATGGTAAAACTGCCTTTACATGACCCCCGTATAAAATACATAAAATCCTGGATACGGGCCTGGTCGAAACGAAAGGCAGGCGATCTTTGGTGGGAAGGAAAATCGCCCTTAATGTTCCAGAAAATATGTTCATCCACCTCGCCGTGGGAAGTATTCTGATGTGCGTATTGCTCTTAGTAATATTAATAGTTGTATAGTTTGTGCTTATAATAGTAAACTTAATAGTTGCTAATATGTCAAATCAAAAGTTAGATATTACTATTATTATATTTGAATTTCTGTTATTTTACTGTAACATAAAACATTATTATACTAGGCTTGTATAACAGGGTGTCTCTAGAAACGGATACGGATTAGCCCCCATAACTTCAACTGGAGACCTGGGTGTCTCAAACAAAGGAGCAGAGCTCATCAATATCTTAAGAACTGTTTCGAATTTCGAAAACTTTAAAACACCCCGGTGTTCCTTTAATCCAAAGGAGAAACTTCATAGAGCCGCAGTCAGGAATTTGTTTCGTGCCCGGGAGGGAGTGATTAATTAGTTCATCGGTCAGGGGCGTATATGTTCTTGAAATAAATGATTACATACGGAACTATCTTTTTTATTGTCATTCATATTCTTTAAATCAACATTTTTAAGTGTCACTTACGATATACGAGCACACATATTTTTTGTCTAATTTTTCTTAGAATTTAAAAATTTTGAAATGTAAATTTCACTTTTTGATATATTTCTTCACAAACTCCCCCCCCCCTCTCCAAAATTTCATATGTTACGTTTCAATGTACGTGGAATCCAAAAATGGAATAGAAAACAAATCCGATTGTCCGTAATACGTCTTGAAAAAAGTTTTGGGGCACAATTACAACCCGAAAATAACCTATATAATGAATTTCATTAAAATTGTTCTGTGCTAAATGGCGATAGTGCCCTTCACGGCACTATCGCCTTTACTTTCTACTGTACATCCCTGTAGATAGTTAATAAATTATTTAGGAATTTGTATTTTATTCGAAATTCAAGTTATATTCATTTTGTAGTTATTATTCTTCAAATTTTATTTAATAATAAATAAATTAAGAAGAAATAGTCATTCCATCTTCGTTATTACAATGTTCATTTTGTAGTTTTTATTTTCTCTGCAGATTCCAGAAAACTTTAACCCTATCCATCTAACATAATATTATGTACCAAGATATAGCATACCTACTGTAACATTTTATTATGTACCAAGACTATATGTGATGCTGAATTAAAGGTTTCGGGCAGAATTAGACCCCAAAGAGGACCTATTTACCAAATTTCATCCAAATCAGTCAACGCTAATTGTCAAAAATTTTATTTCACAACGCGGCATACGGCGGACAAACGGATTCGATTTTTATCTTCTACGTAGGTACTTTGAAACATAAAATATTAAACTTTGGTTTATTATATCAATGATAAATCTTTGAATAGATACGAAAACAAAATATTCCCCTCAAAATTTGATATTTTTCGTTTCGAAGTACGTAGAATCCATAAATCGAATAAAAAAAAAAATCCGTTTACCCGTCGTCCACCGTGATGGCCACTTTTGCCACTTAGCGTTGACCGATTTGGATGAAATTTGGTATATGTGTCCCGTTTGTCTCCATGTGCGCCGATACTTTTTTTTTTGAATATATCCTTGGCGGACCCATATGCCCGAAATCGTTTTCAAAGACAATTGGCATAAGATTAACTTTCCCATAAATTGCTTAAATTTTTAACTGTTATCATACAACTAATCTTGGAGGCTAATTATTAGCAAGAGCCATATCGATCATTACATCAGTAACAAAATAATATTTCAGAGTTGCTATCTTCATTATAATTTAAATAATTAGACAATATCGATTCGAAATAAATTTANGGACATCGTAGAGTCAACATCGGCCTGACGATGATAGTCTGAGCACTATCGAAAGCTTGCCACTTTTTAAATTTATTTCGAATCGATATTGTCTAATTATTTAAATTATTTATTATTTTACGATTCTCTTTTTTAAAATATTTATATCTTCATTATTTTAAACAATGAGTACAGATGGACTCGGTCCGTAAAGATTTCACACTCAAGTAACTTCTCACAATCTCAAGTATGACCTTTCTTCAGTATGGGATAGGATTTTGTAATACATTTTTGAAAATAAAAAAATGCTTTAAGATATTTTTGAGATCCGTACTCAAAGTACAAGGGCCTTTGTTTTGCCGTAACTCTTGAACTTTACACTTTAAAAAAAAAATTAAAATAATAACTCCAGCCCTAGTTTTATTACGATTTTCCTTTTACAGATATGTATGATGACCGTTAAAAACATTAGCTATAGACTACAACTTATCTGTAGCTACTGGCTCATACATCTGGCTACCATCAGACACGATGATGTCACTATTGAATGAATTAATTAAACTGGTTTCAGGACTGATTTCAAATATCACTGGGTCATTATTTAGATGTATTGTGACCAGTATTTCAAAGAGGCGAGGATGGAAGTCGAAACAACAGCCTCCGGGTTAAGAATCCCCCACCTTAACCAACTGAGTTACTGAACTGTTTCTTAGAATTTGCCAATTAGTTTTTGAGACACCCGGAGCTTCCTGGAAACACCGAAATATTGGAAGCTTTGTATTCAGGCAGAAATTCTGTTTTTGATTCGCCAAATTATAATATGTAACCATTAATAAAACTTACAGTTAGATGTAGATATGCCTATATTTAATATACAATATAGTAACGCGTTCCTGTAAACATCAGTGATGTAGCTCAGTGGCGGATTCACGGAGGGGACTAATGGATTGTCCTCCCCCTCCCCCAAATAAAAAAGATTTCTGGAGAAATAAGAAACACATGATTCACATATACTTTGTACATTACCAGACACCAATGATATCGCTGGAAGATCTTCTCCTTCTTTACGTTTGACTCTTCTCAATGTAAATTTTGACTATGAGGGTAGTATTTCCCCCGGTGTTGGAAAGATTTTCTAAAATGGGAAGAGTAAAAGACATCGCATTGATTTTAAAATCATAAATTTAAGTATTTGCTTTTTCTGCCCCCCCCAAATTTGTAATCTGGATTCACCCTAACGTAGATGTTTAGAAGTTGAAAATCAAATCATTTTCAGAAATGTCAAGTCTGTCGAAACATCCGTTTCGACATTAATGTGAGCTCAGTTTTATTAAATTATTAACGAATTTTATTTATGCTAACGTGCTAACGTAAGAAAAGTTGTCACAACCAGGTTTTACTTGATGAGTGACCAACTAGTTTTGAATTTTATTTATGCTAACGTAAGAAAAGTTGTCACAACCAGGTTTTACTTGATGAGTGACCACCTAGTTTTGAATTTTATTTATGCTAACGTAAGAAAAGTTGTCACAACCAGGTTTTACTTGATGAGTGACCACCTAGTTTTGAATTTTATTTATGCTAACGTAAGGAAAGTTGTCTCAACCAGGTTTTACTTGATGAGTGACCACCTAGTTTTGAATTTTATTTATGCTAACGTAAGGAAAGTTGTCTCAACCAGG
>CM022875.1:11810848-11822321 GCA_012654025.1 Pachypsylla venusta
TCACATCGTTCTATCATAACTCTGGTCTGATGATGACAGTCTGAGTACTGTTGAAAGCTCACCAAGATAAGTTAAGTTATTAGTTTTAATTTGAATGTTTTAATTTTTGGCTTTTAATTTTAATTTTCCAATTAAAATTAAAATTAAAATTTTAATTTTCTTATTTTAATTTCTAATTTAATTAATTAAACTCTGAATCGATATTGTCAATCATTTATATAATTATTCTAATTTACTTATTATTTTTCAGGTATAATTGTAATGTGTCAACAACCACAACGGTTGTTGAACACAATAAACAAATAATAATAATAATAATATGAAAAACTTTTTTGTGTATTTTTAAACGGAAAATCTTATTTTGTCATCGATTTTGCAATTGGTTGGACCAGCAAAATTTTTGGCCATTTTTTCACCCAGTACCCCCGTATCTCCGGCCCTAATCATGAGAAATTTATGGGGCCCATGTCAAAAGATGCTCGAAGAAACGTTTAAGCAAATTTTTTGTTTCATCGAAATATCACGAGTAGTTTCTTTGGTATTAATAAAAATCGATTTTTCTTTGCTAACTCCCAAAAATCGAAGAGGTCGCATTTTTCCGAATTTTTCGTCAAAAGAAATAAGTGTATTCTTTTTATGTACTACTCACCCTATTTTTTAGTCGGTGGCATTATGTTACACCCTGATGTATGCATGGAAAAACATTTCAACAGATTCTTATGGGAGTCTGCAAATTGCTTGTTCTACGCAATCCCATAAGAATACCTACATGCATATTTTTTTCCTTGCATATATGCGAAAATGTGTGTAACCCTGCGGTAACCCTAAACACGTGCCTTCCTCCCTTTAATGATTATTTTCAAAACAAATATAAACTATCAAATGCTCTGTTCATCAATTAGGTATCATATAGAATTACATTTCGGACTGCTCGTACTGTTTCAATAAAGTGGACAGGAGATGTAAAAGATAAAGATACAATATTTACGTTTGCTATTATGTCAACACGAAGAGATAAAATGAAAAACAAACAATTCATATCTGATTACAATATTTCAGTGGAAATAGAAGCGGGGCTTCGGAGGTCTTCCTGGAAGGTGCTCATCAAACTCGGTACAAATAATGGGTTGAATCTCAATTGAGACCAGTGTCCAGCGGTTACAGAGGGCGGACGATTAGGAGCATTCGAATATGCTGTTGGCGGTTTTTTCCATTTTTTAGCTGTTTTTTTTTCCTGTCTGAAAAGAGAATGAAAATTGCTACGACTTGAAATTTGGTATGAGTGCCATATTTGGGATATAATTGTCCGCCTAACACATTTCATCACTCTGAGTCACATATAGTGTTCTATACATTTTTTTCTTTTGTTTTTTGGATTCCACGTACCTTCAAAATGGGGGGGGGGGTTTAACCAGCAACGAAATAAACCCTAGTTTAGTGTCACATTAGCAGAGTTTTTGATGTTCTAAAAAAATACCTATTTAATGAAATTTTCATTTAAATAGGCATAACAAAATTTTAGAATTGTTAGAACCCCCCCCCCGCCGCTTAAAATTTCATATTTTATGTTTAAAAAAAATCGTTAGTTTATGCCATTTAGCGTTGATCGATTTTAATTAAATTTGGTATTTAAGTCCCATATAAGGTCTTTTTTTTCTTTACGTCTCTTTAACATTGGTCATTCGGGATGGAGTTTTACCCTCCATTCGCTGGAAAATGGCAAACCAGCGTACATTGACCTCACCCAGCCTGAGTTGGGCCGGAAAAATAGCCAGCATCATGAGGGCGCGAACCCACGTAGGCACTCACATTGTACAACCTCGCTGGACGTTGCTTAACTTCAGTGATCCACCGGGAACTGGTGTATTCAACGTGCCATAGACGCTGGCCCATATGAGCTCTAATTGTACCTCAAATTTTGGTTGAAATCTAATTGTGTTCCAATGGGTACCTTCATTTCGTTTACAAACAGACACACACACACGGACCAATGGTTCAAACTAAAAACGTGTTTGTAGTTTTTTAGCATGCAAATAATAAAATGATGTGCAGAGTTTATTTATATAGCACTCTCGTTTCATTTTTCTTGGCGTTACAAAACTACTTGGAACACCCAACATTTTTAGTTACGAAGCGCTACGACTGAGGCAATCCACAATGAAGTCACCTAGCCTCGGTTGGGTCGGGAAGGGACAACATCACGAATGCGCGAACCTATGTAATCACCCATCAATTAAAAATTCGCAGGATGTTGTTTAACTTTACTCAATGTGCTATTGATGTTCACTTGTCAACATGTCAACTTCTCACTAATGAGGAGAAACATCAATATGTTGGGAGGGGTGTATTATTAAATTTCAGGTAGGTAGATATCTCTCCCGCAGAAAATTATCTGCCTATCTGTCACACTGTCAGAAATTCAATCTAATTTTGAGCAACAGCTCCGTCTTTGATACGAAATTTACTTCATTTTTATATCGACTGAAAGGTTGCTATACGGGGTGGACGGTAGATCAGCTTCTATTTTGGTTCAATCGTCTGTGTGGAAAACTGGAGAAGGTAGAGAAGTCTGGGCTATAGCTTGGTTATACCACGGAATTTTTACGTGGTATCTACGAGTATCTATGAAGGATTCTCTTATTTCTAGGATTCGGCACAAGGCCCGAATGAGGACAAGTTTTTACGGGAGCCACTATTATAACATTCAGAGGATTTTCATTTCGTTTGTAATGTTCAATATAAGCGTCAAGTTGAGTGTTCCCCAAACCAGATAGATAGGTTAGGAAACGTTTTGATCGACCATGCGTCGATCATGAAATAATAGTGGCTCTCGTAAAAACTTGTCCTCATTCGGGCCTTGTGCCGCGTTACTACTACATAGTACATAGTTAAAAACTCAAAATTACTACATAGGTAATGCAGGACGTTCATTTTGACGCTTATATTGAACATTACAAATGAAATGAAAATCCTCCGTAATGTTATAATAGTGGTTCCTACAAAAACTTGTCCCCATTTGGGCCTTGTACTGAATCCCGAACTCGAAGTTGGCTGCCGTAAAAATTGGCTCCAGTAAAAACTTGTCCCCGTTCGGGCCTTGTGCCGCGTCCTTATTTCTATAGTGAACAACTTCCTCACAATATGAATTCTTATATTTCAAAGCTACATATACATAGTCTGAAAGGCCCCTAAAGTACTTTATTTCGTCTATCAGGGGCTCCTCGGATGATACTGAAGATGAAAGTCGAATTGACCCCTCCCGTCCAAATGAAAATCCTGGGTGCTTTACTGATTAGTGGTGTAGGAGTGACAATCCCCGATATTTTTATATTTCGTGAAAGTTTATACTTTATTTCTCTTCTTGTCTGTGCCATTATCTTCCATCGAAAATATTTTTGATAGGGGAAATAATAAGAAGCCGCATCATTCAAACATAAAATGATATACAGGAGGTGTTTTATAAATGTGATCCATACGAATATCTATATAGAATGAATTTATTTTAAGATTCTTTTTGGTCTAGCAACATTGTGCAAGTAGCGCTGGGATCCTACTAGTGGATCAAGATGATCAGGTGTTCAAGTTAGAGTTGTAGCATTTATAGAAAAAAATATGATTATCAAATTTTAAAAATTGATTTTAAAAAAATAAAATATTGAGCCAAAAGGGCAAAAAAAAGCCCTTAATACCAGCCATAACATAGGGGGGAGGCAAAAACTATACAGCAAATTTCTTCATGTCCTAAAGATGTATACCAAATTTCGTCAAAATCGGATGAAAATTGTGGCTTGTATCGCGTAACAAACAAACATACATACACATATACAAGTGCATTCGGGGATGTATACCGGAGTCAAAAGTGGAGTTCACTAACGTTCACAGTTAGCAGGTTTTTGTTTAGTGTTTAGAGGTACTCGTACACCTGGTATGTATTGTCACCACATTGATGATCGAATGTAAATTATTGTGGCAATAAACTGAGATCTGATTTGACAAGTCAACAAATTTTCCTTTGAGTTATGAGTTCAAGTTAACAAGCATAATTTACGACTAAAATACCTACTTGTAGTGGTGTATCTAGTCTTTTACGAGCCCCAATGCAATGTATGTAGCCATTATAAGAGCCTTTTGTCTATTAGGAAAATGAACGTGGATTGTCGAGCGTTGGACGAAAAGTTGGTTAGCCGGCAGTAGACATCTGAAAGCTTGGTTGTATGATTAGTGAATTAAAACTGAAGTTGAAATTGTTTTTTATTTTGAAGTTATAGGAAAAGTCAATTTTAAATAGAAACATAGCTTCATATGTTACTACATAACATGTGATTGCGGTGCTTTTTCTTTCAAGATTTTGCGTTAGTGAAGTAATCGATGAGTTTCGAGTCATACATCCTTTCTGTTTTTTCAGCCTCGATGCTCAGTAGTGCTAAATGCAAAGGCGTTCTTGACCCATAGAATTTGGAAGGTAGTTTTTTTTTATAATTTTGAGTTTTTAGAACGTGCAATTCGCATATGCAACGAATCCACCAAAATTTAGTACACTTCTTCTCTAGAAAGTCTTTTGAAATAAAGAAATCGTCTGTCGTCCGACGGATCCCCATGCGACGCAAATACGCCACTTTTTACTTGCTAGTAACTCTCAGATCGATGAAGTTTAGCAACATGGAACGTATTTAGTATTAAGGATGAGAAGGTGCTCGGGGACAACTCGTGTTGTTGACTGCAGGTAAACGACAGCAAAAAAATTGAGACATAGGTTCCGGTTTAATGATCGGAGGCAGCCATGAAACTCTAAAATCTAATTTTCTCGTCACAAAAAATAAAAAATAAAATAATAAGAATAATAATATTTAGGACGAAATTTGGGGTTAGCCGGTAGTTGCCCCCTCTCAACCGCTCACGAACGCTCAGGTGGAAGAAAAGAATGGAAACAACAGGAGAGCATGTAACTTTGTTAACCTACTTGACCGAACGAAATGAGATCTAATTTTAACACTGAGATTTTTTTTGTCTGTATGTCTTTTGAACCACTATAACTCTGGAACGCTCTATCAAATTTTGATGAAATTTGGAGTGGGCATTCATTAGATTATATTCATAGAAGTAGTTGATTAGTTTTTGGGTCCTATTCGGCTACCCTAGCCACATTGTTTTCTGGAGCTATTGTCCCAGGACAATTAGGTTAAATATCTTTTTACCTACCCATTGCCTTTCGGCGCTATTGCCCCAGTACTATTACCTTAAATATCTTTTTAGCTATCCATTGCCTTCCAGCGCTATTGCCCAGGACTATTACCTTAAATATCTTCTTAGCTATCCATTGACTTCCGGCGCTGTTGCCCAGGACTGTTACCTTCAAGATCTTTTTAGCTATCCATTGTCTTCCGGCGCTATTGCCCAGGACTATTACCTTAAATATCTTTTTAGCTATCCATTGTCTTCCGGCGCTATTGCCCAGGACTGTTACCTTAAAGATCTTTTTAGCTATCCATTGTCTTCTGGCGCTATTGCCCCAGGACTATTACCTTAAATATCTTTTTATCTATCCATTGTTTTCCGGCGCTATTGCCTCGGGACTATTACTTATAATATCTTTCTTTTTCTTCAGTTATCCATCGTGTTCCGGAGCTATTGCCCCAGGACTAGCAGCAGATATGTTCTTCAGAGACAATGTTATAGCATTTGTAGGACCAGCGTGTGCCTTTGCTCTGGATCCTGTTGCAAGACTAGCAGCGTATTGGAATCGACCAATAATTACAGGAATGGGAGATCAGGTTAGTCTTTTGAAACTTATCTTCATCGATGTAATGAAATATTTTTTTCTGTGCGTATTAGGTACTATTATCACCCTTTACTAAGTTAATCTCAACATAAATTCACATCGAAATGGCATTTCATTCAATATCTCTGAGTACTCGGATGGCCCAATCGGGCCCAAAACTAACCACACTGATAAAATTAATTGGAGAATTAAGTTTGTTTCTATTCAACTAGTAATTTGGTAAAATTTATACCTATATAATGGGCCGAATGAGAACCCGGGAGGATCCGGGGAGAACCCATATCAGTTTTCATCAAAGGCAAATGAGAGTTATATTGAAACAGACATTTTACAGAATAATCACAGAGTTAAAACAATAGAATTCACTATTTTGAGTCAATTAGGGAGCGGTCCCAAAGGTTCTTGGCCTAACCTAAATGCAGAAGGAAAATACAAACCCATTGTGTTTAATTTTTCAACATAATCTGCCTTGACTTCAATACATTAGGTATTTACATCGTTTGGGTAACATCTCTATGTTAGTATAATTAGTTAATACCCTTACAGTCAAAAGAATCTAAAACGGACGACCTGACCTCCTTAATCACTCCCATTTCTTCCACACAACTCAGATTTCAGGTTTGAAAATGAATAATAGTCGCGGAGGACCAAGTCTGATCTGTGGGGAGTTTGAGGTATCTCAGTAAAGCTACATCACTTACGCTCAGCAGTCATTACAATGGCGGTGCTGTAAACAGTGGCGTTGTCATGGATGAGATGAACACATATATTGGGTACCTAAACAAAGATGTCCCGTCAAAATTAAACTAATCAAAAATATTTGTATAATTTTACCTACAGCCCCCGGCCCCCATTTTTGAAAATGTAACTTTGCTTAGTTTTTCAAAAGCATTGTCAAAAAGAACTCCAATAAATTAACCTTATGCTGGTCAGGCTTCGAACAATCATCACTGAAACCACCCTCGTATAACCCGGTTTGTTCCCCCATTTTTGACAGCTTCACACTTTTCATTGGCAATCCTGTTTTATACTGTTCTATAGGAACCCATCGCTGACAATCTGTTAAAGACAATTTTATTGTTACATGCAGCCACCATCGGAGGGACAACTGAGTGTCACCTCTGGAATACTCGGGAGACTTCAAAAATGGAAAAACGATAGTAATTCTGTAAGTTTAGTTACGCAAAAAAAAAAAAAAAAAAAATCAGTTTCAATAATGAAGTTTCAGAATTTTCCTTTGAGTTCACCAATTTCTGTTGGATTTACCCTGAAATAGCTATACCTATAAGAAAAATAACATTTATGAAAAGAGCCGGGCACTTTTCATGAACAACAAAATTATTTTTCTTTCTTTTTCTGCGTACCACTTGAAAGAATATTGAGATCAAGAGCAATAATTGGTATGTTTCTCACTGCTTACCAAGTTCTGGCATAAGGAAAAGCATTCTCTTTAGATAAACGACTTTTAATTATCATCCTATTAGGCGGTTCTAGTCTAAAATTCTGGAGGGGTTTGATCTTTTTCTGTGCCTCAAAAAGATAAAAAATATTGTTTGATACTCGAGCAGAAGATCAAGGCTACTAAAATTTGTAGGAATTCCATTAGAGGCAAGCGCAGAACTCGTGACGTTACTTCATCGACAACCAGAATCATTTACTTCTCCGAATACTTTTGGATACATGATATAGGGTCTTGCAGGATTCTTTGAAAAAAAATGACACTTCAATTTCTAACCGAAACTTCAGTCAGTTGGGCAACTGTCCCATCACATAAGCTGATAAGCTCCACACGCTTCACAGCTTGCAAGTTTTGTATCTTTTTTATTTCAGGGTATCTTTAAGGACAAGAGCGAGTACCCAACATTGACTCGGATGTCATATTGTCAGTGCAGATTGAAAATAGTATTCTCAAGCATTTTCAAGGAGTTTGGGTGGAAACATGTGGCATTAATTCTAGATCGGTCCGATTTATTTTCCCTCATTGTGGGTAAAAACTTGGAATCTGGATTGAAGAAAAATGGAATGTTGACTTTTGTGCGGGAACTTGATGGAAATGATGAGGATAGCAAATGCGATACGTTCCTCAAAGATGCCAGTATGTACGCCAGAGGTAAGGAATTTTTGTTATGGTTTTTAACCACAGTCTACGTTCTTTTATGATTTTTTTTCTGCTTTGAATAGAATTAGCAGCGTTGGAGAAACCATTTTTCACTTATTTGCACATTTGTAGATTTGACACCGTTATTTGTCGGGGAAATAGCTACCAAAAAAAGCACAAGGGTTGGAATGTCAAAAACTTAGATTTTTGAAGAGTGGTCTACAAATATAGGTATATAAAAATCTAAATTGCCCCCAATTTTTAAAATCAAAAATTCTCTGGCCACTGTACTTAAAAGACATTTGGCGATACAACAACTAAATATTAATTTATTAAATAAATCCTGAATTCCAAAGATCAATTTCATATATTGTAATATTGTAAAAAAGTAATTTACAACATTAACATTGTTGTTCTTATTTCTATTATAGTTTTCCTTCTTAGTTTTCGGTCTATCTGAAAAGTGAGTTTTAATTGACTTTGAAACTGTTCTATAGGAAAACCAGCTTCCCATACCAAAATCAATCAGCAATAATTGATTCTCTGAAACGTTCTTGTTCCAGTGGTAATCTTAAGTGTGCGAGGTGTCTTGGTGAGGAAGTTTATGTTGTCCGCCCATACACTCGGAATGACTAGAGGAGATTGGACCTTTCTCGATGTGGAAATAGTTCAGGTCAGATAAATTAATTAACAATTAATCTATAAATAACGGACGAGAAAATAATTCGGTAAATAATAAATCTAAAATTAGTTTTAGATTTTACCAAATGGACATTTCAGATTAAAATAATTATTATGAAATAATAATAGTACGAAATTTCAGTAGCACTCAGGCTATCATCCTCTGGCTAGTGTTGACTCTATGATAATTTATTTTTTATTTTACGATTCTTTTATAAATATATTTAATATTATCAAACCCAGTTGCAGTATTAATAGGAGAGGTTTCTATTCATTTAAGAATTTAGTTATTTAATATTTATATATCATTTATTATTAGGTACAATAAACAATCCCCCTAAAAAACACTTAGCGGTAAAAAGTTCCCGACCAAGTCCTTGATCACAGAAACTCCTCTTTTCACTTCTCATTTCAACCCTTATTGACAAATGTCCACAGTTTGAGAACTTACTTTCACCTTTCGGCGGTGTGATCTTAACAACTCTACTTATTCAGGAGGGACACCGCCATTTGGATTATCGGGCGCTGCCGTCAGCATTACGAGGGCGCAAAACTGTTGTTGTTTTCAAATGCTCGGATTTGACAATTAAGTAATTTTCCTTCTTGCGTCCCAATATTTCCCTACTAAATTGTCATGTTCGGTCAAGGCAGGGTAAACAGCCAGGTGTCCCGTGTTCATCACTGCTTGATTGGTTCATAGAGGATAGATGAGGGAGTCCTTACAGTCTATTCTGTGGAGATGTTGAGCCAAGGAGTTTTGTCCCGCCAAAAGTCGTAGACTGGCTACTGCCGCTTATCGGGGCAACTCCGGTATTATGTCAGGATTCTCCAGTAGTTCTTCCCATTTATTTCCAACTCCTTCGTTTTTGATCCAAACTTTAAATTTTTGGTTATTTCTATTCTTGATTAATTGTTTGGCGGTTTCAGAACTATGTGCTTTTTTTTTATTGAAAATAATTACTCTGACGCCCAATTTGGCACATAAAGTATTAAGTTTATCATTGACTCCTATCTTTTTTAGATTTAATCCAATATATGAAATAATATTATGTAATTATTGTTATAATGTCTTGTTAAAACATACTAAAATGTCAAAACGTATGTATGAGTTATAATATTTAATAATTAAATATTTATAATTTATAGTTAAATTAAAGATTTATTAATTTACATTTAAGATAAAGATTTATTAATGTTTTGTTCAATTAAGGATTTAAAGTTATTATTATTTTTTATTATTATCGTTATTATTTTTTTTATTATTATTTAATTTTTATATGATTGAAGAATTATTTATGATTATTGTAGTTTAATAAGTGTATAAGTAAATTTATTCCCTACTTCATGTGGAAGATATTTTCGAATGTTGGTCATAAGAGGATTATCGAGCAGAGGAAGTTTTTTAGCGAAACCTTGAATGTTAGAGTCTTCGATGTTAGCTCTCTCGTGAAGTGTTTTATTAGAAATTCTGTCAACATGACTGTTATTGTATATTATTCTCAAGAGTTTATTTTGTATTGTAGACAATTTCTTTTTAAGGCGTTTTGTGGCACTTCTCCAAGTTAGTGGTGATGTTGAATAAGATATGACTGGATAAATAATTGATTTATATAGCAGTAGTTTCAAGTCAATTCTGAGTTTACTTTTGTTGTTAATTAAACGATATATTTTGTTGATTCCAATTTTTGCTTTAGTAATTATATGATTTGTGTTTTTAATCCAGTTAACTATGTGGTCACTAATGTTATCTTAATCCATTGCCAACTGTAAATTAAAATGTAGTTCGATTTTTCATCTAAATTTTGATTCAGTTTTGTCGTATGTTGATTGATAGTTTACTCTTCCAGGGATCCTACTGGGGAGATCATGATTGGGAAAACAATGATGAATTAGATGCCGACGCCAGAAAGGCCTATGAATCTCTCCTGAGAGTGTCACTTCTGGAACCCACGAGTGCAAGCTATCACGATTTTTCCGATCTTGTTAAACAGAGGGCATTTTCAAATTACAATTACTCCTACTCTGACGCAGAAGAGGTAAGTACTCAAGATAAATTTTTGGACTTTCTGATGAGGTAATAGTCTGTTATAGAAAGTATTGCGAAAGTTGAAGGTCGGGTCATTAAAGCGCGCTTGATTGAAATCAAAATCTATTAGCTTTTGGAAATAATTCGGATACTTTACTCCCTCTTATGATGACAATCATTGAATCTCACATCATTCGTCAAAAGAATCTAAAACGGACGACCTGACCTCCTTAATCACTCCCATTTCTTCCACACAACTCAGATTTCAGGTTTGAAAATGAATAATAGTCGCGGAGGACCAAGTCTGATCTGTGGGGAGTTTGAGGTATCTCAGTAAAGCTACATCACTTACGCTCAGCAGTCATTACAATGGCGGTGCTGTAAACAGTGGCGTTGTCATGGATGAGATGAACACATATATTGGGTACCTAAACAAAGATGTCCCGTCAAAATTAAACTAATCAAAAATATTTGTATAATTTTACCTACAGCCCCCGGCCCCCATTTTTGAAAATGTAACTTTGCTTAGTTTTTCAAAAGCATTGTCAAAAAGAACTCCAATAAATTAACCTTATGTTGGTCAGGCTTCGAACAATCATCACTGAAACCACCCTCGTATAACCCGGTTTGTTCCCCCATTTTTGACAGCTTCACACTTTTCATTGGCAATCCTGTTTTATACTGTTCTATAGGAACCCATCGCTGACAATCTGTTAAAGACAATTTTATTGTTACATGCAGCCACCATCGGAGGGACAACTGAGTGTCACCTCTGGAATACTCGGGAGACTTCAAAAATGGAAAAACGATAGTAATTCTGTAAGTTTAGTTACGCAATAAAAAAAAAAAAAAAAAAAAAAAAAAAAAAAAAAAAAAAAAAAAAAAAAAA
>CM022875.1:11824047-11836214 GCA_012654025.1 Pachypsylla venusta
TGCTCAAATTAGTTACATTAGCTTGTCTGGCTAATAAGTAAGTGTGTTGTCTGCTAAAATTAGTTACATTAGCTTGTCTGGCTAATAAGTGTGTTGTCTGCTCAAATTAGTTACATTAGCTTGTCTGGCTAATAAGTAAGTGTGTTGACTGTTAAAATTAGTTACATTAGCTTGTCTGTCTAATAAGTAAGTGTATTCTTTGCTCAAATTAGTTACATTAGCTTGTCTGGCTAATAAGTAAGTGTGTTGTCTGCTAAAATTAGCTTGTCTGTTCTTTTTTTTATCGACGAATACATAAATGTACCTATATGATTTCAGTTTTTTCTATAAAACCCTGATGAATCATGATTAAATATTATAAGTTTACTCAATAATTTTACAGGAGCATTCACATTTCACACTAAGCAGTGACAGTGATTCTCGCTGATCGTGAGCTCACAGCAGACATGCTATTTGACTGAGTTATCTCATTTTATTTACTTTTTTGTAATTTCTCTTTGACTTATTATTATGTTAAAGAGAATTAAGACCCTCACCACTTTTTAATTTAGATAAATATTGAATAATCAAAATTTTCAAAAATTATTTATTTATCAAAATCCAAAAACGAATCACTTGCCGGTCACGACTCGGTCACTGTCCTACATAGTATGAATGCTCCTAAAGACACCAGTGAAATTAGCGTACCTCAAAAAACTATATTGGACCTCTAAGCTCTATGGATTAATTTTTCAATGGCTTCTTTTTTCATTTCCATTTATCAGATAACAAATTTAGGCGCCCGCTGAATATTACTCGTAAGTTCAGTTCATTCATAATTTTATTGAATCTGCACTCAGGAACGGATCTACGGGGAAAGAGTTCCCTCCCAAAAGGTCTTTAAATAGGTGAAACAAATTGTTGAAAGCTGAACCTACCTATTACCTACATTATTTTATTATTAGTCTCCCCCTAAAATGTTACCCTGGATCCGCCCCTGTCTGTACTTGCCCTTAAAGGCATTGTTTTTGTTGACAGGCAAATGAAACTATTGGCAGACCTCAACAATATGAGTTGGAAAATCAAACCAGGAGAGGTGCTTCTCGAATTAAATCGTCCTTACTCGTCAAGGATAAATCTACAGAAACCAGATGTACGTATGAAAAGAAATGCGCCCCCCCCCCCCTTACAAACCTATTTATTGCTATAAAAATAGTTGCAGGTCTTCACAGAGACTGATTACAATTATCAGAACGACCTTCAATGGTCTGATTTAGTTGGTTGAGATTTTTTTCCGCGGCTTGTTCAGACCGTGATTCTGTTTCCATTTTAAGGAGGATCACTTCTCGAAACTTTAATTCGAGGAGGTTGTTGTGGTTTTCAAGAACATTGGTCCAAAAATCATAAACCCTATAGCGCGTTACATTGAAGATGTGAGTAGCTGTTTCCTCTTCTAGGCCACAAAATCTGCACTCACTCAACTAGCATATACCGCGAGAGTCCCAGTCTGTGCAGATGATTCTTGAATGGTTAATGTCCTGTGAGGAGACTCACTATGGACCTCAGACAGTTTGAAATATTACGCAAAATTTTTCAGGTTTCAGAGAACAATTGTGTCCAAATATTTGAGCCATTGATTCCAGATCGATATTTCAGACGAAAATCAAACGATTCAATTTGTTCTCTTCTTGGAACGCATGTGTATACAAACGTGGGAATTTATAAGGTAACCTCCTAATTGCCCCCTATCAATGTCGACTTGATTATTCGGATGGGTTGCAGGTTAAGGTTTGGTTTTCTAGTAGGTGGCAGGCCTTATTCGGAGTGATTTTCAAAAAAATAAAGGCATAACGATCTATACCTATGCATTTTTTTCGAAGATTACATTCTTTCACTTTTGCCACTTAGTGTTGAACAAAATTGATATATTTTGTGTTTCGGGGAATAAGTAGACAGCAAATTATAAATCGTAGCAACTATCAGGGCCGTACCCAAGTTTTTTTTCGGGGAGGTCCGAAGGATTGACAGCCAAGCCAGGACTAACACCTGAAAATGATGATCATTGAAGGTGTTGTTGTTGATGATGTTGTTGCTGTTGATGTTATTGAAGTTACAATATTACATAAGTAATGAAATAAAAAAAAAGAAAATCGGAGGGTCTGAACCCCATGGACTCCCCCCCTGGGTACGGCCTTGGCAACTATTATGTCCTTTGAAAAATTCTTGACAATTTATATAAAAACAACGAATATATTGGCACACTCAGTAAATCGCAGGGAAAAGTTGGTAACAGCAAAAAACACTATAATTTAACTGATTTTGATATATGTATGAGTTTCGGGGCAAATTAGACAGGAAATGGGTTCTACATGCCAATTTTAATCAAAATCGGTTTTTTCGATTTTTGGATTCTGCATACAAATTTTGTTGGGGGGTATTTCCAAAATTTCATGATTGAAAAATTCTTTATTAAAATTTCAAAAGTCTAAATTCAGTATATTTAGAAAGCTTAAATAATAATGTCAGTGCTTTCGGCATCATCTGAAGGTGTGACAAAGGAATACAATTTTTTTTTCTTTTTAATTTTACTCCCACATTAAGATGAGAAAGTAATAAAAAATAAATAGTCTGCGCTTTTCACAAGAAAAGTATTAGGTATTCTTTACTGAAATTTGAGATTTACTTAATTCAATGATAATTAATACTAAAGCATTTTACCTTTGCACAGGGTTCAAGAGTTGCAATAAAAAAAGCCGTGAAGAAAAAAGTGGATGTTAATAAGAAGCTGCTGTGGGAAATAAAACAGGTGAATAAATATTAAAATTAATTAAGGCTTCATATTTCTTTCATATCTAATGTCATTCGAGACGGGGATTTCACCCCCACTAGAGTTGTCACCTGGGATGTTTGTATTCATGATTTCATGAATATGGTTTGCTATCCAGTGGCGCACACAAGGGACCGTTCCCCCAATGAAAAAAAAAATATATCTATTTATGTTTTCATGCGTATACAGGGATCTAACGCATGGTTAGTGGATATATACCTTGGGAACTAGCTTCCCCACCAAATCACCTCTGTAGAACAAATTACATAAATTAATTTAGTGGAATCCATAGGTAGATGTTTGTTGAAGGGTCTTAACATTTCCCTCCCATGTTTTGAAACCAGGATGGCGATTTTAGAGATAGATGTGACTCTATCAAACAAAAACAGATACCCTCAAAATCCCCGGAGATTTCATCAACACCTCTCAATTGTTTTGACAGGAACAGACTGCCAATTTTAGGGATAGGTATGACTGTAACAAAAACACATTATTGCTATGCACCCTAAAATCACAAACGCACCCTAAAAATGCGGGAGCTTTTGTCAACCCCACTACCCATGTTTTGACGGTTCAGATATTAGATATACGTTTAGCGCATATCTCAAATTGGAGTCCAATCGACTCCCCCCCCCTCCAAATGAAAATCCTGGGTACGTTTCTGTTGCTATCATTATTAAAATTTTCTGATAAATCAAGGTCAGAGGAATATTGATTGAAACATACCATTGCTGATGTTAGTGCTTAGGTACTCGAGAGCTCCCGAGTATCAAAACTCAGCATTAACACCAGTTGGGTACCTACATGGAAAAGTCTCTGTCTCACTGAGTGATTGTATTAAAACATTGATAGCAATATTATGTGACGGTGTGGTGTTGTCTATAGTCAGAGATGGAACAGGCGGAGTTTTTGTTTTCTTGTTGCTACTAATTTTCTTATTCAAAGGTCCATGAGGTCCACATATGAAATGGCATTGGGGTAGGCCGGTCATTTAATTAAACAGGAAAATTATACTCCGAATATTTTTTTTAATTTTTGAACAGTTCTTATGATCTATTTTCTTTTTAGGTACGTGACATCACCCATGAAAATACAGTTCGCTTTGTGGGTGCCTGCATTGAATATCCTTGCATTTTAATTCTAACAGAGTACTGCCCCAAAGGAAGTCTTAAAGATGTTCTGCAAAATGAGCAACTAAAACTTGACTGGAATTTTCGGATGTCTTTAATTCATGACATAATTAAGGTAACTATATTTTTATTTTACACGCCGATGTAAATTTTCTGTTTTCAAAAACATGAAGGGGGAGGGAAATGGTAATATAGAAAAAGCAAATCTATGCATTTCATCACGGAAAACTTGACCGAAACGCGAAACAATTCAATAATTCTCTAGGCAACAATTCTTCAATGGTCCACTTTCGAAATTCTATGTTTTCTCATTTCTTCTCCAAATATTTTAAATCTCTCAATAAATAATTTGTGTTCTCCTCTTGATTACAATCCGATCCTGGAGACATGATGGAATCTCATTGGTCACAATAAACAAAGTGCTCGTAGTAGAGATACTCAAGCTGAGAAAATATCTCCTTCTCCTGTTTATCGTTTTGGAGAGCCTTCGACTGAACACCAAAGCCGTCTCAGACTTGCGTTCTCATCTGAGATTTTCCTGACCTTGCTTAGATACTTCCATAAATATGATCATCATGTTATAAATTAAATTAATTTTTCACAAATCGGACAGCTTTTCCTCAAGTCGACTATCGATAATTCGAAGCAACTGTTATGTCCCTTGCAAAACTCTCGATAATTGGTATAAAAACAATGCATTTTGGTACACTCAGTAAATCATGGGAAAATAATTGGGACCAGTGAAATCACTCTATAATCTGGAGTCCGCTCACCCGACCACTCGGTAATTCGAAATTGCAACATCTTGTAGCTCTTTCTCACACTCTTTTTTCCCTCTTTCATATACCAGTTCTTAGTTAGAAGTTTCGCGAGAGAGAAAGAATTCAATAATTCTTTGAGGCAACAATTCTTCAATGATCCACTTTCGAAAATTCTATCTTTTTTCATTCTTTCTCCGATTATTTCTACTCTCTCAAAAATTTGAACTTTTTCTTTCCCTCTCTCTCTCTCTCTCTCTCTCTCTCGCTAATTCGAACGTAACATCGCAATGTTTCGAATTCTCGAAAATCAGGTCCCTCTAACTTCGAATTATCGGGAGTTAAATGTACAAAAATCCATACTTGACATTGTGAAAGGGTGCCCACCTGAAAAACGATATTTGAAAATTTCAATATTTCATTCTAATGCTTGTTCTTTTATTATTACTAATTTCTTTTCTTTCCTCTACCTAGGGTATGACCTATTTGCATTCTTCAGAACTTGGAGTTCATGGCAAGTTAAGATCAAGTAATTGTTTAATTGATGGAAGATTTGTTGTTAAAATTTCTGATTTTGGATTGAACATACTAACAATGCCTTCTGAGATTATCAAAGATGCCACTTTTATTCATAGTAAGTTGTATCTTAACACAACGACGAGTAGACCAGAAAGAAAAGAAACTTGCTTAACTTAATGCATGACATGGAGGCCGCACGGACGGATCACCCTCCAAGTAAAACTTTGCTGGACATTGCTTAATTTCAATGATCTAAAGGGAACTGATGTATTCAGCGTATCATATACACTCACCTACATCACTTTCATAATTGACCATTAGCTGCGTCTGCCTCGCTTGGTGAGAAACATGGCCATTCCCGGCCAAATAGTATTTTATTATGAACCTATTTTGCTCAACTTCAGTGATGCTACGGGGAATGCTAATTATGGTTTTGCTTCATAACTAATTAGTAATTTTTGAAATCGCTATGTGTTGCACTGGAACTATTTACGGTAAACATCTTCCTAGAAAATCTTGCAACACAGAAAGGGAATCGCTTGATAACTAATACTTTCCCGTAATTTTCAGAGTTGCTATGGGTTGCACCGGAATTATTGCCCGTAACTATTATCCCCGGAAATCTTGCAACACAGAAAGGAGATGTTTACAGTTTTTCAATTATTCTTGAAGAAATAATAGTTCGAGGCGGTCCTTATGAAGTTGCCAAACAATGTCTATCTACTGAAGGTATAATCTCACAAAAAATATCATTGAAAAAAGGTCAAGTTCCAATTACTATTCCAACAAATTTCGCCCATGAACAAAGAGTTATCTAATATTATTGCGACTGCGACCAAGTTTATTCTTGCTGCTATTCATCCCGACTATACATTTGGTCAGTTTGTAAAATGCTCTCCATTTTAGTATTTTGCGATTCAAAAGTTATAACAGTCGCATTCGCAAGCACTTTCCTGTATTAGCTCAATTAGTTATTAATAGAAGTAGCTTTTCTTTGGATAGTCATAAACTCTATTTGATGTATGATGTCAAGTCTGATTTCGACCAAATTCGGGAAACTCATTGTCGAGAATTAAAAAATAAAAAATTATATCTGTTAAGCTATGTAGAACGTGTCGAGAGTGGTATTGGGTTGGGTTCAAAAAAAAAATGCGTGTTGAAGTCCATAAAAGGTTTGGAATGCAACCCAATACTATTCCAATACGTTCTACACAGCTTCACAAACGTTTAGATAATATGTAATCTAGGTGTGGTATGCTCCGATAGCGTTCGAACTATCGTTCCTCCGTGATATGAATACTAATCTGAAAGTCCCATTTATTTAACTTTTTTTCGCTCATCTCCTCGGAATAAAGTTCGGGTACTCAGCAAATCTTAGATAATTCTAGATGCTTTCCCATCCCCACCTACTGTTCCAGAAATACTGAAACGTGTTCAAGATCGAGAATGTCCACCATTTCGTCCCGACATATCTGATACAGACTGTCCTCATGCTATAAAGGAGTTAATGGAAAAATGTTGGGTAGATTCTCCGGAGGAAAGGCCAACTTTTCAAACAATCAAAGCTATATTTCGAACTATACCAGGATATTGTGAAAACTTAATGGACGATTTATTGAGAAGAATGGAACAATATGCAAACAACTTGGAGGCATTGGTTGAAGAAAAAACCGAACAACTCAGTCAAGAAAAGAAAAGATCTGAAGAATTACTTTACCAAGTGTTGCCAAGGTAATTTTTATAAGAAACCTAATAAACCTAACATTTCAGATCAAGTACCAACTCTGGAATGGCAAGTCATAATTTTGCCAACTATGTCCTAAATGACGAACTGAACGGTCACCCAAAACTTTCCCAATTTTAGTCGATATGTTGTCGCGACCAAATTTAAGATATCTGTCCGTGACGTGCCGACTTTGAATAAATTGGAAATTTGGCCGCAACTCGAAAATGGGTGGATATATTTTAGTTCTGATAATTTTCCTGGGATCGTAGACCATGATTTTATTTTGGGATTGTCCATTCCCATTATTTTACTCTATCTGTTACCGTATGGATTACCTCATACAGATTTCTGATTTATATATGTTAGATTGTGTGAAATCTTTTGGTTTCAGACCGGTGGCCCAGCAGTTGATGGCAGGAGATATGGTACAACCTGAACAATTTGAATGTGTGACTGTATACTTCAGTGATATTGTTGGCTTTACAGCACTCTGTGCTCAAAGTTCCCCAATGCAAGTTGTCAACTTACTTAATGATCTCTATAGCACTTTTGATCGAGTTATTGGATCCTATGATGTTTACAAAGTTAGTATTTTACGAATCAGTTTTAAGACATAACAGGATCCTTAGATGACTAAAATTTTTGTCGAAATTCACGCTATTTTCATGCCAAAGAGGGATACAGTTTCAAAAGGATCACTCCAGAACAGTAGCGGATATCTATCATCCCTTAATTGCTTGTTGGTAGAAATATCTGGGATAGTACAGCAAATCCAAGTGTTCGCAGATAATTAACTTGACTTCATCAAGGTCATTCATTTATTTTAGTGACTCCGATGGTGACATACAGAGTTTAGACCCAGATCGCCTGCCCCCCTCAACTAAAAACCTATATCCACTCTGCTACATTATATATATGGCGCCTCCCAGAATGACCGATTGGCCCCACCCCCTTTCAAACGACTTGGAATTTTTGAAGTTTAAAAAGCTCTAGGGATATGAAAAGCCAATCGAATGGCCGTAGTGAGATCCAGATTTGACTCCGGAAGTGACTTTTATTGACAAAAAGTGTCAATTTTTGAAGAAATTTCAATAGAATGGTACCAATACTTTTTTTTTTCAAATAAACAACACAAATAAAATAAGGGAAAACATTTCTTTTCATTTTTCTCATAAAAATAATCGTAGGGGGAGCTGGAGGAGTATAAAGTTTAATTTTGTTACACCCTGTATAACTGTGTTTATTTTAAACTTCGATGTAAATTTCCCGTATTGCATTCCAAAGAAGGTTTCTCATCTACCTAAACCATCAAAAGTATACATTCAACTTTGTCCTCTTACGACAATGGTGAAAATAAAAAATTACACTTTTGATGGTTAGGTTGATGAGAAAACCTTTTTAAGGGAACTTTTACATTAAAGTTTAAAATAAACGCCGTTGTACAAGGTGTAACAAAATTAAACTTTGGACCCCTCTAGCTCCGCCCCTGATTATTTTCTTGAAAAACTGAAAAGGAAAGTTTTCCTAATTTTTTTTTACTTTCATTTGAAAAAAAAAAAATTTGTACGATCCATTTAAAATTTCTTGAGAAATCGACACTTTTTGTCAATAAAAATCACTTGCGGGGGTCGAACCTGGATCTCACCATAACCATTCGATTGGTCGAAAATTAAGGGGGGGGGGAAATAAAATTTGCATTTAGAATAATGATTTTTATTCTAAATTTTTATTCTTATTGTGATCTGTATTCAGACAAATGTTTTGTATTGATTGATTTCCCCTAAGCTATGCTGAACTCTACCGAACATTAAAATACACTTATAAATGAACCTGTAGACTACAATTGAAAGGCTACAAACCACTTTTCGAAAGGCTTCTTCATGTATCAACGATTCCACTGTTGAAAATATCTTATTTTAAAGTTTCATTATTTTTGTTTGATAATTTTCAAGGTAGAAACAATTGGTGATGCTTACATGGTTGTATCTGGATTGCCCGAAAGAAATGGAGATAACCATGCTAGAGAAATTTGTCGGATGGCATTAGCCATATTAGAGGCCGTCCAATCCTTCAGTATTCCACACAAGACAGATGTGGTATTAAAAGTTCGAATTGGTATACATTCAGGTAAGTTCGTTTTTACAATAGTTCCTTATCACTAAAAAGAAAAGTATTGTAATGAGCTCAAAATTTCTATGTCAAAACATATTTTGAGGTCACCAAGGTCCAAATTTCGAGTTTCAGTCATTGGTCCGTGTGTGTGTCTGTTAAGGCCCATTTACACTACCTGAACATACACGAGCATCAAGCATAGAGCATTCGCGATCGTTGCTCGCCAGTTTTCGACGAGCACGAACACAAACGAGCATTCTGTTCACACTGCTCGAGCATTTCTGACAACCTGTTACTCGAGATCAGGCTCGAGCATGAACGAA
Organism: Pachypsylla venusta; assembly: GCA_012654025.1. NCBI lineage: Eukaryota > Metazoa > Arthropoda > Insecta > Hemiptera > Aphalaridae > Pachypsylla > Pachypsylla venusta. The sequence goes on from CM022875.1 coordinate 11,833,422, forward strand.
CATTCGCTTCGAACATGATCGGCTCGCGGCGACTGTTTACACTGCCTGAGCCTCGAACGAATGCTCGTTCGTCACCTCTGTTCGCGACAAATGCTCGGGCAGTGTAAATGGGCCTTTAGAGACAAGGGCTGTGAAAAATCGAAATTCAAACTGAAATGAAATATTACTCGGTTATACGTTCCAGTATCACCCCCCCCCCCTCCAAAAACAAGATCTGGAGAACGGAAAAAATCACTTTGTTTGTTAATTTGTTTCTTCGCAGATAATTCAGTTGACTTCATTAAGGTTACTTACCGCAAGCGTACGTTACATGTTTTTCTTTAATTAATCATTCATTCAATTTACTGACCCCGCTGATGATAATATGAGTTCAGTCCTAGGTCGCCCCCCCACCCGTCAACAGAAGACTTGTATCCGCCCGTAATATGCAGAAAGAGATTTTTTTTAAAAATATTTTGACCTCCTTTGGCAAAGATTACCAAACGTACCATTTGTGCGATGCACGCGCCGTAGGGAGGTCGCTCGCTATTTTTTAAAATAATTTATAAATTCTACGCACCACGAACCACGAAGCGTAAAATATCAAATTTCATTTTTTTTTTTTTAAATATATAATTAACCCATGTGCTTCTTCTAGGTCCAGTTTGTGCTGGGGTCGTTGGTCAGAAGATGCCCCATTACTGTTTATTTGGTGATACCGTAAACACAGCATCTCGCTTGGAGTCTTCTGGACAGCGTACGTATGTTCTCTTATTCATACGAATGTACTTTATTTAGTGTATTTAGCGGAACATTTCAGGGAGACTCATGCGGGGGTGTAGATAGTAGCAGCATTGTAAAATGTGTCTGCGCATGTGTTGAACAATCCGGCAGTCAGATTCCAGCCTAATCATTATGGAGACTCCACTAGCTCCAGCCGCCGCGTCGTACCACAATTGTTTGCGTTTTTTCTGGGAAAAAATAAGAATGCAGCTAAAAAATGTGTGTGTGTGTATATGTGCGTGTGTATGTATCACTGTGCCAGCGTCTATGGCACTTTGATTACACCAGTTCTCGTTAGATCACTGAAGTTAAGCAACGTCCAGCGAGGTTGTACTATGTGGGTGTCCACGTCCACGTGGTTTCGCGCCCTCGTGATGCTGGCTATTTTCCCGGCCCAACCCAGGCTGGGTGAGGTCAATGTGGGTAGCTGGTNAAAAAAAAAAAAAAAAAAAAAAAAAAAAAAAAAAAAAAAAAAAAAAAAAAAAAAAATGAATCACTAATTGTTTAGCCAAAACGGTAAGAGATATCGAAAATTGATGAGAATGAACCCCTCGAAATCATAGGCTAAAACACCAGAAATATTATCTGAATTCAAAAATATCGAATCGTTACGAGTAACGACCGATTTTTTGATTTTTGACCGAATTGAACCGGTCATGGTCCGATATCTTACTATATGTATGTTCTAGGCTGGTAAAATTTGCATTCCAAATAATGGTTTTATTGTTATCTGTATTCAGACCCAACCGTTTTCGAGTTACGGCCGTTTTTCCAATTTTTGTATGGGAAATCATAATATACTATTAGTACTGGAACAGCCATGCCTCTAAGGCGCCAAGCTAGAGGCCGTAACGAAGCACAGGCAAAACCGCTAGTATTATTATAAAACTGGTTGCAGTTCTATTGAGACTCATTGTATTTATCACTGCATCTATTTCGAGGAGACGGGGATGAAGTTAGATTCGAACCAACAGCCTCCTGGTCGCGAATCTACCGCCACAACCAACTGAGTTCTTGGGGTTGTTATACACATGTAGGCCATAGGAATAAATGAATCTATAGTTTATAGTTAACCGACCGAAGTGATGTCTAGTTTTTTTTTTTGAAAAAATGTCCTCTGTTTTTAAACCGCGGAAACTTTCAGACGCCTTGATAAAATTTAGTATGAATATTCACAGAATCGGATGATTAGGAGGGGCTAATTGTATGAATATAATACCTGGACCACCCGGCGCCATTTGAAGTTCACAAGACTACTAGATTCAAATAATCTTGTACCGCCAACAGCCAACATTGATTCTATTTTGTATTTCAGCTTTGAGGATACACGTCAGTCATGAAACGAAGAAAATACTTGACACTTTCGACACCTTTGATTTGGAATTGCGCGGAGAAGTTGAACTCAAAGGCAAAGGTATGGTGACAACATACTGGCTTTTGTATTGTTCGGAGCCACCAAGAGAATCAATGTCACCTCAAAATTTAAGTGACAATACGGAAACCTATCCATACCCGCTGATATTTCCAGAGCTTACCATCAAATAAAAATTTGGTCCATCATCAAATAAAAATTTGGTCCACTTTACTCATCTACAAAATGTCCCAGAATGACCGGTCACCCCGCTCCCCCATTCGTACAGAATTTCACCGTAACCAATCGATTGGTTACGGTGAAATTCAGTTGCGACCTCCCCAAAGTGTCTTTTATTGACAAAAAGTGTCGATCTCTCAAGAAATTTAAATGGAATGGTAAAAATATTTTTTGTTAAAATGAAAAGGTTTCTCATCTAATTAAATCATCAAAGTCGTACATTTTCATCAGTGTCGTAGAATGTTAAATTCAAATTTCATTTCTCTTCGGCGGAGGTTAAAAATTGGACATTTAGAAAACGGCAATTTTCGGGAAGAAAGTCTGATAATAAGGTGGTGATTTAGGACAAATCGTGATAAGAAACCTAAATCAGAAAACATATTACCAAAAAAAAAAAAAAAAAAAAAAAAAAAAAAAAAAAAAAAAAAAAAAAAAAAAAA
>CM022875.1:11847163-11859092 GCA_012654025.1 Pachypsylla venusta
TGGATGATTATGTGATCCTGTTTCCTACAAAGGAAAGGATCCCATAAACTAACAGACGTTTCTTTAGAGCTCTTGGCGATTTCCTCTAAAAAAAGAATGGATCCGTTCTGTTACCTCCTGGGTGATGTAGAAAAACAGAAGAAATCCAAACCTCTTAAAGAAGACAAATACTGAAGGAGTTAAAAAAACCTATATCTTGGGCGCGATAGAGTACAGTACCTAATAGGCAGAGGTGTAATAAAATAAAAATTTATAAAAAAGCGGTTAGTGCCGATATAATTTAATAAAATTGAACACTCGTTTGTTGGGTAGGACGTGTTAGGAGTAATATTGGGTTAGGTTCTAAAAAAAATTAAAATGCGTGTTGAAGGCTTCGCAAAAATTGAAATGCGTGTTTTAGGCTGGGTCTGCGACCAGCCTAAACTCAGCAGACCCAATACTACTCCTAACACGTTCTGCGCAGCTTAACAACCCGTTACTACTCCCAATGTTCTTCTACATAGGATAACAAACTCTGATCGCATTTAAAAGATTGTACCTCGGTAATATGATTTCTAATGTAAAATTCAGATTTTTTTTTTCCTCTCTTCTTCTCGAAACGAAGTTCGGGAGCTCAGCTAGTTAGGAAAAAATTATGAAGATGGAATTAGTTATGAAAAAATGATGAGAGATCCATAGAAGTTTGTGGCACAGTGGCAAGGCCCCTGTTTCATAGTTGGTAGGATCTGAGTTCACTCCCGGGTGGGGTAGTATGTCTTTTTGAAATATTATTAAATTTATTTTTAAAAAGAAGTATAACTTCTCACGCTTAAAAGGATTTTTGCCTTGATTGTGATACTTACTCAAAATAGGAATGTATATTGTCTAACACATTTCTCTCCAATACATTTTGAATTGAGCTTGTAACGCTTTGAATAAAATAATCCAAAAATTCGTAACTGATTTCTAAGGGTGATATCTCATTTCCATATACAACCGTGAAGTGGTCGTCACCCAATGTAACAAGGTAATGTTCTAAGTCGTGAAATGGACACCCAAATCGTGTTATAAAAATATTATTATTTGGTCCATTAACAACAACCGGTGCAGGTGCAACTGTAACAATATGTTTCAAAAGAGGTTTAAAGAGTAATTTAATTTATTTTACAATGATGTCTAAAAAAAACTCCCCCCGAAAATTTGATATTTTACGTTTCAAGTATGTAGGAAATCTAAAAATTGAAAAAACCTCCGACGATGACAGTCTGAGTACTGCTGAAGGCTCACCAAATTAATATATATATATTAATTTTTTTTTTCTTTCCTAATAGTATTGTTTTTCATATAAAATTCCGCATCGATATTATTAATTTAAAAGAATTATCTTGATTTGTAGCTACAAATATGTGCGAGTACGGTGTGCGCTAGTTCACAAATATTCTCATTTGCACTCACAAAGGCATACAGAAAATACGTTGCAAAAATTGAAGCTGTAGTACACATAGGTAATTTCAATTTTTTTTTTTTTTTTTTTTTTTTTTTTTTTTTTTTTTTCAATTATCAATTTTTTATGTGGGCATATTTATTGTTCGGAATGATGTGTTCTAAATCCTCTTTAATTGTAGCAAAAAATTTCTGGGCCACCCAGTAGAAAGATAAAGGTCTTTTTCTACTTCAGCTTTTCCCAATTTTATTTGAGGTCGGCATTACTTTCCTTAATTCTACCATGTCACAAACTTTTGTTCTGTGCCTACTCTCTTGCCTACCAGGATTTGTGGTAGTATCTATAGAAACTGCGTAAAAACTACATTTTAATAATGACTTTTCATCTTTGGCTTGAAGCTAATTTTTCAAAGGCTAGATTCCCTTCCTAACACCAAAACCTTCTGTACTTTCGCAGGCTTAGGATCATCTTCTAATGACCCTGGCTTGCTCCCCTCGTTGGCTGCATTAATTCACTTAATTTAACAATAAATAAACTGACAAAAAAAATAGGTATTACGTGAAATTGTACTCACCCGCCCCGGTCTCTCCTACGAAGTCACTAAAAAATCTACTCGTATCTCCTTCATATTCAAAACTAGAAACTTGATTCTGACAAATCACGACTAATAACAAAATTGAACAGCAAACACTTCGGTAGCCAGAATTCATCTTTACGCTCTAGGGTTTGGGTACCTTTAAAACTCAAGAAGAAATGATTTGTTGAGCTCAGGGCAATGTTTTTATAGGTACTGCTAATATCAGGAGTGGTACTAGAGTGGTACTGCTAATAATAGGAGTGGTAATAATTTAAAAATAAAGTCTATATAAATATGGGATGAATCAAAAAAAGAAGCTCAACTTTATACCTTAAGAACGGTTTCGAATTTCGAACAAATTCTGATAATTAATAACTACAATAACATGGTAATAAAGATTTAAAAAAAAATTTAAAAAATGAATAAAAAGTTAAAAAATATGAACTTTTATAAAAAATAAATTAAAACAAAACACTTACTACAAACACCTTTTATAATTATTTATAAATAAAATGGATGATTCTATTATTCCAGACGAGTAAAATGATCGATTTGACACCAGTTTTAATAGTTCTTATATGATTTTGTTTTTAGCATATATCCCGAGAACTATATCCGCTTCTTCTTTAAAGAGAATGTGAACTATACAGGATATTACTCGAAGTTATTGGGGGGTGACCCCCTCACGGCCTGAGTACAAATGAGCTAATGGTGTTAAAATATATCAGAGAAATAGGGAAGGCAACAGGACACCACCCTATACATCAATTTATTCCTTACACAATGTACCTAATCTACTTGAATTGGAGTACTTCTATACTTTTTGATACACAATATAAAAATCTGTCAGTCAATATATATGGATTGTCAAAATCGGTTAAGCCAATCTTGGACAATCCATATATTCCTCACATAGCGGCCACTTTTGGTACTATTTGATTTTGAATTGAACTAGTATTTCATAAAACTAAAATATGTCAAAATCGGCTTGGCCGATTTTTTAAAAATCGACTTTACTTCTGTGATGAGCCGGCGTTATTTTCAAGGGAAAAAACGTTTAGCTGCCAATAATTTTAAAATGAACCATGTATATGATTTTATACTTTTTGACGTACAATAAAAATATAAAAAGTTTTCAGGCAATGGATCTTCGTAATCGTTTAAACCAATCTTTGACAATCCAGAATTTTGTATCCTTGTTAATTTTCTGAGTAAAACACTTTGTTTATAGCCATCTACCGTCAAAGAAGTTCGATATAATTGATTTCAGCCAATAAAAGTTGTCCATGTACAGGGCCGTAGCCATTTTTTTTTTTTAGTGTAATAACTCCTGGTCACTGTCCTCTAGTAACTCAAGTTCATCATAGGAATTTATCTATGTAATAATTCTTCCTCTTCTTTCACTCACCTTTTCCCAATTTTATTTGGAGTCTGCGTTCTCTTCTCTAATTCTGCCCCGCCATACCTTCCTATCTAACGATTCCTCTCGTCTCCTACCTTTTTCTCTCATATCTTCCTCGACCTTATCCTTCCATGTCAACTTTTGTCTGTCTCTCTTTCTCTTCCCCTCTATATCCATATTCTCTACCTTTTTGGTCACGTAACTCTCATCTCCCAAACCATCTCATTCTACTCTCTTTTATTTTCTTCCCCAATGGCCCCACTTTCACTGTTTTTCTGATTTTCTCGTTTCTCACTCTGTCTCTCCTTGTTAATCCACACATCCATCTCAACATCCTCATCTTAGCTACCTCCAACTTTCTCTCTTGTGCTTTGGTTATAGCCCACGTCTCTGCACTATACATCAAAGCTGATCTCACTACCGTTTTATAAAGTTTACCCTTCATTCTCCCACTAATTTTTCTATCACACAATACTCCGCTCAATTTTCTCCAATTCATCCATCCACAATTTACTCTATGATTCACTTTACATCCTATATCCCCATTCCTAATAGATTATCAATGAATACACAATTCGCTGATATAATCTATTAGGAATTACGTATATCTAAGTACCTATTATTATAAGAATAGATATTAATTTCAAATTAAAAACTCTGCCAATGTGACACCTGGGTTATTTTTCTGGCAAAAAATTTGAGGGGGGTTATCGTGATGATTCCAAATCTTATCTTTTCTTTTTTTGAACACAAGATTTTCGTGTTTTGCGTCTCCTGTAGTCTTCTTACAGATATCAGTTCTTTGAAATGTTATCGCAGGCACGTTGATGTTACTGATTCCTGGTTCCTAAAACGGCTTCGGTGGTAGTATGAATATATGGTTTGCCCATCAACATTGGAGGGATACATAATCGTTTTACTAATTTTCACAAAAATATTCTTCTTTTGTCTGATCTTTTAGTGGAAGGGTTATTTTCCGATTACACTATGTACGCCACAGTATATTCATCACTTATCTAGGCGCACGGCAGTGCGCCAGGCCAAGTTCCAAGTCAAGCCTGGCGACTGCAGTGTGTATATTTACACGAACTATTTCATACTGTTTTCGACCCCCCTGTATCTACGGATCCGGTGAAGCTATGAACACGATATTTGGTCGTTATTACAAGGTCCTACACTTAGACTTACTGTGTTAGAATGGACGTTGTACATGCAAGGGCAACGGAGAAAAAAGGATCTAAACAGTTCAAAACCATGCTATTTTTTTGACACATCTACTCACTCATCAAAATTCTGGAGCACTTCCAGAAGAGCTAGAAAAATCTGAAAACCCCAAATTTTTGTTTCGTTCGGGAGAAAAAAGAGATTTGATAGGATTTATAGCTTTAGAGCATTCTCGGAATAGGTATTCGGTAAGGAAGGGTATTTTGACTTGAAAACACCAGGGAATTTATGAAATTAAAACTAAAAAAAAAAAAAAATCAAGAGATTGAATAGGCGATTCAATTTATAGCTTTAGAGTTTTTTAGTATTAGGTAGAACTTGGAATTTGGTATGGAGAGGTATTTTGACTTTAGAACACCAGGAAAATTATGAAAACTGCAAAATTTTGTGTCATTCCGGAGTAACAAGAGATTTAATAGACGATGGGATATTTAGAGCTTTTCCGTAATAGGTAGAAACCTGGAATTTGGTATGGAGGGGTATTTTGAATTCAAAACAAAAGGAAATTATGAAACTCCAATATTCTCTTTCGTTCCGGAGAAACAAGAGTTTTAATAGGCGATGGGATATTTAGAGCTTTTCCGTAATAGGTAGAAACCTGGAATTTTGTATGGAGGGGTATTTTGAATTAAAAACACAAGGAAATTATGAAACTCCAATATTCTCTTTCGTTCCGGAGAAACAAGAGATTTAATAGGATTTATAGCTTTAGAGCACTTCCAGAATAGGTATTAGAAACCTAAAATTTGGTAGGGAGGGATATTTTGAATTAAAAACATTAGGAATATTTTTGTAAACACCCAAATTGATTTCTTTCCGGAGAAAAAAGAGATTTTATAAGAGATGGGATTTATAACTTTAGAGCTCTTTCGAAATAGGTAGAAACCTAAAATTTAGTATGAAGGGGTATTTCGACTTTTTCTAGGTAAACTTAAGGTGTTTACCTAGAAAATTATGAAAACACCGAAACTGTTTTTCTTTCCGGCGAAAAAAAGGATTTCATAAGAGATGAGATTTATAATTTCAGAGCACTTCTGAATAGGTAGAAAACCGAAATTTGGCAAAGAGATAATTAAACTTAAAAAAACCAGGAAAATTATGAAAACAACCCAATTGTTTTTCGTTCCAGAGAATTAAAATGATTTCATGTGAGATAGGATTTATACTTGGAGCTCTTTCTTAATGCATTTAAACCTAATCTAACCTAACCTAAACCAACCTAACCTATCCCAGTCTAACTAGGCTAAATTTCCCTCGTCCCACCAGGAACTTCTATGCAATTTAACGAAACCTAAATCTATGAAATTGCGTTTTGAACAGGAAAATGTACTGTTTGAATTCTATGTACAATACGTTTTCTTTTCCGTAGTTGGCAATCAACTGTTTTGCAAACTGCGGGAAAAATAGTTTGAAAAATATTTGAATGACGAATACAATAGGTTATTTAGGATATTCTTTCTTTTATCCCGGATTAATCTTCGACGTGCGACCTCAAAGTTATTTGGCCTTTTAAAAGAGAGTTCTGCAAGCTTCTGATGGTCATATATAAGATAAGGTATGAATACTTTATTCTGGACACCGGTATCTTGATTCATAAAATTCCCGGGACACTAACCAGATAAATTACAAAAATAGATACATGAATACTACAGGACACAGTGATGTCCATAACGAGAATACAGTACCAGAAAAAAAGACAAATTAATTCCTTCAGGACAATAAATCTTCATAAAATCATTCCTCAATTCCATCATTTCCATCTACAGACCCATTCAACAAAATTAGATGAATTTCAAAAAATCACAACTCGGTTATACCTATATTATTTTCAAAATACAGATTTGTAATTTGCTTCAAATTGTTCACAAGAATGGGTAGGTATTTTTTGTCTGTTTGATTTTTGAAGTTTACATCAAGCTCATATGCTGCAATGCAATTCTTATCCAGTCTTTCCAGCTCCCATGGCTCAGTGGTCACTGCACTAGTCTTGCACTCGGGAGACCCAGGTTCGAATCCTGACGGGGGCAAAAATTTGTCACAGTAGTTTGGATGTTTTTGGGGCCCACTCAGCCTCGTGAGGACAATGAGTATCTATGGAGATAAATGCGCATAGCGATCCGATGCCAGCATTGTAGGTAAAATAGAAAAAAATTAAGGAATTGGATATTGGATAATGACTGATATTGGGAAAATCCTACAATGCTGCAGTGAGCACCAAGGTTGTGACATAATAACACAAAAAAACAGCATTTATTATTATTTATTCAATATTCAGTCTTTAATGCTTTTAAAGTATTAATATTCAGTCTTTAATGCAATAAATCGAGTCAGTCGATAGGCGTTATGAAAAATTTACAGCGCTTAAGTCTAACAACAGCTCATAAAATATTCCGTATGAAAATTTGGCCAACAGTATGCTATAGCTTTGAATCTTTAGCATCAGAGCTAAAGCATAGCGATCTACTCGAACTAGACAAAATTAAAGCCAAATTCTATAAAAAGACAATGTAACTACATAAAAACACATCCAATAGTCTAGTTTTCCAAATGACAAACACAAAAAGAATTGGTGAAGAAGTCATTGAGAAATTCTTTGAAAATATTTCCAACCCTGAAACCAAAAAAATATCAAAACATCATTGAAGCAAAAAAATATGAAATTTGTCAACGCAAATTACACGGATGGACCAACATTTTCGAATCAGACTTGAAATATTTTACAACAAAAACTTTCATCTAGAATATGAAAATGGTATATGTTCAATCTGTAATAGCGCCATTAGGTTAAGATACCACCTGATGAACACGTCAGAGGAGACATATTACTGACGGCTTTATTGACATCACTAGATTTTATCTAGTGATGTTTATCTAGTAGTAAATGAAAAAATATATATATAGAGTAGGATAGAGACAGAATATATAGAGGGACAGAAAATAGAGAGAGAAAGAGTGTGAGGGGAGAGAGAGGGGGGAAGGGAGAGAGAAAGGTGACACTAAAAGAAAGTTGTAATTATTATTTGTATCATTTTTGTATTATTTTCTTGTATTTTATTTTTGTTAATTTTTGTAAAATAAAGCTGCGACTCTTGTCGCGAATTTGTATTTAAATTAAATATTCAGTCTTTCGTGGAAGCTTCTCAGCGCACTCTTCCAACATGTCCTGAGGGATGTGATTGATTTTTTCAGTGATGACTTCTTTTCATCGTTGGTTTAATTTTCAACTGAAGAAGGGGAACTTAATAAGGAATGTCATAGAACAAAGCAGTTCTTGTTCAATTATTGCGAGAAGTATATTTTAGGTGGTGGGAACTCTTGATGTCTATTGTTACACGATTTTTCTTATATTGAATTGTACTTTTGTACACTGAAGGATAATTACGTTTTCTATATCAACACGTGAAAATCTATTACCAAACTAATAATAATAAAATTCTGGATTCATCATCAAAATCATGTATTGTGTTGAGTTTATTTTGGTATGGGAAGCTGGTTTTCCTATGGAAAAGATTATTCCCCGTCTATCCGTTTCAGAGTTACTATAAACTCTTTTTTAAGATAGACCCCAACCTGAGAGAAAACTTGTATAATAGAAATGAGAACAACAAGATGTTAATGTTGAAAATTACCAAAGATTAAAATTTACGAAGTTGGTCTTTATTGGAATTCAGGACTTAGAAATAATTTCTAAAATTACTTAGTTGTTAATCCGTCGAATGTCAGAATTAGAATTCATTTTCATTGACGCTCGATCTAAAGTTCTCCCTTCAGATCGACCGTTAAATTAATTCCCGGCTTTCTATTGGCCGATGGTATTGAGTTCAGACAATAACAATTTCGTATTAATTCTAAACAATGAATATTGTTTAAGTTCTCTTGGCATGTCGATATAATATTTCGACATCGGATGATGTATAACTTGATTTCTTTGTTCTACTTAATATTGTTTAATTTTGATGCAATATATTAATATCTGACTCAAGAGACGATACCACACAGGATATTTCTGGAACTTATTATTCAAGCAATATACTGGGTGTGTTTTAGGTCCAACAATTGTAATCTGGATTGATTCCCTTAGAATTGTACACCACGATTGAAACAACGTTGCGATTCTCACCAAATGAGAGCTATTTAATAAAAAATGAATACTATCGCAGAAAATATCAACAGAACCATATTTTGTTCGTAATATAAAGAGACTATAATTTCAAAATAACTAAACTAGAAATCTTGCAGATGATAGAGGGCCAGACCTGAAGAAATTGATCGTCGAAATGGATTTCTTAAATGTTTTGTTTGGGTCAATATCACAAGGAGGTTTATTTATTGTAGAATAGCATAAAGATTATAAAAATTAAAAATGTACTAAAAAATAATTCTCATATAATGTGCTAAAATATTCTCAAATCACACAAATAAAAGCATCAATGATGAATATTTAACATAAGTCCTGTGCATAGTATTGAACGTAAACCTAATCAATAAACTTTTTGTTAATGGGAATAGATTCTTCATCATTGAGCGCACAGGCTTTCATTTTTGTGATTTGAGTATATTTTAGTACATTATGTGAGAATAAAAAGAAACAGACCAAATTCATAAGGAAGATATTTTTGGTATAATGATGTCCGTGCAGGAAATGTACACGAGGTTGATGTCCATGGAGTTGATCCATTTCATGTACGAAATGAAAAGTATTTTTCAAGATGGCGGGTTTGAACACAACCCAATACTATTCTCAACACGTCCTACCCACAAATGGTATTCAAAAAGCCTTGCGGGGCATACGCATAGTGACAAAAGTTTTGTCGGAATAACTTAAGCGCTTTTCAAAATATGTATTTAGAAAAATCGATTTTCCATAATAGTTGTCTGGCATTACCCCGTCCTATGACTCTAAGTGGTCAGAACACAGTTCAGGGGCAGACGTATATAGCATCTTACAAAAGTTTGGTCGCAATAACTTTGGTATTGGTGGGGCTACTGGTTATTAAAGCATTTTGTGATTTCTAATCCCTTTTCCTTAATATTTTGCGCACCTAAAGCAGTTCTCTAATATTTCCTCTTTATGATAGGATGGATTTGCAGTGTACGTTTTGGAAATTTTGGGAATAATTATCGCGTGATGTTCACTCAACTCCAGTTGTGAGCAGTGGTCTGGGGGTGTCTAGAGAGGACGAAGCAACTTAGGTAATGAATGTTGACTATAACCAATCAGTACGGTGCCCTTTTTGAGCTTGGACGCCAATATCTCCGGAACAGATAATTTGCAGAAAAGAAACATTTTTTATCTCCGGAATGGGTTAACCTAAAGAAAAATCTCTGCCAATGTAACACATAGGTTTATTATTTTACTGGCTAAAAAATACCCCCCCCCAAATTCTGGGACGTACTTAGACCCAAAATTTGACATACATACCAAATTTCAAGTCTCTGGCTCTTACCATTCTCTTTTCAGACAGGATTATTTAAAACCGCTAAAGAACGGTATTAACAACCGCCAACGTTACATTTGATTGCACCCAAAGGTTTTGGAGCTTACAGAGACGCCAAATATAACATACACACCAAATTTCAAATCTCTAGCTATTAACATTCTCTTTTTAGACAGCAATACTGAAAACCATTAAAAAGCGGCAAAACCACCAAGGGTGTATGCGATTGCACCCAAAAGTTTCAGGGCACAATTAGAGCCCAGATGGGACTATATAGTAAACTAGCTGTTTCGTCCGTGCTTCGCTACGGTCTATAGCTTGGCGCCTTAGAGGCATGACCGTTCCCGTGCTAATTGTATTCTATGAAGCTCATATCGGAAGATAATGGTATTCTATGATTCCCCTTACAAAAATCGGAAAAACGGCCATAACTCGAAAACGGTGGGACCGTTTTTTGCAAACTACCTATGTTCCAAATTAAGGCTTAAAAGCCCATGTATCACTAATATCTTAAATACATACACACACAAATTATTACATACATACAAACATAAACTTTTTTATATATAGTAGAGATAGTTAAAAACCTATTCGCAGACCTACTGAATGTAGGAGTATGGTGACAAACACCATGACAGATGAGGAGAATTTTATAGATATAGAGATTTAGGCTGATCGTGGTTTCAGTCCCTACTACAGAGCACAGTGTTGTGCAGATGCACTCCCTGTTTAAATGAGACTATGTTCAGATGAACGCGCGGTACCGCGCGGTATGACGCGACGGTCATTTGAACATAGCCTAACCCTCGGGCGACTGATTTAGTCTATAGCGAAAAGCACTACCAAAATACGTTATTAATTATAATAATATATATTTTACTAGCTGTTTTACCCGTGCTTCGCTACGGGCTATAATATTGTAAGCTCAATTATCGATGATACGTTTGTTGTAAGTTCTAGATGTGCAATAGAAGGATTTTTGATATTTTAACTGGGACGACAGTTGCGGAAAAAAACTCTGCCAATGTGAAACATGGGTTTATTATTTTTCTGGCAACCCCCCCACCCCAAAAAACTGAGGGGGGGGTTCTCGTGACGATTCCAAATCTGGGGCGTAATTAGACCCTAAATTTGACACAGCTACTAAATTTGATGTCTCTGGTTCTAACCATTATCTTTTTAGACAGGATTAATGAAAACCGCTTTAAAGCGGTAAAAACCGCCAGCGGTTTATTTGATTGAACCCAAAAGTTTCGGAGCTAACTGAAACCCCAAATATGACAAATCTCTAGCTCTTACCATTCTCCTTTTAGACAGCAATAAACCGCTAAAAAGCGGCCAAAATCGCCGAGAGTGTATTCGATTGCATCTAAAAGTTTCACATTTAGAGCCCAGATGGGACCTATATACCAAATTTCATTCAAATCGGTCAACGCTAAGTGGCAAAAGTGCCCATCACGGCGGATGGTGGACAAACGGATTTTTTTATATTCGATATTTGGATTCTACGTACCTTGAAACGTATAATATCAAATTTTGAGGGGGGTATTAATTTTTTTTTTCCGTGACGATTCCAAAGGTTCATTATTGAAAATAATAAACCAAAAGGTAAGTTTAAAAATAGAGATCACCTTTTCATCACTGTTTCTTCGTACCTTTAAATTAAAGGGGGTTCAATAATTGTATGTAAATTGTATTTTTTTTAAAAAAAAATCTATATGTATGCATATGAAAGGACATTTTTTTCAACGTTACTTATGGGGGAAAAAATGTTGATATTTACCATGTTATATGAGCCTGGAATGTACTTAGGTGTAACTTATATGTTCATAGACGGAAGGATTAATACCTTCCAAATGCTGCTG
>CM022875.1:11859971-11971704 GCA_012654025.1 Pachypsylla venusta
TGGCGCCCCAGTTGGAATGGGTATTGAAAAATCCTTTCTTATTGTATATCTAGACCACAAAACAATTTCAGCCTCCTGAAATTTATTGGTACGGAGAAAGAGTGATGAAAAGGTGATAATATTTTATGGACGCGCCTTTTTCTCCCCGCGGCTGGCACCCCAGTTTCTTATTGCACATCTAGAACATAAAAGCAAACCTACATACCAAATTTCAGCCACCGGAAATTTACCGGTACGGAATTGATGAAAATGGGATAATATTTGATGGACGCGCCCTTTACCCCCGCGGTTGGCGCCCCATTTTCCTACGCCCCTGACCACGATTAGTCGTTTTCAAGGATTAATTATAAAGAAGTTATTCGCGACCTGGATAACTTCTCAGGAGGCCCTGCGCAAATGCAAAATTTACCACGTTGTTAATAGGGCCCTGATGGAATTGGAATTTTTATTATTGAATACAGATAATATAGTATTTCATAATATGGTTTTACTTGACATAATATCCCAATTTTCCTTATTGTTTTCTAAAATAAATTACTGACACAAACAATGGTAATATTGTTGTTTTCCTACGTTGCCATGGGGCAAATAGGTGATATGATACCTCATGTTTGTACATCAATAGTCAATGTCTCGTTCCACTTGGATCACTAAAGTTAAGTTCTACGCACCAGTACCACTAGAAACTGAAATGCACACAATCATAGTTCTACAGCAAAGGGCCAACAAAACCTTTTCGGTAACCTCATTTTCCCAAACCTGAAAGTAGATCTGGAGTAGTTGTTGATTAGAGAGGAACACCGTTACAACAACAAAAACATCCAGCGAAGAAATACTTGTTGGGTGTCCACGTAGCTTAGCGCCCTCGTGATACTGGCTATTTTTTGGGCCCAACCCAGGCTGGCTGAGGTCAATATTGGTAGCTAGTTTGCAGGTTTCGAACAAATGATGATGGTCGTAACTCGAAAACGATTAAACATTTAAAAGTTTTGATAATTTCACTGGAATAATGAGGCAATTCAAAGGGGGTCTGCTTTAATTAAATTTTCCGTCTCTTGCCGTTATTGATGTAACATTCAAAATTTCCTGTAACTCAGTACCTAATGGTTTGACATTTTTTATTTTTGATGATTTTTCTGTAAAGGATGCAATTTTGAGGGGGGGTCTATTCTCAACTTTTTTCGCTATCTAATGCGGTTTACGTTACAGCATTATCTCCATTGTAATTAACCTGTGAGTGGTCCTCTATAGAGAATTTTTCTCACCCTGTCGGCAAAAACGCAATAACGCAATAAACTCCTACTTGTCAAGTCTCTCAATAGCTGTTCAAAATATATTTTACTTTGTGCTCACGAAAAATTGCCGACATACATTGCATTTCAGTTGCCTGAGGCATTCGGAAAGCCGAAGACGCGGACCGCGGTAAGAATTTTTTTCACATGGCGACCAGTCGCGTCGTAATTTTTTCGTCGAAATTTCTCGTCTTTTTTGTGGCTATTTATTTAGTTTGTGGCTATTTATTTAATTACATATTAATGTAAACATAATAACGACCTAAATAATTAATTATTTAGGTATATTTCTAACATTTCATAAAATAATATAAGAAAAAGTGCCAAAATAGGGGATCGAACTGTTTACTATTGGAAAATAAACTTGCTGAAATCGTTTCAAATATAGATCAAAGAAGATTTTGAACAAATTCTTTGAAAAAAAAAAATCAGTTATTTTCTTAGACCACACAGCAAAACCAGGGTGAGAAAAAATCTCTATAGTGAACCGTTCGTGTTCTGCGGCGGAAGGGGACCACTCACGGGTTAATGCTAGTGTTTCGTTTATAGCCTTAACTTCGTACCATATCCTACCACACCTCAACAGTCTTTCTACTATAAAAGGATTGGATGTAGGATTGACTGCAGTTTTGGGGTAAGAAAAATATTATTTTATGAATTAGGACGTGTCTCGCAAACACGTGGAATCATCGTGTTTGGGGGGAAACACCATCTATTACCATGCTCCATTGAGAATAATAAATAAAAATTTCAAAAAGTCATCTGGAAGTGGCAGAAAAAAGTGGGTCTAAATACCGAAAATACATACAAACTCTGTTTCGTGTTAACATAGTCGGTGGTTATTCTTGACGTACGCGCGTCTACCGACACGCTTGATATGATTTATAGTGGACCAGGAATTCATGCTCAACAAGCAGAGCAAAGCAGATTGTAAAATAAAAAATGTAAATGTATATTTATTTATGCTATTTTGTCACAATTTTTGTGGGCATCATAGCATTTCAAGTTATTCTCAACAATTACGCCTATATCACTAAGCCTAAGTTACTACATTTTAACAATGTTTTCCTTATAATGCTACCACTTATCGCCATTACCATATTAGCTATTCAATTGTTCTCAGGAGGCTGAGTTATCCCCAAACAAAAATAGACTAAGCAGAAAATATGAAAAAACCTTAATCAAATTTTCCACCTTTCCCGGAACCTCCTTGTTGCAAGCTGACGTCTCCCACGGAGACGTGAGCAAACCAAATTGTTTCAGAAAAAACAGTGAACCCCCTTCCTGCAATGGAGTTGGTTTGCGGCGCTTACTTGCTTTGTTTTCCTTCTATTTGTGTGTTTTGATCTTGGCTTATTTCTACGTTGACAAAATAAGAACTAACTGAATGATTATTTGGTCGCTTGATATGTTAGTTCTTTAGTAATATTCTGGTTACGTGGAAGCAAACTAATATTGTACCTACGCTCAAAATACCTCTTTATTTCATGTTCATCATACTTGGTACGCACTCATTTTGCACAAGTAGTATACGTATCTATATAGGTATGTACCCTTTAAATTTAACATTTACTGAGGAAAAACATTTCATATATATATATATATATTTTTTTTTTTTTTGGCTTAAAGTCTCTTTAACCTATTGGCCATTCGAGACGGAGGTTTCACCCTCCATTCGCTCCAAATTTTCATACCAGCTTTGACTTCTCACAGTCTGGGTTGGGTCGGAAAAATAGTACAACCTCGCTGGAAGCTGATTAACTTCAGTGGTTCTCAACACTAGCATTTCCATCTACAGGCTCATTTAACAAAATTAGATGAATTTCAAAAAATCACAACTTTGTTATACCTATATTATTTTCAAAATACAGATTTGTTTCAAATTGTTCACGAGAATGGGTATTTTTAATGCCTGTTTGATTTTTGAAGTTTACATCATCATGTGGCGATGCAATTATTTTTTTCAGTCTTTCGTGGAATCGTGAAAGCTTCTCATCGCACTCTCCAACATGTGCCGAGGCCGAGGGATGTGATTTTTTTTTTTTTTTTATATTTATTTAAGTGTAATCAACAATGCATTTTTATATATAAAAATAGTTATATACACTGTAAATAGGGTATTACAAAATAAGTTTGGTCTTATTTAGGAAGGAATCAATCTTGAAAATGTCCCTCCTCAGACAAGAGAATAGGTCAGATTCAAGATTGAGACCGTTTCTAACAGGGGCAAATTTTGGACATTCATTAAGAATGTGTTTTACAGAGATTTTGCAAGAACAGGAGTCACAGATAGGGGGACTTTCCCTCCTCATCAGAAAACCATGTGTTAGTTGGGTATGACCAATTCTAAGGTGATTGATTTCTTCAGTGATTACTTCTTTCAAATCTTCCAGAGTCCTTGGATTTTCTTATAGACTTTTTCTTTGAGAAATCTTTACGAAAAAAACACAGTCAGGGGACTGGACAGACCAGGGGAAGTCACCACGTCGCTAAATCACACGTGCCGATTTTTTTTTAACGAAGCCAATTAATTGTCAAACACATTTTTACTACTGAACTGAGACAAAACTCCTATTTGTATCCCCACCCGCCTAGGAGGTCCCATCAGTTGAATGATCCCGTACAATAGGTTACCCGATTATTACAAATCATTTGACTACCAGCAATTTCATATCATTCTGTAGAAATTGCTGGACATTTGACCAAACTGTGTGAGAGATTTCTCTGAATAAATCTAATATTTATTAATTAATTATCTTTTATTATTTTTAAATAATTTGCAACGATCTTCTAAAAGTGGATACTATGTCTGCTTTGTCTGCTATGTCAAGTGAAAACAAAGTGTTTTCCTATGTTAAATGTAAGACACTTTGTTTTCACCTGACTAAACTTTTTATTTTGCAAATTTTACACTGATGGCCAAGAAATGTACATTTGTACAGATATATTAAAGAAGAAAAGCTACTACATTATATCCTTCCTCTGTCCCCTGTGGACAGGAGTAATCAAAAGAATACTTCCAAGGCACCTAACTCTATGCCAGTTGTAAATGGCGACTAAAAGAACGGTCGAAAACGATATCTTTTCTATTACCCATGCAGAAAACAAGGAGAAGCTACTGCATTATCCGTAAGGACTAAGGATCAACAACCCATGGCGAGTTGTTGCAAGCCAGCCCCACGGCTGTTGTAGAATGTAGATTTTTTTCATTACATAAAATTAAAACTATATACACAATTAGAATCTCCCTGCCTAAGCTAGAAGGTCTAGCTTTCTAAGTTGGAATTCAAAGATCAGTTATCCTTAACCTATGATGAAGATTCATTATCCAATTACTTTGAATTTTTCAAATTTACCTACAATGCTGGCATTTATCCCCAGAGGCATTTATCCCCAATTTATTTACTCATTGTCCCCACAAGCCTGAGTGTACCCCACAACCATCCAAACCATAGTGACAAAAATTTGCCCCTGCCGGGAGATTCGAATCCGGGTATTATTATTATTTATTAAATGACGCTACTAACAGCGACTGATCCAAAAATATGTAGCTTAATGGAACGTACAATAATTTTGTTCAGTCGGTGAAATAGCGTGTAGTCGCATGTAGTATTGAAAGTTTGTAGTTGCTTAAAAGACTACCATTATTAGTTAAAAACAGTAACACAAACATAAAATGGATGAGGTAGAACTTATTTTCAGTTTCATGTCAAACTTTATGGAAAAATTGCTGCACACCGACAAGATCTGCTGAGCAATATTGTTTATTTTCCATGGTTAATTGTTTATTTTTAAAGCTAAACCGACAGGAAAGGGTACAGCAAAAGAAAGTAAGCACTGAACTGTAAGTTGTGGCATTGTAGAATTAAGGAAGGCAATGCTGACAGCAAATAGAATTGCGAAATGGTATAAGAAGACCTTTATCTATATACGGGGTGGCCTCAAAAGGCTCTGCAAAAATTGAAGAAGTTTTAAAAGATCTAACATTTCTAACAATAAATACGGTCACATATACAGTTAAATTTTCCACATATACATTTTGATTTTCCACATATACAGTTCGATTTTAATTTTTTTTCAAGATGGCGGACATTTTGTGTGTTTTCCCATTAATCATTACTTTTCAGAACGAACTCACGTAGAACTTATTTTGGTTCAGAGAAAAGAAAATGCTTCGGACCGTTAAATCAAAAATAAAATATGTAGATTTTTGAAGCTATACTTCTTAAGGCGCATTATGAAAAAATAGTGAGAGTGAAATTTTAAGATGCGCGCGCACCTGTAACAAAAAATTATCGCCGCATCAGTGTAACACAAAGTTATTACCGACCAGTGTAACACAGACGAAGTTAGTTATGGAAAAATTATGAAGATGGAGATAGTTATGAAAAAATAATGAGAGTTAAATTTAAATATTGTATTTTCTCATTCTACATCCATAGAATATCGTGGCAAGGCCTCTGTTCAGAGTTGGTAGTTTCTGAGTTCACTCCCGGGTGTAGTATGTTTATTATTAATTTTATTTTTAAAAATTAAAAAAATGCACTTTCATTTCTTCAGATAATGAAAAACCGTTTTGCTTCAAAGAAATCGCTCTAAGTGAAGATTTGTCAAGTGTCCGTCATGATTAATTTCTGAGCTTTCATGAGGTTTGAATACTTCTTCTGGTTACTTCACGAACAGTTGTGAATATTTCTCCATTTTTATGATATATATTGGATGTGTTTTATATTTTTTGTAGCTTTCCATAAAGTGTAATTACATCTACTTTCATGTCAGCTGAGAGTTTCACTAGATTTTGGTTTATTATTTTCAGTAATGTACCTTTGGAATCGTCAAGAGAGAGAGAAAAAAAATATCACCCCTCAAAATTTAATATTTTACGTTAAGTACGCAAAATCCAAAAATCGACCCCATCTGGGCTCTAATTTTGCCCCGAGACTTTAGGGTGCAATCGAATACACCCTTGGCGGTTTTTGTCGCTTTTAAGAGGTTTTCAGTATTGCTGTATAAAAAGAAAATAATAAGAGCAAGAGATTTGAATTTTGGTATGTATGTCATGTTTGGGGTCTCAGTAAGCTTCGAAACTGTGCCCCGAGACTTTTGGGTGCAACAACTGGCGCGTTTTATAATGGCGGTTTTGGAATAATGAAACCGCTTTTTAGCGGTGTCATTATTCCTATCTAAGAGGAGAATGTTAAGAACCAGATACTTGTAATTTGGTAGGGTAATATGGGTAGTGCGCCAAATTTGAGTGATAAAGTAAAAAAACTCTTAACTAATTTTTACATCAAAATAATATTCGGATTTCGTTATACAGGGTGTAACAAGTTTTGGTTTTGAACCTCTCTGGCTCCACCCTGATTATTTTTTTGAAAAATCAAAAATGGAAATATCCTTATTTTATTGGCACTTTTAATTTTCAAAAAAATATTTGTACCATTCCATTTAAATTTCCCGAGAAATCGGCTCTTGGTGTCAAAAAAAACCACTTCCGGGATTCGAACCTGGATACTGGTATTACCATTCGAATGGCCATGGGCCCTTTTCTATTTCTAGAAACAAACAGAATTCCAAAATTGCAAGCGGTTCCAAAGTATGATACAAGTGCATTTCGGGATGTATACTGGGGTCAAAAGTGGATTTCACTAACGTTCACAACAAGTTCATTTCGGGATGTATACCGGGTTCAAAAGAAGTGTTCACTAACGTTCTCAATAAATAATTCTTTACTTTTTGGTGAAGGAAAAAAAAATGTTTTTCATGACTAGTTTTGTTTTTACAGCAATTTTTTAAAAGCCTCCCCGAATTAGACAGTCTTACCCTATGTATGTCAAATTTAGGTTATAATTTTTACCCCCCCCCCACGTATTTTTTTAGCCAGTAAAATAATAAAACCTTTTGTTAGCCAGGATAATAGTAGAGGGACATGGGTTTTATTATAGGGACTTACATATAAGTCTCCCTACTATTGGGGACTTTGAACAAAATAATTATCTCGGGAAGACTAGATCCTTGAATTCGGTATACTTAAGGACACACGTTCAACTAGATATTGATGTTTTCTCAAATTTCTCTTCCCTGCTATTTGCTTCTTGTGTAACGAATCATCTGTTATGAAACACCTGGCATCATACATCTCGTATACGTTGCTATTAACTGGTGCTAATTAACTTAAATTGGGGACACATTTTTTGGAAAACTCAAACAAAAGTGGAGAAATATCTAGAACCACATCACGCACGCCCTATTAGATTTTTATTAGAGAACAGCGAGGTTTAGAGGTCACAGAGAACTATAGACCTCGTTCACTTAAATGGCAAGCACGGGTATGGAGGCTCCGGCTGTCCAAATAAGACCCAAAAAGACATCTCCGTGATGGAGTATGCAAAACACTCGACTTGCATCAAGGAGGTACTGGGTTCGATTCCTGGACGGTTCGAAAATTTGAAAAAGGTTATTCGAATTTTCTACTTATGTAGTCTGATTGGGGGGGGGGGTAACTCAACCTTCTGAGGACAATTGAGTAGCTATGGTAATAGTGGTAGCATTATGAGGTGAAAATTGTTATATTGTGGTTTGGGCTTAGTGATATTGGAGTGACTGTTGAAAATACCTTGTAATGTAATGATGCTCACAAACATTGTGACATAATAACACGAAGAAATATACATAAGAAAAGCATACATAGTGTGAACAAAAAGTTCGTAGACTGATGTTGTAACAAATTTTCTTTTATTTATTCGTCTACAACTACTTTATTCCCTTCAAAGTACTTCCCTTTGGAAGTAATACACTTCCTCCAGCGCTTCTGCCATTCTTGAAAACAATGTTCCATGTCACTTGAAGTCAACGCCTTTAGACACCTTGTCATTTCTCTTTGAATGGTTGCTTCGTTCAGAAAATGTTTGCCTCGCATCGTCATTTTCACTTTAGGAAAGAAGAAAAGTCAGAGGGAGCCAGATCCGGGGAATAGGGAGGGTGTTCCATGGTTGCGATATTTTTCTCCGCCAAAAACCGCTTCACAATCAGGACTGTGTGAGCCTTTCCGAAAAACTTTTGGAACAATCTTGGCGCACAATTTCGTCATGCGCAAATCCTCCTTCAAAATCGTCTGTACACTTCCTTTAGTGATTCTGATATCATCAGCAATCATTTGTGTGGTGATACAACAGCACCAAATTGCGCATTTTTTTTTTTACGTCTTCATCGTGGGACGATTTCCGGCGCCCATCTCTCTCATCATCTTCCACACACTCCCGACCTGCCGAAACCGGTTCACCCACCTAAAAACTGTCGCACGGTTCATAGTTGACGCGCCATACACAATATTTAACATTTCTAGTCCACGTTTTCCAAGTCTGAAAAGAAATTTGATGTTCGTCCGTTGCTCGATTAAATCGGATCGCTCCATTTGGTACCGCTGACGAAAAATGCTCTTACAAAAAACGACGCCAAATAAAACGTACTGATCCGATTGCACCGAAATTTTAATGAATGATCACAATAGTTGTACGTGAGACCTCCAACACAGCCCTTGACTACAGCGTTGCCACGTTTCCAGAAAAAAAATCAGTCTACGAACTTTTTGTCCAGACCTCTTAAGTCCAGGACACAAAAAATAATATTCAGCTAATTCTATGAATGAAATTACCATCCATACCAATTTTCATTAAAGCGCTTGAGAGATACTGTCTAACAAATAGACCAACACACAAACAAAAGAAAAAATATCGTGCTAAAACTAGACCTCACTTCATTTATTCAATATACTACTTGCTTTATTAACATATTAAAAGTAGAAACCTATAGCAAAGTTAGGTAGTAAGTATGCTGTACAAAATATTCATAATAATAGAAGCTAGCGTTTCATATTAACGCTATGGCCGCGTTAGAGAGTAACACCGTTAAATTATTTTGATCGGCATTGTCAATCGAGTGATAATGAATTAGCGACTACCGTGCATATTCATAAAATAAGCTGCTGAGTTTTTGGACTCTATTTATACAAACGGGACCTCGTGGCCCGTGGTGACCATTTAAGTGTGTGAGGTCTATAGTTCACACAAACACGACTCTTATAAGGTAAATTAACACAATGACGATTGCATCCTTAGAGTAAACAGAAAAGGAAAGTTTGCTCGGTGGCAATGGATTACCGTAAAAAAGCAAGAAAACTTTATTTACTATTTACTACTGTTGCTGGGGGGAGGGGGGTAGAACACTGACCCCTCAAATCGAGTGCATTTTAATGTTCCTACTTTACATACCTTTGATATGTTGGTCACGTGTTTCAAATATCCGAAACTAGGTTGGTGCATATATATCTGTGCATGCACCAACTTAGTTTAGGAGATACCGTCGTAAGAATTTAAGTTGAAAATAACTCTTAATATGCAGCCAACTTAACGCTCCTTCAAAGGCATATAGGTAGAAAACGGTGTCGGTGATTTTTGAAAAGTGCATATCAATGCAATTTACCCCACATTGATATCTTGTGTCGTTCTGGTAGACAAAAACCACGAGATCACTGGGCCACGTGGTCTCAGGCGAAAAGGCCTATATCTTCAAAACTAAGTTGGTCAAAATCAAGATTCTTTCGGTGCCTAATATGGAGATCTGTCAGATTCCGTCAAAATAGATGAAAATCACTCTGAGTTTCACCAGAGTAAAGTAAGCAGGACCCACTTCAAAGGCTTTTTTTTAATTTTCGAGGGTTGCCTATCGTTAGATTAGGTTTGGGCTGATTTTGAGGTTGGGTCCAGGCTTTAAGTTTGCTGAACCCACTTCAAATGCTCAAAACTCGAAAACGGTGTGGGTGCATATGCACTTTTGTAAAGTGCAAATCGAGTGCATATCATTGCAATTTACAGCATTTTGATATTTTGTGTCGTTCT
Source organism: Pachypsylla venusta (assembly GCA_012654025.1). Classification (NCBI taxonomy): domain Eukaryota; kingdom Metazoa; phylum Arthropoda; class Insecta; order Hemiptera; family Aphalaridae; genus Pachypsylla; species Pachypsylla venusta. The sequence goes on from CM022875.1 coordinate 11,870,161, forward strand.
GGTAGAAAAATCATTCTTCTTTAACTTCACACTTTCCCAATTCCATTTGAGGTTCGCTTTGCTTTCCTTTTTCTATCATTCTACAATCTTTAGTTTGGTTCCTAATATATCTTTAGCCGTAATAGTTTCCCGGCACGGTAACCCTCGCCTGCGTAGAAACTCGCTTTTTGCTGATGATTTCTTTGAGAATCATTGGATTGAAGCAGATTTTTTTTAAAGGGTGGCTGCCTTTCCTATCACCAAACTTTCTGTATTTACATCCCTCGTTGGCTACATTATAAAAAATCAACTATGACAGTAAAATCCTGCAACACATGTTATGAAGTTCATAAGATCTGGGCCAAAAGATTAGGGTGTTCCAATGAGAAGGGTGAAATTTTTTATAATGTAGCCGCGGGATCCCTCATTTTTTAATATTATAAGGATAAAAGTTCTCAGTAGGTAGGTATATCCTCATACATGCACATGCATCTACGCTAACTGCTTTTACATATATTTGCCTGGTCTGTGACTACAATCAACTAAGTGATGTGTTTTTAAAAATCTGGCGTGAACATCACACGACTTTCTTTATCTATATGAAAAAAGAAGGAAATATTGTAATGGGCTGACATTTTCGATGTCGAGTTTTCATTGCCAAATCACGTTTTGAAGTCCCCAGAGCGGAAATATTATTATATATTACACTTGAACCTAAGTTGTATTTTTCAATCTCGTATATGAAATTGATATATGAATTTCCACCAAAGATCAAGTTCTAGCTCTTTCCATTCTGGTTTTAGGCGGAATTGCCAAAAAGTGGCCTTCAACCTCTAATTAGCCAACAATATATTTCAATTCAATCTAAGATGTATTTTTCAATAGGCACCAACCAAGTTTAAAGTTCTACTAGCTATGTTCGATTTCCACCAAAAGCTTATTTTGCCGTTCATGATATAAATTTCAAGTCACTTGACGTTCTTGAGATATTTTGTTTACAGACAGACACACCCACGGACCAATGGCTGAAACTGGGGAATTTTTGCTCTGAGGACCCCAAAACGTGTTTGGCATTGAAAACTCGACATCGAAAATTTCAGCCCATTACAATACTTTCCTTTTTCATAGGATAAGGGAAGTAAAAATGATATGTTGCGGGATTGGAGCTTGCGGATACTGCAGATTGCAAATCCCGCCAAAAACGCGCGGATCCCGCATTTGCGGGATTGGAAGCCCTAGTTTCAGGTCGTCCGGTGGTGCGTATTAGAACCGGCCATTGCTGGACGTTGCTTAACTTCAGTAATCTAACGGGAACCGATGTATTCAACGTGTCATAGATGCTGGCTAGAGGGTGATGTTAATGCGTATCTATTTACCGACTCCGATTTTGTTGTTAACAACAGCAAAATCAGATCAGAAGAGATCAGAGCACTTAGTGAACAATCACTAATTCAAAACTGACTGAAGGTAAACATTGCATTCTTGAATGAATTCACTTACGGCCCGATCCTACCACGACGAGTTTTCAGGGAGTTTCATTCTCATTAGAATATCGGTATAAAAGTTTTCAGGGAGTTTTATTCTCATTAGAATGAAACTCCCTGAAAACTCGTCGTGGTAGGATCGGGCCTAAGATGCCGAAACATAAATCCTCATAATATCATGTTTTTAACTAACATGTTATTATTTGGTCTGCAATGATGTTTCTAGATGAAGCGCACCAGATTTCATACAAGAGGAAAATGTATGTTTGGGCTCGTAATTGTAGTACCTACATACCACGTGTTTCAAAATTCATAAGTTGACCTATTAACTGGTCGCCATTTTGTAACCGAATATCACAGAGGGTTCCATTGGGAGGATCTACTTAAACGTAAGGTCGTTCATAATATATGATGAAATAAATTTATATTTTGCCACTTACCGCCTTTTTTTCTGGAAGGAACATTTTCGTTTTGAAAATGCCTTTTTAATCATGCGCGGATATAGGGGAGGGCACGGGGGGCACGTGGCCCCCAGTTTTTTTAAGCGGGCGGTATTTCTCAAATTTCATTATACCTAATCATGTAAATTTTTTTAAAAAAAAATCAAATAAATGGTGATCCGCTGTGTCTTTTATCCAATTGAGGGGGGGGGGGGCACGGGCCCCTAAATAATTCCCATTCTTGATGCTAAATAGAAATACGTAGGTAAAAAAAAATTATTAAAAATTCTGTCATCCGCCATGGCACTTTTTTTTCATCACTCTTATAAAATCGCTTATCACCCTTATGAAAGGTATTTGTGGTAAGCTCTACAGCTTTTAACAAATTAGACATCGTACCCTGATAAACATTGTATTAAAAAGTATTGCCCAGGACTCGAACCCCCCAGTCCCTGGGTTACGAGTCTCTACCCCTCCCCCCTTTAAATTTTCTATTAAGTATATTGTGCGATTGTGCAGTGTGCACCCCCAAAATAAGAGAGCTATATCCGCGCATGTTTTGAATAAAAATAGAAATCATTTGTGGCTAAAATTATGCTTCAATTTTTCAAAATCTATACCAGGGTGTTTTGTAAACATTGTTTACGACATCTAAATGGGCTCCATTTTTTTTTTAAAAAAAAAGTTTTTTTGCGAGAAACGGACACCGCCTATCTCTACTACCTTAGGGACCGTGGATGGATGTTTTACATATTTTCCTGAAGGTCGACTTTATGCATATTTTTTTTTTATTATTTCGAACTTCTAACTTGAACGGTTCGTGAAAAAATATTAGTGGGCGCTGGCTCTGGTACACCCTGTATACAATTAAACACGACCATTGACACATTTTTTTGTGTTATTATGTCACAACTTTGGTGCCCACTGTATTGTTCCAATACAATAATTTTCCAATTACTTTGATTTTTCAACTTTACATAATAAAATATTGGCACGGGGTAGCTATGCGCATTTATCTCCATAGCTATCCAATATTCATTGTCTTCACGAGAAATCACAGTGAAAAATTATTGCCTGTCGGGAATCGAACCTGGGTCTCTTGAGTGTAAGACTAGTGCAGTGTCACCACTGAGCCATATGTGCTGGTTTTGGTCCTTTTTGTTGGAACCACCCTTCAGCTTCATCTGCATCTTAGTGTATCTTGCATCTTGTCACGCGATGATAGCTCCCAATCAGTCGCCCTATTTTTGTTCCATTGATACACTTAGGTTTCACCATGCATAACGTTTTTCAGTTTATCTATGTGCTCCTTATATTTTTACCTTTGTTTCCGAAATTCGGTAAGTAAGTTGGTTGAGGTCTATTTTTAACACCATGCAAATTACGTTGTCCGTCTGGTTTTCTTTTTCTGCTTCAATAATTCTCAAACGCTTTGTTTGGTTTTGATGAAAATTGACTTTCATTGTTTGGTATTCAATATGTTCATAGAATTAGCAAATTAGTTTTGGGGCGCATTTAGCCACCTGTGTGGTCAAATGAAAGCTTATCGTCTCTATAACATCTATTGGTCATTCGAGATTGGGGTTTTACCTTCCATTCGCTGGAAACTTACAAACCAGTTACCCACATTGACCTCAGCCGGCCTGAAAAGCATCACGAGGGCCCGAACCTACTTGGACACCAATTTGGTAAATCCTCGCTGGACGTTGCTCAACCCCGGTGATTTAACGGGAACTAGTGTATTCAATATATCATTGACAATGGCTACTTTAATATTTACCTAATTCGATACCACTGGAATACGATAACACTGGGATGCGACACAAGGCCCGAATGGAGCAATAGTTTTTAAGGATAAACTTCGAGTTTTTACCAAAAATCGAGCATGGTTGATCAAGAAGTTTCCTCTCTGGTTTAGGGGACCTTCATCTTAACGCTTATATGATAAACAAAAATTTTCTTTCATGAAATCGCTTATCCTAAAAACTCTTGCACCATTCGGGTCTTATGCCAAATCCTGGAATAGGTAGGTACATAATAAAATGTATACAACTTTGCATAAATATTAAATCTAAGGGGCACTACACAAATACGTTCGCAGTGTTTTAAATGATTTATTCTGACTTTCTCTCCCCCTCCTCTTTCACGCTCACTTCTCCCCCCTCTCACCCCCTCATTCTCGCAATTCCTTTCTTCTTCTCTTTCTCTCCCCCTCCCCACCCTCAGCATAGTCGTCTAAATCGTTTGAAGTTTTGTTATGTAATAGGTATATTTATAAAAAATAATACTAGGTGTGTCCGTGGACAAAAACGGGCGGAACCATCCGTTTCACCTCGAATTATCGCGCACCACATAAACTTTAGCCTTGCTCCATTATTCCGTTAAAACAAGATTTTTTGAGAATACCGCACCTTTCTTGATTGCATCGTGTCGTTGAGTAGTAGGTCCTAATATTTAAAGCGCAAAATAATAGGCCGAAAAATCGGAAACGGTTCAAGATATCGTTCTGAAAACAGATATAATATGCACCCTTGGGTATATGCAGAATATGAAGAAAAAAATTTGGTAATAATCGGTTGAGTAGTTTCGGAGGAGTAGGGTAACAAAAGTTTGCAGTTTGTAGGGAGTATAAGGCTACGCTTCGCTCCGCCCAATAAATTTAAAATTTGAGCTCTAAGTTTCCTTATTGAAAACAATAAAACAAGATCCAAAGTATCTGAGCAATAAAAATGGGGGTTCTTAAAAATCTGGTGTGAACGTCACACAATTTTCGGAGAAAGTATTGTACTGGGCCGAAATTTTCGATGTCGAGTTTTCAATAGATAACGAAACACGTTTTCAGGTTTCCAGAGCCCAAATTTGGCGTTTCAAACAATGTTTCGTATGTATGTGTTAAATATGGGGGTTCTTATTTAAAAAATATGGCGTGAACATCAGGCGGCTTTCTTTAACAGCTATAAAAATAAACAATGGTACGGAAAACCGTACTAGACTTTCTTTTCCTTTAATCATTTATCAGACTAGGATCGAATGTAGATGTTGCTCTTCTAAAGTTTGAAGTCTTTTAGTGATGTTATTATCATATTTTTTCTGCTGACGTTGACCTTTCTACTAAAAAGATTTGGCAGCCTCCGGCTGTTTACGTTGCTCTGTAGTGATAATAGTATTATTTTAAAAAGATTTGGGAGCCTTCAGCTGATGTGAAGGTGTGAACGTTTCTTTTTGGTGATAAGTTTTGTCGTATATTTCGCCGTTCTTACGAGAACGGTTAACTTTATCGAAACAGTTTATGAGACTTCAATTAGCGAACATTCAATTTCTGACAAAATTATTTAGGGGTTTTTGTTTTCTTGCAAATATCTCGAGAACGGTCCATACTACCGAATAAATTTTTGGACTTAAATTAAGGGAAATTAAAATTTCGGTACGATTAATTCTATAGCTTATTTCCTATCTCTGACCGTTTTCTAGACATAGAGATAGTGCAGGAAATGTGGATTTTTTTTTTTTTTTTTTACATATTTTTAAATATCTCAAGAACGTTGTCTTTAACGAATCTTTTATATCGCTAAATTGAACGACATTAATTTTTCCTACAAACCGTACCATACGTCCTATCACTGCCCATTTCTGAGATATAGATATAAAATGATGTGTGTAAAATCGAAAATTTTGTTTCTGTATACCTAAGATATCTCGAAAACAGTCAGAGATGTGAAAATATGTACAACCATTGGCTTGTAGGAAATTATTGTTTAAATAAGTCTTATAAAAAAAAAATCGATAAAAATAACCGTTCTCGAAATATTTGCAAGAAAACAATTAAAAAAACTCAAAATTCAAGATGGTTTCTTAAAAAAGTCAACTTTTCATAACATTTATAGGAGAGTAGACCTCTAATATTTTCAACAAAATTTATCATAAATTTTTTTAAAGCCATTTATTTACAATTACTGGACTATTCCTACATTTCGAAAACGTCGAAAGATATGAGGAAAACTTAAATTATAATTTTTTCAGAACTAATGTTGATTAAAGTCCATAAACTCTTTCGATAAAGTTAACGGTTCTCGAGATATTTGAAAAAAAAATAACCTAAAATCCAAGATGGCGTTCGATAAAAGTCAAAATATTACGCAACCGCCCACCTCGAGACTTTTTATAATTTAAATGACGGAGGTCTGAGCTAATATTCTTAGCCAAATTTAGAACTATATCATTTAATATTTTTTTAAACAATTTTTTCAACTAAAATTCACATTTTTTTAGGTTTAGCCTTTGAAAGATTTGGATGTCTATTTGATGACGACAACTATGCTGTGAATTTAAATTCTGTCTTTGATGCTCAGTATGGTGACCCAATTGAACCCATGCAGATTTCTGATGAGAATGCACTACATGAGATCGTCAATACTACTAAATCATGTCTAAAATATGTTCTTGCAACCTATCCACATAATGAGCTTGACTCGTTTTTAAAGTAAGAGACTAACCAGAGAGGTTAGGAAACTATTTTACACCCCTACTTCGCCTGAACAATCAAAGGAATATAAATATTTACTGACATAAAATATTTAGTATATACCTACCTACTAGTTATGAGTTAACAAATAAAAAAAATTAACTATGTTTCCAATTGACTAAATATTTTGTATTTGCAAATGTTATATACCTATTGTACATTTTTACAGGAGATAAAGAATTTAAAAAAGATTACATTATAAAATTTACAAATTATTGACATGTTTTTCTGAGGATGACAAATGTTGTTCTGAGGATGTCTCCATGTCAACTCAATTTGTAAATTTTATAATGTAACTTTTTTTAAATTTGTAAACTTTGCAAATACAAAAAATTATTTCGTTAAGAGCAAACATAAATAAGTCAATTTTTATTTATTTGTTACTAAAGGAGTACCCGAACTTCGTAAATAAATTATTTGACTGACTTATATTAGTCATAATCATGTCACCGAAGTACAAACGTTTCAGCACGTTCTCAGGGCATACGAAACAAAGATTATACATATTACCTACACGTTTGTTAACTTATGTAGAACATGGAAACATGGGGAGTAGTAACGTGTTGTTAAGCTGCGTAGAACTTGTTGGGAGTAGTATTAGGTTAAGTTCCAAAGAAAAAAAAAATGCGTGTTGAAGTCTGCGCTTGGCTAGGTTGCACCCAGCCTAACCTTGCGCAGCCTCCAACAAGATTTTTTTTTGGAATATAACACAATACTACTAACAACACGTTCTACCCAAAAAACTTGGTGGTGCTTAGGTCAGTTCTATGATTTGCATATGCATAAGTATTGCATAGCACGAAAGTTTGGTTGCAATAAATTAAGCGGTTTTCAAAATATTGAGGACAAACGATTTGACGACCTCTCAAATACCCTTTAGGGCATATAATTATATAGAATGCGACAAAAGTTTGTTCGCCATAACTTAAGTCGTTCTCATAATATTGAGGAAAAGCAAAATTCCAAGATGGCGGCCTCACATGGTCCATAAAATGTATGACTTAGTGTGATCAAAAGTAGAATTCACAAATGTTTGGTGGCAATAACTTAAGCAGTTCACAAAATATTGAGCAAACGAGAAATTCCCAGATGGCGGCCTCACATGGCCCCGCTCACAAATTATATGTCTCAATGTGATCAAAAGCCGGTAAAAGTGAGAGTATAACATCTCATAAAAGTTTTGGTTTAAGCGGTTCTCAATTTCTGGAGGAAAAGTGAAATTCCAAGATGGTTAATGTCTCTTTATTGGTCATTCGAGACGGGAAATATTTGATTCGATGCCAGATATAAGTAGCAGCATTTGGAATAGCCAAGATGGGGGATCTTTGGTCGTACGTATGGAACCTATTGCCTGTGAAGTCCGAGTTCATTGGGTCAAATGGATCACATTTTCTATTGAAAAAAATTTTATTCATGTTATTCAATCATTTTTTTGCTGAACATTTGTTTTTAATATCTCTTTTACCTTCCGTTTGCTGAAAACTTACAAAGCTACCCACATTGACCTCATCCAAACTGGGTTAGCCCAAAAAAATAGCAAGCATTACGAGGAACCCACACGTGGACACCCAGTGATCTAACAACTGGTGTATTCATCGTCCCATAGACGCTGGCTCTGATCATTTTGTTTGTCAGTTTTTACAGATATTATAAAGAAAATCGAGCATATTATAATCATATTTTAGACCTTTTCAATACTTATCATCCACCCTTTATGCCGAATAAGGTGTGCTATGGTCATGCAATAGAAGTTATGAATCAATTAATTAATGAAACCAATGGGACGGTGGCTCCACACGTATATCTGGTCACGTCGGCCCTTGACATCCCATTAGACAGTTTGAATAGTTTTAGAATGAACAATGGCCATCCAACAGTGCATTTCGACCATCAACATATAGCAGGTAGGTGTATGGAACGCAAACTGGAGTATTCTTTTAGAATATGTTGACACCCCATAATACGCGGGGCCCAATTTTGCTGTCATAATTGATTTTTCGTTAGCAACTTTCATTGGGGATTAGAATATTCCATGAATGACTCATTGATATGAAAAAACGTCAAATTAAGTTTTAGGGCATATAGTTTCCGCACAGATAAAGCATTTAGGTAACAGGTGGTCCCGACAGTATTTTTCTGCATCTGTTTTGTGTGTGTCATGGCGTGAATGAAGATATATCAAAAAATGAATGAAGTTTATAGATGTAATCTAGGATGATTGTAGTCATAATGAAATATGAATTTAAAGTAAAATAAGTGTCAACTATAAAACTATTGTTTCCAGACAAGAGCGCATTTGTCTGTTAAGACACCGTCAACTTCACTCAACAATGTCTTATCAGCCGAAAGCGCTTGTGTCTCAAAACAATATTTTTGTAGTTGATACATAATTTTTTACTTTCGTTATCCTATAAAAAGGAAAGTATTGTAATGGGCTGAAAATCTGAAAATCGAGTATTTGATGTCGAGTTTTCAATGCCAAAACATGTTTTGGGGTCCCCAGATCCCAAATCTCGAGTTTCCGCCTAAAACCAGAATGGAAAGAGCTAGAACTTGAAATTTGGTGCCTATTCATATCAATTGCATACAAGAAATTGAAAAATATAATTTAGGTTGAATTGTAATATATTGTTGGCCACTAATTAGAGATTGAAGGCCGCTTTTTGGCGGTTCCGCCTAAAATCTTGCTTCCTATCAGAGCTGTAGCAGATTTTCAAAGCGAAATCTACAACCACGGGTCCTCTCCCGTGGAAACCTCAGGTAAATCAATTTCGTCAATATTTTTCAGCTGTCTTGAAATTTAGCATTGATGGCATCATTGGATACATTATGATGGACCCAGGAATAGGCATGGCTGACGCTCCTGTTATTATGGAAAATGGAAATCCTCCACACCAAAGTAACAAAACGAATCCCATCTAGCTCCACGGAACTAAAAATTGACATTTCCCCATAGACAGGTCACTTCTACAACTCTTTTCCTAATATTTAAAGATCTTTATCTCCGGAAAGGTGCATTTCCGGGCACATGTTTATAGAACATTATTAAGCCCAAAAATAATGTACCCACCGAGGACCGAGGGGAGCAGGCCTGCTTAATTAGGTGACGGTCCTCAGCCCGTGTAAATACAGAAGGTTTGGTGTTAGACAGGACATAATGTAGCCACCGAGGGGAGCAGGCCTGCATAATTAGGTGACGATCCTCAGCCCGTGTAAATACAGAAGGTTTGGTGTTAGACAGAACATAATGTAGCCACCGAGGGGAACAGGCCTGCTTAATTAGTTGACGATCCTCAGCCCGTGTAAAGACAGAAGGTTTGGTGTTAGGCAGGACATATTGTAGCCACCAAGGGGAGCAGGCCTGCATATTTACGTGACGATCCTCAGCCCGTTTAAATACAGAAGGTTTGGCGTTAGGCAGGACATATTGTAGCCACCAAGGGGAGCAGGCCTGCTTAATTAGGTGACGATCCTCAGCCCGTGTAAATACAGAAGGTTTGGTGTTAGGCAGGACATTCAGCCTGCCTTAAAAAACTCTGCTTCAAATATAAGATGAAAAGTCATTAAATCTAAACGCAGTTTCTACGTATACATACTATGAGAAGCAAGAGAGGGATATCGTGCCAGAATTGTGTACGGATACAGGGAGTAGGCACAGAAAGGAAGGTTGTGGCATGGTAGAATTAAGCAACACCCTAAATAGAGTTCGGAAAAGTTAAAGAAAATATTGAGATCAAAAATCACCCTAAAACATTTTGCAAGTATTTAGAAACAAACGTTATTTTTGACGATAACTGTAGGTAGTATAGGTATTACCTATTTTGGTTTATTATTTTCAAAAACAAACCTTTGGAATTGACTACGAAATATACCACACTCAAAAATTGATATTTTATGAGAATAGAGTGGATCAAAAAAATTGGAAAAATTTACAGAAATTGTAAACAAATCTGTAAAATTCAATTGTTTTGTAAAAAATCGATTCTGGATAAAGAGAGAACTAAATGCCTCAAATTTCACTTTTAGCTGAGGTATTTTGTAATGGTGTTAATAAGTTTTTAATTAATTTTAATGAGTTCCCCTATTTTTTAATTTTTACAAAAATAGGTCAAAATTGCAAATTCTTGACTTTTTTCGGTTTCGTCAACCGCTTTGCAGCAGATCAAGATCATGTCCGATATTGACGAGTGATACATTTTTGGAAACGTCTATCTAAAATTCTAAATCATAACTTTTGCTATTGTGATTTAGAATTCGAGAAATCAAATTTTTCGATCCAACCTATAGGTAATATAGTATCCAAAAATTGAATAAATAAATCCATTCGTCTGCTGTAAGCGACAACTTTGCCAAATATTGATAAAATTTGGTATGCACCTTGGTTCCATTTGGAGTCTAATTGTTTTCCATGATTTCAGGAGTTGGTACATCAACATTCTCCGAGACAGGTGCAGCAGAAGTAGAATTTGAAATGTTACAGTATTCTCAAAGGAAATACATTTTAGGCTATAACAAAGATAGTTTAAATTGTATTAAGGACACTGATATTTATTATGTGGACGTTCCATTCTGTTCATTTATGGATACCACTATTAAGAGACAACTGGTTGATGTAGGACGTACCATTGTCGGAAGAAGTGATAGAGGATATCCCCAAGCTCAGATATCTTTCAAATTATCAAAAGAACCTGATGATGCGGAGCCATATTATTTTAAACTTACTGAGTTTACTAGGAATAAAAAGATAACTAAAAAGTGGTACTTTGATAATTTCCCTTACAATGGAGAAGTGGTGAGTAAAAACCTATATTATGTCCCTCTATTTTGGTTTATATTTTCAAAAATCAACCTTTGGAATCGTCACGAAAAACCCCTTAAAAATTGATGTTTTGCATTTCTAAAGTTTGAAGACTTTTAGTTATATTATTATTATTATATTTTTTCTGCTGACTTTGACCTTTCTTTGAAAAAGATTGTGGACTTTGCTATTTAGTGATAGTATGATAATCTATGAAAGATTTTGCAGCATTCGGCTGTGGACTTTTTCCCTTTAGTGATACCTGGTATTACTTTGAAAAGATTTGGCAGCCTTCAGGTGTGGACATTGCTCTTTAGTGATAGCATTATTTTAAAAAAGAGTTTTTCTATATTCTTAGAATTATGCACGGCAGTAGCTGAGTAGGGAGTAGCAGATTTCAGGGACAAAAATTTCTACAAAAATTGTCAAATATAATACTTGGGTGACTGTGCATACTTAATTTTATCAAAATTAGACGAATTTGATTTTTTTTCATTTGTGGGCCCCTACCGTGGCTCCAAAATCAAAATTTCTACAAAATACCAAAAATTGTCAAATATAGGTAATACTTGTGCATACAAAAAAATGTTCAAATTTTCTGCACGATTACAATACACTTATCTCTGAAATTAAAAAGAAAATGTTTTCAAGGTCACTCCCTTCTCTCCATCTCCTCTATATGCTTATCTATAATTTCCTCAAATAATTCCAATTCTTCTCTATAAGGTTCACTCTCTTCTTCTCTTCTCTCCATCTCCTCCATATGCCTATCTATAATTTCCCCAAATCATTCCTAGTCTTCTTTTTCTCTAAATTTCACAAATATACTCTCACATGTTCTTTTCATTACTAACGTCTGTAAGTAGGTTTGCACCTTTCTTTTATTTCCAATTGTCTTATATACGTGTATGATTTAAAATGCTTTGTTGCCAATCCGTCCCATGTGATTACTATCGGTATCAGTATTACTTTTCCGAAATTATGTATTGATGTTAACTCTTTCCCCACTAGTTCGTATTTTCGTGCTTTTAATAGTTCTGTATTTGGTAATGTATTCTTGTTTGTAATTCCCACTTCTATAATTATTGGACGGAGCGAAGCGTACCCTTATTGGCCGGAACGAAGCGTAGCCTTATACTCCCTAAAAACTGCAAACTTTTGTTACCCTACTCCTCCGAAACTACTCTTTTGTTCCATATTTTGCATATATCAATTTTCAGAAACATATTTTGAAATCGGCCGATTTTTTGTCCGATTTTCCGATTTTTTTTTACCAAACTCAGCAAGTCAGTGTTCGATATCTTAAGCTTTGTCGCGACAACACATTTACTCATAGCGAGAAAGTTGTAGGAGTTATATTAATCGTTAATTTAGGACATAATTTGCAAAATTATGACCAGCCATTCTCGAGTTACTGGTTCGAATGCGAGATCGCGCAAAATAAAATTTAAAAACTTACTTGTTTAGCCAAAACGTAAAAATACTAATAATTGTTTAAGCAAAATATCAAAATTTGAATGGACCCCCCCCCAAAAAAAAACCTTAGGTTAGACTTTCGATGCCACGATTGCAATTATGACCAGCCATTCCATGTTCGAATGAGAGATCCGGCAAAATAAAATTTAAAAAATCTGGTGTGAACATCACATAATTTTCCTTATACATTTTTATATATAATTTCCTAACAGTCAAAGGACACATAAAATGATGTTGTCTGAAGAGTTAACTCTTTCAGTATTTGCCTTCCTCAATAGGTGTGGGTTTCTTCTGTTTATCCACATCACCCAGGAGGTAACAGAACAAATGCATTTATAGAGGAAATCGCCAAGAGTTCTAAGAAAACCTCTGTTAGTTTATGGGATCCTGTTCTTTGTAAGAAACAGGATCACATAATCATCCGAATAAATATCATTCGAATAGCCTCTTACATAGTTACAACCTAATTAGTAAGCAATGAACTTCAAATTATGAGGAAAACAAAAAAATACTAAACAAATTCTAGCTCTTACCATTCTGGTTTAAGGCAGAACCGCCAGAAAGCGGCTTGCAACCGTTAATAAGCAATCCGAGTCGTTGTCTACTAACTAACCTAATACAATATTTGATTTATCTATTCTCAGAATACACAGAAAATGTATGTCAAATTAGTAAACAAGTTGAATATACCAGCAGATGATTTAATGCATTCCCTCCTTGAAGTGAAAACCATACCTGAAGCGGGAGATTACTTTCTACAAAACTTGAAAGTTTTACGTGATACATTAAATCTTTAAATTCAAGTCTGAATCTGAAGATGTATACATTGCCCGCCAGTACATTATTCAAGTCTTGCCGCACCTACCGACCTCTACAATTCGGTACTCTATAGTTCACAATCATATTCATAAGCATTTTTTGTGAATAAAATTGTAACTTTATGATTTGTGCACTACATACATATACATAGTCCTAATTACACCACCTTTTCCCCGTAATTAGCATGCGCGGATATAGCCCTCTTGTTTTGGGGGGGGGGGGGCATAATCGCACAATATACCTAATAGGAAATTTGGAGGGGGGAAGGACTCGTAACCTAAAGACCGGGGGGTTCGAGTCCTGGGCAGTACATTTTAATGCAACGTTTATCGAGGTACGAGTACGATACCTAATTTGTTAAAAGCTGTAGAGCTTACCACAAATACCTGTGATGATGAAAAAAAAGTGCCATGACGGATGACAGACTTTTTAACGATTTTTTATTTACGTATTTCTATTTAGTCTCAGGATTGGAAATTATTTAGAAACCCGTGCCCCCCCCCCCNCCCCCTCTCAATATGATAAAAGACACAACGGATCACCATTCATTTGATTTTTTTTTTAAAAAAAATAGGTGATTATGTATAATGAAATTTGAGAAACACGGCCCGCTTAAAAACTGGGGGCACGTGCCCCCCCCGGGCCACCCCCTATATCCGCTCATGGTAATTAGTATGAAATTGAACAGTTTGATCGATGTGTCAGAATTTATTCATACAATCCATGAAACACTTTGAAAAATTAAAATTACACTACGCAACCAGAAAATTATTTATACGTATAGGAAATAACAACCAAAGTGGTCTTTCTTATGTTTTTGAAGTAAATACAAGACGGGATTTCCCCGGTTTTATCGTTGTTCTATATTTATCTCTCTCTCAAAATTAATGCCACCACGCGGCGTATCCCTGCAACAGAACGATCCCGACTTGGCTCCCACGGCGTCCTCGTCGCGCTCGTGCAGCCCATTCGGACAGACACACCTACAGCGAATGTAAATCTTTGAATAACATGTTAATTATAAGTGTTAAAAAATATTAACTTTTAAATAAATTAAAACAAAACACTTAAAACGTGATGGCATTAAATGTCGACTCGACTAGACAATAGCGAATGTCCCGCGGCGCAACCATACGCGATTTCCCAAATAATTGTGAAATCAATATCTATGTGGTGAAACATAGGTTCAAGTGGGGTAAGCCAAATATTTTTTTCATGGTTGATTTTCATAGAATGCAATTGATGCAAAATTTAGGGCCTATTTTAAAACTCCACTCAAGTATGAGATATCACTACGACTACAAATTAGCGAAGAGCCCACTCGCACTTGTAAAATTTCTGTTTTTGTATTCTAATTAAACACTCAAGTAGCAAGTGACACTTCAAGCACAGAGTCAATCTATGATTGAACCGTCTTCCATTAGACCTGCAGACGGGTGAAATTAATTGAAATTTTTGGAAAACTAATTAGTTTGGTTCAAAATCACTCTCTAATCTGAAAGGTATGAAAAACAATTGAAGACAGTCTCGAAAAACGGTGCAAAGCTGTTCTAGATGACAAAAGTAAAAGTTCGCTCATCGACAGGTCCGGTGTGCGGGAACGCTTAATATTAATTAATGAAATAAATTGACTCGAGTGTCAAATTTTTGGAATGTTCAAGCTTAATATTTTGGTATGTGAAAACTAGACTTAAGGCGAAGTGCAAACTCCGCCTATTGAAAGTTGCCTAAATTTACAAGTGTCGGATTTTCATTCCTTGAGTGGTGGTTATGGTTCCTTTAAAAAAAAAAAAAAATCTTAAAATGTTTAAAAATCTGTTTGTTTATAGTAATGACTATACCATGGCAAAAAAATATTATTTTCTCACTTCTAAAATTAGGCAAGTCATGTACTCATAGAAAAATGTAAAAAAGTATAATAATTATACATGAAATCAAGACCAAACACTCTTGACTATATGTTCTACAATTTTAATACATATTATTCGATACGCGTATTTCGGATTTTACTCCATTATCAAGAACAATAATGGAGTAATATCAGAAATACGCGTATCGAATAATTATATTAAAATTGTAGAACATAAAGTCAAGTTTATTTTATCATTTTCATTTCTTGCATTTGATAGTTCTACCAAGTGTTCTAAAGGTTTTCTTTCTCTTTGAAAATAATTATGTACCTATCCACATCACCGACAGTCATGAGAAGTATCGCGGCACAACTAGACCAACGCTAAAAATACCGCTCACGGCGAACGGCGAACTCTGTGTGGTGTACAGGGTATGGCGGCGGACGAAATGTATTTTTTTATTCCATTTTTGGATACTACATACTTGAGACTTATTATATGTACGAGTATCAAATGTTTGGGTTCATTTCATTTATAATGGCGTCATCACCAGTCGATGGTTGCCAGGCATTGCTTAATATTGTCCATCCACATTATTCTCGGTCATCCTTGGTCCATGTGGTATGGGTACTTCAAGTGCTTCTTCCAAAACATCCTTCAAGAGTGACTCCCCTGGTTCTTTCTGAATTTGATTTTTCTTTCCTTAATGGTGTTTGGGAGTTCCAGTTGTGTTTTCTGCATTCTTCTCAATATTGTACTGTTGTTAAATTTGTCCAGGTTTGCGTTGGAACTTAGAACCTAATTTTATTAGACAGTAAAATAATAAACCCAAGTGCCACATTAGTTGAGTTTTCTCCCTTCCATGTAACACTGACCCAACGCTAGCTATGTAAAGCTGTCCAACGTAAGAATTATTCAATTGTTTTATTCCGACCTGTTTTCTCAAATTACATCTTTCATTAAGATTTAAGAATGTATTTTACAAACTCTTCATCTTCAATAACAGATCCCAATTGTTTTATTATCCCAAACAGTTTGGTGTCTTCTATTTGCAAACGACCAGAAATAACTTTTAATGTTTTTTGATTTTGAGAATCTAATTCCTGAAATTTTTACAATAAAATTAAAATCAGTTTTTTGTCCTGGATGGTCCTGAATGTTGAAATTGTTTACAAATGTTGATCATATGGTCCAAAGTAATAGAAATGGCATATTTGGAGAGTATGGGACACTTGGAGGGATAGATATTTCAATTGACCAAAGTTTCAGAGACCTCTATGTTAATGATACGCACGATTTTTCCGCTTTAATGGACTAATGAACACCTCCTTTCAATATCGACATGATCTCTGAAAAATACTAATAACAATAACCTCTTCTCTCCTAAAACTTTCAAGATCAACTGTACCTACTATGAACAGATGTATGGTATTGTGTAACGTAATCACTAACACTCCACAGAAATTAGACCCCAGGAATCTATACACTGACTCACTGAGTCAACACAGCGGTTGCTCCGTTGCTCTCTCTCTCCCTCTCTCCCTCTCTCTCTCTCTCTCTCTCTCTGGAATTTATGGGAGATCTAGTATGTATTCCCATTCTCATCAATTTTTCGATAGTTGCTACCGTTTGGGCTGTGGTAACGGAAGAGACAACCTATGGGTACAAGTGCATCAATTTCTGATTCATCTAGATGAGCCTGGATGCAACGATTGCTCTTAAGAGCGGATTTTTAAATTTCCGGTTACGTCAAGTCCTGATACATAAAATCCCTGCAAAGTGAATTCTCTACTTACTAAAGTCCTGATACATAATTTCCCTACATACTTCAAGTCCTAATTCATAAATTCCCCACTTACATCAAGTCTTCACACATGATGTACGAGTAGTCCTTAAATAATACCTATAAGTTTCCTACTTTCTTCAAGTCCTGACACATAAATTTCCTACTTGCTTATACTCCTGATGTATAAATTCCCTACTTACTTCCAGTCCTGACACATAAATTTTCTACTTACTTCTACTCCTGATGTATAAATTCCCTACTTACTTCTAGTCCTGACACATAAATTCTGTACTTACCTCTACTCCTGATGTATAAATTCCCTACTTACTTCTAGTCCTGACACATAAATTCTCTATTTACTTCTATTCCTGATGTATAAATTCCCTACTTATTTCTAGTCCAGACACATAAATTCTCTACTTACTTCTACTCCTGATGTATAAATTCCCTACTTATTTCTAATCCAGACACATAAATTCTCTACTTACTTCTACTCCTGATGTATAAATTCCTTACTTACTTCTAGTCCTGACACATAAATTCTCTACATACTTCTACTCCTGATGTATAAATTCCCTACTTACTTTTAGTCCAGACACATAAATTTTCTACTTACTTCTATTCCCGATACATGAAATGTATTAAAATATTCCTCTCTGATTTCCGTTTCAAAGTAATAACCATGTTCTTGGTGCTCTTTCCATTTCGGTTCTATGAAAGTAAAACTTGACACGTTCGGTTGTACATTTACAAATATTCCAGCTTCGGCTTCACCATCTTCGTAACGTCTTGTCACCAAAGTTCGATAGGGAGAAATGAGTTTGTACTTTTCAGTAGTATCCATGAATGAGCAATAGGGACGACCTACATAAATTATACATCCATCATCTCTAAAAGATTGTTCGATGGGCCTTCTTTTGGCGTTCACAACTTTAGAAATAATAAAATTATTATCATTATCGAGATGTGTATAGACAATATTTCCAAGTCTTGATGTCAGGCCTGAAAAAATTTATAAAAAGAAAATGTAAATAACAGAGGGGGTTAAACAAAAGGATATACAAATGGACATATCGGAAGAAGATATCTATGATAGAAATAATCTGAGAGAAAAAAATGAAAAAACTGCTGAGTATGGACAGAAGAAATGAGGGAGCACAGAATGGATCCTACCCTTTAGTTGCGTTTCTTGACATGACCAAACTCGGCACAGGATGTAAAGGAACTGGACACGGTAGTTATCGCCTACCTGATAAACCCAATCCATCTGCCACCGATATGGGGCACACAAATTTATTCTTATCTTCATGTTTCAACATTCTATTAAATTTCGTGTAACCTAAAAAGAACATATTACAAGAAATCAAATTATTGTCTTCGATAGTTCAGCTTTTTTATTCTGAAAAACTAGCTGATACCCGACGAATTTTGTTTCGAGAAGATGAGAGAAAAAAATTAGAATAAATCTGACTTTTACATTAGTTATCATATTACCGGGGTACAACCCTTTAAACGCGATCAGAGCATACCACATATAGATTACATATTATCTACACGTTTGTTAACCTAATATGTAAAACATGGGGAATAGTAACGGGTTGCTAAACTACGTAGAACGTGTTAGGCTGGGTCTACCACGCAGCCTAACCTTGCGCAGCCTTCAACACGCATTTTAATTTTTTTGAAACCTAATCCAATACTACTCCCAACAAGTTCTACCCAACAAACTTCGTGGTGTTAGGTCAGTTCTATGATTTTGATTCGGAACAACCACTTCAATACCATTATATCAACGAAACAAAGCCCAACTTACACCTTACTATACCACATCTATATACAGGGTGCGGCAATTAGTATTTCCACATTTGAAAGCGCTGGCAAATTAAAACGAAATGAGATATTTGAAAAATTATGTATTCTGAAAACTTGTGTATTCTATTTTTTTTATCTATGTTTTGTACATAATGTCGTCCATATGACGGCCTTGGCGGGAGATACACATTTGGAGTCTTTTGCGGAAGTTTTCCATGACACTCGTCAGCATACCAGCTTCAATTTGGATGATTTCTTCCAAAATTGCCTCCTTTAACTCTTCAAGGGTCCTTGGGCGATGTTTGAAGACCTCAGCCTTCAGGTAACTCCACAGGAAGAAGTCACAGAGACTCGAATCTGGCGAGCGCGGGGCCCACGAAATGTCATGCCGTATTAAGGAGATCACGTGACCTGGAAACATGTCCTGGAGAATCTCAAGAGAACGATTGGCTGTATGGGCCGTAGCCCCATCCTGCTGGAACCAGAGGTCATCTATGTTGTGCTCGTCCCCGTATTCCTCAAGCTTTGGACGCAAAAATTCCTCTGTCACGGTAACTATAACGCTACCTTCCTCAAAGAAGTAAGGGCCTATGATCCCAATGGCGGACACGGCGCACCAAACCGTAACCTTTGGGCTGTGAAGTGGTCTCCGATGAAGCTCTTGAGGATTTTGGGGTGCCCAGTAGCGGCAGTTTTGCCTGTTGACGCTGCTCGATAGGTGGAAATGTGCTTCGTCGCTCGTCCATAAAACTACAGTGGGTGGTACTTCCTCAAGAATGCTTTGCAACAATCCCGTCTTCTGCCCCAGTCAGCTGGGAGCAATCCATGGACCATAACAATCTTGTACGGGTGTAACTTGTGGTCGTCTCAAGGTTCTGTCTAAAATTTGAAGAGCAGCCGCATGTTTTTGTGCAGAGCGCCTTGGGGACTGCATAATGGATTCCCTCATTCTGGCGATGTTTTCAGAGGTCCTTTTCCATTTTCAAGAGCCTTTTCGTTTCAAATCTAAAGCTGATGATGTGGTCCTAAAGTTGTGAACCCAACTCAGAATTGTTTTTCGTCCAGGAACTGGATCTGTGGATTGCAAACCATACCCTGTGCGGAACGCCCTCTGAGTGGCTATAATGGATTCACTTTTTTTAAAAAACACCTCGACAACGAACGCACGATGCTCGCGTGACCAAACAATTGGAACAACTAAAAACTAGATGTCATTTCGTGTTCACTATCACAAACCCCTCGCTCCTCTCTACTATTCCCCTCCCACGATTTTTTGAAATGTGGGAAAACTAATTGCCGCAACCTGTACTTTGGGCGAAATTTTACCAATTATTATTATAGACAAAGTAGAAATCATTTTGGGGCAGTGGCGGGTACAGGGCGATCGTCCCTATCGTCACCCTGTATCCCTTTCTGTTTTGGAACATCTCGGAAGAAAATCTGAAATTTCTCCCCCGCTTACTGATTAAATGACTTGATACCTGTCTGGAATGTATCTTCGAGTCTATGAACGGGAACCAAACTCTCTAATGTAAAGGAATCGTAAAAATTTTCGGGCCTCTGGAAGTAGTCCGCCAATAAAATAACTATTATGTTAGGAAAATTTGACTCCACGTCTAAAAATATGTAACCATATTTAATAGTTTCCATTACTTCTCCATTATCAAGAGACTGTTCTATGCTATAAGAAATATTTATTGCAACTGAAACCAAATAAATTTAAAACAATAACAAACAAAGGAGGATTCAGGTCCCCAGTTAAGGGGGGGGCGATACTTCTCCATTATCAAGAGACTGTTCTATGATATAAGAAATATTTATTGCAACTGAAACCAAATAAATGTAAAACAATTACAAACAAGGGAGGATTCCCCAGTTGAATGGGGGGGGGAGAACTCGAGGCTCAAAATGAATGTCAGTAGTATTTATAAACACAAAATTTGAGAAAAGTGTTTCCAAGTTCAATTTGTTCCGGGGGGGGGGGCATCGCCCCTATCGCAGGAGTTACCAATACCAGGAATGAGCAGAACTGAAGAGAGTAATCACAGAACAAAAGATTGTGGAATGGTAAAATTAAGGAAAGCAATGTTAACCCCAAATAAATTTGGGAAAAGGTGGAGTTGAACCAGGTAGAATCCTGAAACTCCCCCTTGGCGTGTGGCATGTTTATATAAGCGTAGAACATTGCAAAGAACTTTAATTGAACGTTCAAGCTCACCTACTATGCCCTCCACTGTTTGGAATTATGTTTTACAATCTATAAACTTACAAGCCGGCTTCATTAATTTTACAAATGCTCTGTTCCAAACCAAAAGTGGAAAGTCATCAGCAGTTTCTAATCATGGACACAGAAAAAAGCGAGAGTTACCAATGCCAGGAAAGGGTAGAACTAAAGAGAGTAAGCACCAGAACGAAAGGTTGTGGCAAGGGCGTAGCCAGCATCTGGCCTAGGGGGGGACAGCTGAGATTTTCATGTCGGGAGGGGGGGTCGATAAAGTAAATCGGTACTTATTTAATAATAAACCCCCAGGGGTAACTGATGATTCAGTTATTGGGGAGGGGCGACCCCAGGGCCTGTGATAAATATCGATAAAGGAAAGTGCCAAACCGGCGAAATTCAACTAGCAGGAGGAGTTTTACAATGGAAAAATATACGGAAAGCCCAAAAAAAAACAGATGGAACCTATACGTTTGTAACGTTTGTTAATTTTTTTGAATTTTCCCACCAAATTTACCAAATGCGATTCAACGATGCGACAAGTTTGCCACAGTTACATTTGATTGTTCACAGTGGGGCTGTTGGATTAGGGACAAAATGCGGCATTTATCGTATTTCGGTACTTGATGACTTTTTTGCTTCCAAAAATCATTTTATCTAGTGTAAATTTAAGTTGCCCCTTCCGTGCTGCATACTCTCGAGAATTTCTAGGGGGGGGCAGCTGCCCCCACCTGCCCCCCCTTCCTACGCCCATGGGTTGTGGCATGGTAGAATTAAGGAAAGCAATGCCCACCCCAAATAGAATTGGGAAAAGGTGATTTGAACCAGGTGGAATGCTCAAATTCCTTCTTAAGTACGCCATGTTTATATTTGGAAAAGCATGATCAAACTAGTCGATGTTTGTAACCTATAACTAACTTAGTTGGGCATCATATTTTTTTTTTCACTTTTTAATGAAACGTCTATGTGGCCAGGGGGTTCGAATCCTGGTCGGGTTAAAAATTTTAAAAAGGTTTTTTTTAATCAAACGTGTCGGTTTATACGCGTACCTCAAGACGAACGGCAATGTCAACATGAAAGATAGTTTGTATGTATATTCGGTATTTAGACCCACTTTTTTCTGCCACTCCCTGATGACTTTTTGGTATTTTTATTTTTTATTCCCAATGGGGCATGCATGGCAATAGAAGGTGTTTCCCCCAAATACGATGATATAATTCTACGTTTTACGACTATCATCTTAATATTAGCAATAAGTTAAAACCAGGCAAAAGTGATTTATTTCGTAATTCACGTACAATGCAAGTCTATACAGTTCATGAAAGAAATGCAATAGATAGATTTCTTCATAATATTTACATATTTTTTCTTTCAATTTAAGTCCAAAGTGAAAGTGAATGATCTCGGTTTGCAAAACCACGCTCTTGAACACTCTCAGTTGTTCTGATATTAAAATATTCCAGGAGTTGATCATATTAAAACAAGAACACCATTAGGGCGTTGAACCAATGATCTTGGATTACAAGACCACATTCTTGAGCACTGCACACTCAGTTCTGATTTTGAAATAGTGTGCANTGATCTCGGTTTGCAAAACCACGCTCTTGAACACTCTCAGTTGTTCTGATATTAAAATATTCCAGGAGTTGATCATATTAAAACAAGAACACCATTAGGGCGTTGAACCAATGATCTTGGATTACAAGACCACATTCTTGAGCACTGCATACTCAGTTGTTCTGATTTTGAAATAGTGTGCAGTGGTCAAGAACCGAGATCGTTGGTCCAACGCCATTGTGGTTTTTAAATTTGATCAACTCCTGGAATATTTTAATATCAGAACAACGAGCACTCTCGCTCAAGAGCGTGGTTTTGCAATCCGAGATCATTGGTTGAATTTTCAACTGAATTTATTTAAAAAAATAGACTTCAAACATTCCCAATTCTATCTGTGTTTGGTCGGTGCTTTCCTTAATTCTACCACGTCACAATCTTCTGGTCGGTGCTTACTCTCTTTAGCTGTACCATTTCCTGACATGGCAACCCTCCCTTGCTTCTCATAGTATCTATAGAATCTCGAATTTTGGTAAAGACCTTTCGTCATTGGTTTGAAGGAGTTTTTTTATAGGCTGGTTGCCCTTCCAAACACGAAATCTTCCGTATTTACCCGGGCTTACCTAATGAAGCTGTCTTGTTCCCCTCGTTCATGATATTAGAATGATTGTTTAAAAATGCCTCGTAATGCTATGATGCCCTCTTACCAATGGCATGTTTGAAATGATCGTATCTTCTTATTCTTCTAACGTTCATTTTCTTGATTAGGTCTTCTGCTGCGCTCTGTATTGTGGCAGCTAAGAATATACTTTCAGCGACATGTGGGGTTATGTGATTAATACGTGGATCTCCAATAATTCTTTCCATTAAGGCTATGTTTAGATTGGCCACGGATTTCCTCACTTTATAGTTTGAAAAAAACTCGGAAAAGTTTGCAGTAGAATTTGAATATTTTCGGATTTTTTTATGAAAACTAAAAATAAAATAGAAACGGGTAAAGGTTCAAATAAACAGTAATAGTAAGATACAGTGTCTTTGGACAGCGTAAGGGGATACCAGTTCCCAGTTGAGGAGGAGGGACGGTTGAGTCCCTAATTTATAATCCACATAGAAGCTAGAAAAAAAAAAATTGAAAAAAAAACAAACAGAAACAATAAAAAACATAGAAGCTTTATTCATAAACAATAAATTTGGAACGGTTCTATAAAAAGAAATTTTTATAGAACATTATATCCCACCCTCAACTGTTTGGAGTTGTGTTGTGCAATTTATAAACTTATCGCCAAACTACAAACCCAAAGTCCATTCCATCATTATAACACAAGCCGTAATAATTTTGTGCTCCTACAGCACAAACCCTAATAGGTACACTCATTTCTACTGAACGGCATAATAGTGTTCAACAAATATTACCAACAACATCAGGGACTTGTCATTTAAGATGTAACAGGAGGGCAGTGTTTGATCACTCACAATTTGCACTCCAGCAAGATAAAACAATGCTATTTGATAGTCCACATTTATACTTTTCGTTGATATGAAATCTAGTGACCACCCTGTATAATTCCATATCAAAAAAAGTGACTAGTCAAAAGAATGTAGAATTCCATGCTAAATGCGAATATTTGGAAGAAAAAAAAATGGTATTTTCAGACAACCCTGTATCAAAATGTTTTTTTTTTTTCTTTCTTTTTAATAATAGAACACTGTATGTTTCATATTTTGAACTTTTTGAATTTACATAAATTACTGGCTCCGGGTCCTATGAGCATTTATCTTCATAGCTACTTATTGTTTTTACGAGATTAAATAGGCCCAAAACATACAATTCGTAGTGTGAACTTATTGCCCTTGCCAGGGTTCGAAACCGAGTCTCCGGGTTGGGGCCATGGGAGCTAGATGCAACTCACTTTATAAAATTTCCAATTGTGTTATAAGGGATTTGGAAAATCTCCTGAATAATTTCATTGAGTAGGTACATCAATATTTTGGAACTTGTGCCATTCAGTTGTAATGCCCGAATCTTTTCAGAACTAAACCGCGGCTCCCTAACTGGTTGGAACTGAAGCTCATAATCTTCGCTATAAAAGGTACATCCACATCTGTCTATTTCGATAGCTGTAACATCTGAAAATAAGGACAAACTAATAATAAGTCTTCGATAAACCTAGTTCTGATGATGTACGTATGGAACAAGAACATTTAGTATTATAATATCTACCTCAGTATGGTTTTACTTGACGTAGTATCCCAATTCAATTCAACTGAAGCACAAACTTTCTTGTTAAATACCCATGCATATTGAAATGCAGAAAAACTGAGAGCCCAAAACATCGATTTTCATCCTTTGTTCCGTTTGTGAGTGTCTGTAACAATATGTCTCATGAACGGTAACTACATACCAAATTTCGAGTCCTCTCGCACATGCCGTCTCCTTTTTAGGCAGTATTCGTTCAAATTTATGGTTAGCGAAAGAGCTAACCACACATTTGTAACAAAAGACAGGACATTATGGTTACAAGGACAGCCGAGCTAAACTCCATTCTGAAAGAAGCTTTTTCGGAATAGTGTGAGTGGAGTCCCAAGGATACTACATTTCGAGGGTGATTATTTTTACAATGCACCAAGTATGCCAGTTTTTAAATATATTTATTATTCATTTTGTCGGATACTTTCTAACAGACAACGTATTAATATTTGGGTTTCGATAGGGCTCAAACCCAGCCATCCCATGGAATTTCATCTTCATGAATTTTAATTTCATGAAGATGATCAGAGGAATTAGGAAAAACAGCATAATCCTGTTGAACCAGAGGAGTCTGTTTTTGGCCCAAAAAATGCAAGACAAAAATGTTTGAAGATTTTTAAGGTTTAGTATACAAGGATTTAAAATTTCCCCAAAATTTTCCTTTTATTTTTACTTACCGTCTCTTTAAAATATATATTGGTCATTCATTCGCTGGAAACTTACAATCCAGCTACCCACATTGACCTCTGCCAGCCTGTGATGTGCGGAAAAGAAATGAGAAAAAAAATTGAAGAAAATTGTTCACTAAGTATAATTTATTATATAAAAACAGGCTTTATGGAGGCGTTATACTAAGGGCCGAGATTATCAACATCGGCGTCTTCAAAGTAGTATAATATGCTACCAAATCCTTTCACCAACATCAACTTTTGAGATGCACACGAAAATTAAGTAAAATTACACTTACCATTATTTAGTGTGCCAGCCATACAAACAGCAAAAATTATGGAAATAAAATAATTCATCTGGATAATCTCTGCTGAGAATATAGTTCGGCAGAACATTCACGAAACTCTCTCTTTTCTTCCCTGTGCTCCTGACTTGACCGATAATGAGGCGAGAGTTGTATTTTTAGAATCACTTTATTAAATGTAGCCTCCCAGAAGAAAGTTTGGTGTTAGGAATGGTATCCAGCCTTTAAAAACTCTATCTTAAACCAAAGATGGAAAGTCATAAGGAAATTGTATTTTGTACGCATTGATATTATGTGAAACAAACGAGGGTGAACAACCAGGAAAGGGTATACAGGGTTTGCACTTTCTAGTTTCTGGGGTGTATGCTTTCCATATTCTTGTTACAGAAGAGTATTTCGATGTGGTCAATAGTGTCGCTATTTGGCCGCATGGAATACTGTTTAAACCTTTTAGAGGTAGACTCACAGAAGTTAAATTATTTACTTCACTATTTCCCCCTTCTCAAAAATAAACAACGTCATTCATGATGAGCAACACGCCGCCCCTTAACATAACTTTAAATAATGAACTGTTATCGGTATCCAATATTTGTGATTTTACCAAGGTTAATATTTGCTATCAAAATGTACGAGGTCTAAACACTAAACTGAATACTTTGTTATCAAATATTTGCTCCTATCCTCAAGATCTAAATACTATTTGTTTAACTTAAACTTGGTTAACCCCAATGGTTCCTTTAGATGAGGGGTTCCCCTCGAAGTACAATGTTTTTAGGGCTGACAGATCCATCACCACAATTATGTGCACTCGTGGTGGTGGTGGTGGGGGGATAAGGCTCTTCAATGCAAAAGGAGATCATACCTTCAGATTTCAACCTGCGGTGAAATCTGTTGAGTTGAAATCTATCCGAAATATGAAACTATATTGCTAGGCAACCATTACTTTACACCGGATTGTGATATTGTAGGATTTAATCAATATTGTTACTATTTGAATAATTCTTTACTTCATTTTAATAAAATTTTAATTCTAGGTGATTTTACCCTGCCTGGGGTAAACTGGTCAATCGGTGATTGCCGGAGGTCCACCACCTGATCCATTCCACTGTTTGTCTGTTGCAAATAAATTCGCAGCAGAAAATGGCGATTTCTTTAATGAAATTAAAGTTTAGTCGGAAAACCGAGCTAAATTTAATTTCAATGTCTGACCATTCATCCACAAATTCTGACCTTTGGGGTAAGGGGTGATCAGAGGTTTATTTTTTTATTTTTATTTTACCACTCTTCACTTCCCAAGTTCTGATCAATATCACAAAGGTGTAATCAGTTATAGATTAAGTAAATTAATTGTAAATTGCACCTTAATAAATAAATAAAATAGTTGTCTCATAGGAATTTACATGAAAATTTCGACTTATGGTTGGCATATCCTCCCAGTATGTTGTCACAAAATAGAAATGATGGTGATTTTGCGTGTATTTTTCAACATGAAATCCAATAAAAACCATTAACATGACTTACGGTTCTAGACTTAGAATCCATCTATTATGAATGTAGGAAAAAATGGACTGAGAAACCTAATTTTTGGAAATTGTAATCTCCTGAATTATAAGAATCCTAAATAGAAGTGAAGTACATACCCAGTAATACAAAGGACGTGGGTTTCAGCCAAATCTAAATGCATGGATTTTTTTAATGAATATTATATCTCCTATTTTCCGTTTAATGAAATCATTTTTAATTAAAGTGAATGAAAATAGTCTTGGTAGTCAGTGAGGACTCTTGTCTCTTAAATTCGAAGTTGGAAGTTCGATTCTTCGATTCCAGTCCGAGGCTCCAAGGTGGAGCTTCCTAAAAAAATGGAATAAGTTCTCAGAATGACTGGATTTCTTCTTTCCTATATTCTCTTTCCCTTCGGTTTCTAGACGCTAATAAATAATAATAATAACAAAGTTAAAGCTTTCTCTATCAAATTTTAACCGCCCCCCCCCTCACTCCGCTAATAGCATACCTAAATGATCAATATCCCTGCCCTTTGAAGACTGCTGACTGATGTTGATGACACGTGACATTGTAGATTATTAATATTGCAAAAGATAACAGATATGTTACCTCGCAGTTTTACAAGCTCTAACTTATCCAAATTAGTTAGCATACAGATTATATTGCAACTACATGTTTGCCCGCGTTTCGCAGAGGCCACGATTGGCGCCTTAGAGTCATGGCTGATAACGTTGTGTTCATTATTTTCACAACTCAGTTCCATTTCGATACTAGGAACTTATATTAAATTATAACGGAGGTGTGATTTCAGTGTCAAGGTCATCAAATTGCACCTAACTTTCAACTGTGGCATTTACCTTGCTGTAGTACTTGCTTCAAAATCGTGATAGATGCGCGTGCACCGCGGTAGTACGGGGGTGAACAATTATCTACAACTGGACGTGTCAAAAGTCAGTAGTCTTCAAAGCTCAGAGCCTTCTAAAACTGAGACTGTTGTAGCATATCATCCACAAATTTTAGACCTCATGGGGCTAATTTCATCTGGGGGCAAATTAGGGCACCAAATCTCAAATTGACAAATTTTGGGTTTATAAAGCTATCTGCACTGAGGGCCCTTAAAATATTTTCACTAGAGAGCTTTGACAACTACCGAAAGCTACCAAATATAATTCAAATAATAATTTCTCCAGGGAGCGGCGACAACAAACGATGTTTGCCAAAGGTAATTCAAATAATATTTTCACTAGAGAGCTGCGACAACAGCCGAAGTCTGCCAAATCTAATTCATATAATAAATTTATTAGAGAGCTGTGACAACAGCCGAAGGCTACCAAAGGTAATTTAAATATTTTTTTCCAATATAGAGCTGCGACAACAGACGGAGGCTGCCAAATCTTATTGAAATAATATATTTCCTGGAGATATGCGACAACAGCCAAAGGTTGCCATTTAAAAAAAAAAAAATCACTCGAGAGCTGTGATAACAGCCGAAGGCTGCCACTACTAATTGATATAATATTTTCATCAAATATCTGCGACATCATCCGGGGCCTGCCAAATTCCTAGAATAAAGGAACATAAAGTTTAGTACTGTTTTCCGTACGCATTGTGTTAGAAGTTGTGGTGGCACTTATCGGGCCCTTGTCATTGACTACAATCTCTATTTCCTCTGTCTCTTTCCCAAAGAGTCAATTGAGTTCTTTGAAGTTTTGCTCTTAAAAGCTCATACTATGTTTTACAACAAATCCCGGATATAATCTCAATGTCTCCAGGCTACAATTTTTGTCCTCATTTGGTTCGCAGTAATTTTTGTCCAAAAAAATACAAAAAAAAAAAAAAAAAAAAAAAAAAAAAAATTATTAAATATTTATGTATTGAAATTTGATTTTTTTATACTCTATAGGACGTTCTATTTATTGTCTCTGGGCTAGATTGATTTATAGCGGTATAAACAGACTTAACAGTTATGTTTTTTGAAAAACCATTGAAAACTATCGATAGTCATCCACTTCTATTGAGAGGGTCGTCGACCTGGAATGACAAATTGTAATGAGTTTACAACTCATTAAAATATCTGCTGTGGAAAATTAACGCACATAAGAATTGGAATAGATCACGAAAAAAATATATATATTTAATATTGTACATTTCCAGGTAACAACATAAAATATCGTCTTGACCGCCATATCCCGTACAGCATGAAGAGGGACAGAGTACATAAAAAGCTGGCAAAATATTCAGAAAACTTTTTATTTTAATTTCAATTTACGTGGAGTCCAAAAAATCATATTGAAATGCAATACGCAACTTTAGAAAACACTTTTTCCAAACCATTAAATTTATTTCCCCCACTCTTATTCAAACTTTGAGATTGATTATCTACCCACTTGTAAAGAATGAAATTGAATGGCCATTAGAAAATTATTCCAAAATCAGTGATTTGAAGCCTATTAAGATTAATGGCATTTCATTTGACTTCCAGTATGAGTTAGTTCACCTCCAAGTGGTGTACCCTGGTTAAAGCTAAAGAACTGACACATCAAGCGACCAGACAATCATTAGGTGATTTCCTATTTTGACAACTTAGATATAACAGTCAGAAATAATATTTTGATAAAACAGTCAGAAATAAGACAAGATATAGTTTCCATGCGCTTTATTGTGGTTAGATTAACTAGCCATTCTTTCATTTAGCGGCATCTGTTGTTGAATTATCCGCTTTGACTTAATTTGGCTTATACTGCATTACCAGCCTTATTAGCTCATTTGGTACTTCAGTGGAATGCTGGTTTACGGTAAATGAGGATGATCTGAGTCCGTACATCTAATAAATTGTGAGTTGAGCAACATCTACTAAATTGTGAGTTGGGGCTAAAATTGTGGTCGCAAACCTACGTGGTCACACTAAGTAACCACGTAGGTTTGCGCCCTCGGGACGCTGGATTTTTCCGGCCCAACCCATGCTGGGTGAGATCATGTGGTAGCTGGTTTGTAAGTTTCCAGCGAATGGACGGTAAAACCCGAATCCTGTCTCGAATGACAAAGACACATTGAGCAAAAAAAACAGCTACTTTAAACACAGTAAAAAATATATTCATCTTTTTGTTTCCTCAAAATAAATATAAGTAAAAAAACATTACCATCACAATGTTTTTTCATAAAAAAAAAAAAACAGATAAAAAACCCACTGAAAACTGGGAGTATGATAGAAAGCTCCGTTTCCATGGTTACAAAGTTTATTCCATACATACATAGGTAGAACTTTTACCAGAGATCGATCGGTAAGCTCGCTGCATCACTAGTTGCCTATATATCATTTTATTTAAACACCATCAGGGGCAGCTTTTCATTACCAAGGAAGACATAATTGTATATGCATAAAGAATAAGGTAAAATAATTGATTACGTTGTGTTTTATTGTCTAGGTAGATTATTTTACATTTCTATTATATATTTAAATAATAATTAAATTAATTTCCTTTAACAGTGCGGTCTTGATTTTTTTCTATTTCTAGCTATTTCAGTTTTTTTTTAATACCTAAATATATCTATAGGTAATTATATAATATTTTGACAGTGTGTCCCAGATTTTATCAATTTTTTTAAACTTATTTTTTCTCAAAAAAAAAACTTTATATTTTTTAAATAGTATTTCTCGGTAAGTATCTATTTCCGTTTTTTTTTTTTTTTTTTTTTTTTTTTTTTTTTTTTTTTTTTTTTTTTTTCATTTACGGCTAAATTTAATATTTTTTATTAAAATATTATCTTCTATTTCAAAGCCTCTTTCCTTTTTTGGTGTAAAAGTGTATTTATTCTCATGATTTTATTAGTGTGTCCTGTTAAACGGTTTGTATTCACAATTTATTATTTTTTAAAATTTTGATTAATTATTTTCAATAATTAAATATATAGATTAACCTAGTTAAAGTGAACTCTTTTTGACTCTTGACTCTAAAATACATAGTCATTCGAAAATACCCTCCATTCGCTGGAAACTTACAAACCATTGACCTATCCGTTTAACCGTACTTCGCTAGTGATAATAATATCTATCATCTTTATTTCAAAGACTCTTTACTTTTGTGGTGTGAAAGTGTATTTTTTCTCATGATTTATTAGTGTCCTGTTAAAAGGTATGTATTTACATTTTTTTTTTTTTTTTTTTTTTAATTTTGATTTATTATTTTCAATAATTAAATATATGGATTGACCTAGTGGCGAACTTCTTTTGGCTCTTGACTCTTCAAAATACATAGTCATTCGAAACATTAGTCTTACCCTCCATTCGCTGAAAACTTACAAACCATTGACCTATTCGTTTAACCGTACTTCGCTAGTGATTTTAGGCACATCCACTGTTTTCTTGTTTTTTTCAGTAGGTACCTAGCTCCTGTCTTTGTTAACTAGCATGTTAACTAACGTCCATGTGAAGTTACTTGAGGTTGACATCCTCACGGGCAGAGTCCACCTGAGCTGATGGTGTAAAACAACACAGAATGCAACTCTGGAATATTATTATGTAAATATATTGCACTGATTGACATGGTTCTGGAGGCCTATGTCAATTATTAGCCTCCAACATTAGATGTATGTTGACAATTAAAAACTAAAGTAGCAAACAACAACATACATCTGACCTGCATCGGACCCGATGATGTTACTATTAATTGATTGCTTGATTTTTTTTTTTTTTTTTTTTTTAAATGGTAACTTTGATGGTCATTCGAGACCCACCAGTCGCTGAAAACTTTCAAATCAGCTACACTCATCAACCTCGCCCAGCCTGGGTTGGGTCGAGAATAGCCACAGCGTGATCAAGGGCAACTAACTAATTAAAGCCTCGCTACATGTTGCTTCTGACGGAAACTGGTTTATTCTACGTGCCATTGACGTTGGATATATTAATAATAAACCTTTCTCTCAAAGGTCCAAGCCCGTATCCAGGATTTTATTTCGGGGGCGGGGGGGGTCATGTAAAGGGAGTTTTACCTTATAAGGATTATAAGAAGATAAAATAGCAAATTATCAATGTTATACTGATATACCTACAGTATTTCTGTGAGGATTTAATGTCAGTGGTCCACTATCGATAGAACCTCTCATGGCTAATTCTTGTCTGCCACACATTTTTAGGGATCAACTTTGTTTTTTACGGGGAAAACAACTTCATTATCGCGGCATCGCCGATCAAAACCTCTTTGGGGGGAGGGGAGGTTCATCTTAACGCTTATATTGATAAAACTAGCTGATTACCCGGTTATGAAATTCAACAACAATCTTCTCAAATTTGTATTTTTGGTGGAACAGACTCCAGGAAAAATATGGCTCCTATTTAGAAAATATTTTACTCAATGATATTACTTTTTGCACTGCGGAACACCTTCGTATTAAATTTCAGCTTTCTCGCTCATCCCGAAGTGATACTTCTAAAATATTGATTTTTGGTGGAACCGACCCCCAGAGTGAGCACCGCTCCTATTTAAAAAAATTCAATATTTTATTCAAAGATATGACTTTTTGTACTACCGAACACCTTTACATCGAATTTCAGCTTTCTGGATCATCCCGAAGTGGTACTTCTCAATTCCGATTTTTTGGTGAAACCCATCCCGATTTATAGGGAAAAATTGGAAAATTTAAAATTTTATATTTTTTATGGGGTCCTTATATACCTTATATATTTTGGGGGGTCCATTTTTCATTCATTTTTCGTTATCTCCTTTAGTTTTCCCAGAAAAAATACAAAAAGAGACGCTAAAAAGCGTAATTTTTGGCGGTAACTTATTCCTACTTGAACTTTCGTAACTTGCTCCCACTTGAACTTTTTTCTTTTCTTATTACGCACCTACATACTAAAAGGGACCTGTATGCCTAATTTAAATTCTCTAGGTTTAGCCATCGTGGAGCTACGTTGATTATCAGTCAGTATACCAACTGGGTTTTGCGTTTTATAAGTATAGATAGATAAACAAATTTGTTCTTCTTATGAAGTTCGCCGATTCCTAAAAACTATTGCATCAATTCGGCTAAACTGTTGCTCCATTTGGGCCTTCTGTCGAATCCGTTGGCACGTGATACTTTTCAACGAATGCTAAATAAGCGTATTTTGAACAGACACATTTTATGAAAATCAGTAAAAAAAATAGAAATTTATACATTTTTGTTTAAAAAACCTGGCAGGCGTTTTTTAAACAAAAGTCAAAATTGAAGTCAAAATTTTAAGAGGGAAAAATCGAAACTTTTCAAAATTTCGGGGGGGGGGTTGAACCCTTAAAACCCTGTCCTGGATACGGGCCTTTAATTTTGGTCGATTGACTTTTTCACTTTAGAGAAATGAAAAAGTCAATTATATCATTACTAGCAGGATACGCCCGCTTCGCTTGGCGCCTAGGAGGCATGGCCGTTTATAGTTTCAATCCCTTTTCTTCGCGATAAAAAGTAGCCTATGTCCTTTCCCAAAGTTTAGTCTATCTCCATACCAAATTTCATCAAAATCGGTTCAGTAGTTTAAGCGTGAAAGCGTAACATACATACACATACACACATACATACATTTATATCCATACTAACTCCTCCTTTAACTTCACCTTTTCCCAATTCTATTTGGGGTCGACGTTGCCATACTTAATTCTACCATGCCACAACCTTGTTTTCAGTACCTACACTCTTTGTAGCTGTAATACTTCAAAAAACATAAGTAGAAGTACTAGCAATCCATACTATCCATATCCATACTAATATATAAATGCGAAAGTAACTGTTTCTGTCTGTCTGTATGTATGTATGTTACGCTTTCACGCTTAAACTACTGAGCCGATTTTGATGAAATTTGGTATGGAGATAGACTAAACTTTAGGAAAGGACATAGGCTACTTTTTATCGCGAATTTTAGCCAAATTTTTAACCTACGAAAAAAAAAAAAAAAATCTGAAAATTTTTTGCAATAATTTTCTAAGAAGTATAATAATGTTTGAGTATACAAAATATGAATATAATTTCAAAGAAACAAGAACTCATTCGATCTGATTCAAAAATGGATTTAATTTAATTGAAACAAAATTATCAAAATTTCGATCACAAATGGAATTGAAAACGAAAAAAAGGGTGGAAATGGACGCCCCGGGATGGCTGCATATGTCACTTTCGTTTGTTTTGTTTTGTAAGGCAAATTGTTTTCGTTAAAATAAAAAAAAATAAAAAAGTATATGGATGTTTGTAACTCTTGTGTAATGACATATTTATAATGCAGTGATTGTCATGGTTCTGGGGGCCCATGCCAATTATAAGCCTCCAAGAACAGATGTATGGTCACAATTAAAAAAATTATCTGTACATCTGGCTACCGTTGCGTCGGATACGATGGTGAATGAATTTCTTTCTATTGAATGAATTTCTTTTTGTGCCACTATAATTCTCCAGCATCTAAACCGATTTTAATAAAATTTGTTCTGGACATTTTTTTATTATATTTATAGAATTAGCTGATTAATTTTGAGATCATATTGGGCCGCCATGGGCCACCGAGTGGCCATTTTAAGCGAGTCTTCAGTACTCGTAGAACATGTTAACAGAGCTCTGTTAGACTGTCTTGGTACCGCATTACCATTGTCTATCTTTGTGGTATCAAATATTAAAAAAAAAACTTCCTTGCGGCACGGGGATTTTACCCTCCATTCGCTGAAACTAACAAGCCAGCTACCCAAATTGACCGCACCCAGTCTGGGTTGGGCCTGGTATACCCAGAATCATGAATTGGTCACCCAGTATGTAAATTTGAAAATATCGCTGGACGTTTCTTAATTTCAGTGATCTTACAGAGATTGGCCTCAGATGCTTTGTATAATTTACTTTGCTACCCACATCAATTTGATGATATGAAAATCGGGGTCTGACCAATTATTTGTACCCAATATTCGATAGGTATATCGAGTGCATATCAATGCACTTTACACGACTTTGTTATCTATCTGGATCCAGCCAACTTAACACACCCTACATTGGCTAGGAGTAAACCCACGCCCTTCCGTTCACCAGTCAGGGCGTCTTCCTATTTATTACACCACCAAACCTGCAGGTCCAGCCAACTTAACACATCCTACATTGGCTAGGAATAAACCCATGCCCTTCTGTTCACCAGTCAGGGCGTCTTATACTAGGTATTACACCACCAACCCTGATTATACTTCAAATTGAACCTCTTCAAACGTTCAAGAATTGACTTTTGAACTTTTCCTAAAAATAGGAAAAAGGGAAATAGAAGACACTGATGTCGAGTATAAACTGAAGGGGATATTACTAGGATAGGAGGGGATTTACGGGGAAGAATGAAAACAGAACAAAGCAAAAGCACAACAGACAGACAGACCGCCATGTTGTTTGCAATACATAGAAGAGAGTTTTCTTCAGGTACTTTAATATTTTCTTTTATATTCTCGCTTCAATGAAAAAATAGGTCAGATTTATTTATCCTTATAAAAACTTAATACCACTGGAAAAAACTCTTTCATTCAAGCATAAACAAATCTCTGGAACGAGTGGAATCGTAGATTTCAAATTGTATCGATTAAAAAGATTACCTATTTTTTTAACGTCTTTTGAAACTTACCTACCCACATTGACCTCACCCAGCTTGGGTTTGGACGAAAAAAAACAGCATTATGTGCTCGCGGACCTAGGTAGTCACCTAGTCACACAAACTATGTAAACTCTCACTGGACGTTGCTTAACTTCTGTGATCTCACGGGAACTAGTATATTCAACGTGCATTAGAAGCTAGCTATTACCAATTTTACAGAGTGAGTTATTTTACTACCCCCCCCCC
Organism: Pachypsylla venusta; assembly: GCA_012654025.1. Taxonomy (NCBI): domain Eukaryota; kingdom Metazoa; phylum Arthropoda; class Insecta; order Hemiptera; family Aphalaridae; genus Pachypsylla; species Pachypsylla venusta. The sequence continues at coordinate 11,906,444 of CM022875.1, forward strand.
ATCACACGCGCCCTTGATATTTAGTACAGAGCACGCGGAACAGCATTATGCTGTCTCAAATGGTGATAAATATACTGTGCTCAATTTTTCTTATATTAAATTGAAATTTTGTACACTGAAAGATAATTAAGTTTTCTATCAATTTATTCAATTAAAACGTGAAAAGCTACTACCAAATTAATGTAATAATAATATAATTGTGGAAGCTTTTTTTACTTTCTCATCCATAACAGATAAAGTATTGTATTCATGCAGAAAATTTAGACTTTTTTACACTCTCTTCCATGATATAGCATATAGAGGACAAAGTATTGTATTCATGCAGAAAATTTGGACTTTTTACACTCTCGTCCATGATATAGCATATTGAAGATAAAGTATTGTATTCATGCTGAAAATTTGAACTTTTTACACTCTCTTCCATGATATAGTGTATAGAAGATAAAGTATTGTATTCATGCAAAAAATTTAGACTTTTTTACACTCTCTTCCATGATAATCATGATATAGTAGGTATATAAAAGATAGAATTGTATTCGTTTAGAAAATTTGGATTTTTCGCTTAGAAAAGCATCCGAAGATAACCCAAACCCCAACTTGAAGATCAAATATAACTTTCTATTGTTTTGGGCCATATATTCACAATCTTGGGTAATTTTTTTTTTATATATTTTTAAAAAGTTATGTCTCGGAACAGGCCCGAATTTAGGATTTTTTTTTGGGGGGGTTGAATCCTGTCCTGGATACGGGCCTACCCCGGAACCACCTATTGACCAATTCAGGCCACTCCTCCGTCCGCTAAGAAAATTTTCGCTCCGGGCGCAACCTCCGGACCAAGAGTCAGTGATAGTAACAATTGTCATCTAAATGTTGAGTAATATTTAGGTCCTAAATAACTAGGTGTGTCCGTGGACAAAAACGGGCGGAGCCATCCGTTTCATCTCGAATTTTCGGGCACCACATAAACTTTAGCATATTGTTCCGTTAAAACAAGTTTTTTTGAGAATACCGCACTTTTCTTGATTGCATCATGCCGTTGAGTAGTAGGTCCTCTTTGAAACGCAAAATAATCGGCCGAAAAATCGGAAACGGTTCAAGATATTGTTCCGAAAATAGATATATCCACCCTTGGGGTATATATATATATATATATATTCGATATCCTTCAACGTTTTGACTAAACAATTAGTATTTCCTAAATTTTATTTTGCCCGATCCCGGATTCGAACTTGTAACTCTGGAATGGTTTGTCAAAATTTAGTAAATTATGTCCTAAATTAAGTATTGAGAAGCCACCTAAAACTTTTTCGTTATGAGTTGATATGCTGTCGCGACAAAATTTAAGATATCGGATCATGACTCTCTGAATTTGGTAAAAAATCGGAAAATCGGCCAAAAAATCGGAAACGGTTAAAGATATCGTTCTGAAAATAGATATATGCACCCTTGGGTTTATGCAGAATATGAAGAAAAAAATTTGGTAAAAATCGGTTGAGTAGTTTCGGAGGAGTAGGGTAACAAAAGTTTGCAGTTTGTAGGGAGTATAAGGCTACGCTTCGCTCCGCCCAATAAATATATATATATATATATATTCGATATCTCTTACCGTTTTGGCTAAACTATTAGTATTTCCTAAATTTTATTTTGCCCGATCCCGGATTCGAACTTGTAACTCTGGAATGGTTTGTCAAAATTTAGTAAATTATGTCCTAAATTAAGTATTGAGAAGCCACCTAAAACTTTTTCGTTATGAGTTGATATGCTGTCGCAACAAAATTTAAGATATCGGATCATGACTCTCTGAATTTGTCTATAACAACTATACCGTTGGGCAAAACAATCTGTTGCACTCTGTATTATTAATAATTGACATAGATACATACCAAATTTCAAGCATAAATAGCGCAAACGGTACATTTGTATTATTTATATGAATAAGCACCAAATTTCAAGCTTAAGCTCTTGTCGTTCTCTTCATAGGAAAAGATTCGCAAAATCTGCTAAAAACGAAAAGAAAGAGTTTTTTTTCTTTTCTTAAATTACATTTCAACCAAAACTAGATTATAACTTTAAAAACACTATCTTAGCCAGCGTCTATGGCACGTTTAATACACCAGTTTCCGTTAGACCACTGAAGTTAAGTAACGTCCAGCGTGGTTCAACATGTGGGTTTCTGCGTGGGTTCGCGCCCTCGTGATGCTGCCTTTTTTCCGGCCCAACCCAGGCTCGGTGAGGTCAATGTGGGTAGCTGGTTTGCAAGTTTCCAGCGAATGGAGGGTAAAACCCCCGTCTTGAATGACCAATAGATGTTGAAGAGACGTTAGGCGAAATTAAAAAAAAAACACTACGGTTATTTTTTTTTTTAAGGTTAGAATTATTATCGAACCTAAATTTTCCTGTGTCGTCCTTGGAATAAAAATGACAAGAATCGTAAATTTCATGTCTCCAGCATATATACGAGATATCTTGTTCACAGACCGACAGACAGGCACGCAGACCAATGCCTGAATCTCTAAGCTTTGAGGACTCAAAACGTGTATCGACAATAAAGACTCGAATCAGGAAATTTCATCCCTTTACTATACTTTCCTTTTTATAGGATCTTCTTCTCTAACATTACATGTTCTCAATATTCTATTTGGGGTCGACCTTTCTTTCCTTAATTCTACCATGTCACAACATTCTGTTCTGTTTAGCTGTATACGAGGTCTATTAAAAAAATACGCGGACTGAGGTCAAAAAAAAAAATCTACTTTATTTGGAAGATACACGTCTGGGTCTCCTTCAAAGTACTCTCCTTCCCAACGCACACACTTATCCCAACGGAGTTTCCACTTGTTGAAACAGTCCTGGTACGCTTCTTTTCTGATGGCTTTCAGCTCCTTCCTCGCATTTGCCTTAATCTCCAAAATCGTCTCCTTTGAAGTTTTTTTTTCAGTTTTGGGAATAAGAAAAAGTCACAAGGAGCAAGGTCAGGTGAGCAAGGGTGATGGGGAAGATTAGCCAAAAACTCACGAGTTATGAGTGCTGAGTGAGCTGGATCGTTGTCGTGCTGGAAAAACCAGTTGTCACTTTTCTGGCCTTTTGCGTCGGACGACGTCACTCAGACGTTTAAGTTACCCTCGATTACTGTTCTGCCCCATCTCCCTTACTCAGGACCTTTCTCCCTGACTTTTTCTTATTACCAAAACTGAAAAAAAAACCTCCAAGGAACAAGGTTTGAGACGATTTCGAAGATTAAGGCAAATCCGACGAAGGAGCTGAAAGCCATCACAAAAGAAGCGTACCAGGACTGTTTCAACAAGTGGAAACTCCATTGGGATAAGTGTGTGCGTTGGGAAGGAGAGTACTTTGAAGGAGACCCAGACGTGTATCTTCCAAATAAAGTAGATTATTTTTATGGCCTCAGTCCGCGTATTTTTTGAATAGACTACGTACCTTCTACTAACATATTAACTCTCGCTTTCTTCTCACAGTATAGCGTAGAAACTTCATTTTGTAGGGTTTGAAGCAGAGTTTTTTAAAGGCTGGATGCCCTTCCTAACTCTAAACCTTCTGTATTCACACGGGCTTAGGACTGTCACCTAATGAATCTGGTTTGCTCTCCTGGGTGGCTACATTTATCAAAGTTAAAAAATTCAAGAAGATCCAATGGCACTAAATATTCTATTTCCTAATGAAATGCACAAGAACGACGTTTCGTCCTTTTTTTCTCTCTCTCCTCTTCAGTTTCTCTCTATTAGTATAACGTTTTATTGATTTCATCCAGCACCTACGCTCTGCTCTGCCCGCTGTATTCTGCTCCTTACCGCTCCCATTATAACAGTGTACATTGCGTGTAAACGACATTTTTAAGATAATATTTCAAGTGCCATTTAAACTTAAATTATTGTTTTTTAATTTCCACATTAATTCCAAAGCTCATGCTGGTATGAGTAAGAGAGTAGTTGAACTATTATTTTAATGCATTCCGAGGGATTTCCGTGACAGTTTGCATTTAGGTTTGGTTAATCCGTAATTCGCTTTTCATTTACACATAAATTGTGTAATCAACTTATACAATCGTATGCACTCGACTAGACCAGTGGTTCTCAAATTGTGACTATATATCGCCAACGCCATCGGGAGCGGGAAAAAAGATATGGGGGACCCCTAATATTGATGGGGTACCAGCAGTTGCGCACTAATTGAGAGGGTAGTTGGGGTACTATTGTGAACATTGTATATTCGTGTGCTAAATTCCTCTTTAGGGCTGTCAATGTCAAAGCCCATGCACCTAAGCCTCAACTGGACCCGGGTTCAATCCCGGGTGAGGTCGGAAATTTCGACTTTTGATTTCGGGGTGCACAGAGTCTCGAGGGGACAATTGAGAAGTTACTTTAATGTGTGTAGCGACCAATGGCCACAATTTTATTAAAAAACAAGCTCCAATTAACGTTCTCACCACAAACGTCTCAACACAAAAATGGCAGTCTTCCAAAGTTTGAAAAGTCTTCGATTAAAGATATTTTTTTTTCTTTTTTATCGTTTTCTTATCTCAATTTGTCCATTTCTCGCCAGCTAACTAAAATGTAATCTTTATATTTTTCAGTTCGGTCACAACAATGGAATAGATCCCACAGTGATGTTACTGTCTCTCTTTTTACTGTCGACTCTGGTCGTCAGTAACGCTCATATTCCAATTGAAGATAGTCCAAACTACATTTGGATTACAGGTAGGTCAACAATGTACAGAGGCGAGTCCAATGGAAAAATCCTTACACTAAAATAATATAAGAGGGAAATGTTGAATGAACATCGGTCCATTCCCTTTCGAGCTCGAAATTTTTAAAATCCATTAAAAAAGTTCCTTTTCTATCATATGAATGGGTCAGGAGAAAAGGGCTTCAGTTCCAAAATCAAAAATTTTGAGAAACCACGATAACTGGTTTAATCTTTAAGTTGTCATACTAAAATATATCTAAATGTAAACAAATAACTAAACTAAAACTATTATTGGGAGAAACTAATTCACTAGATATTTCCATTTTGTGTATACACTCGAAGTTTTTCAACTGAGGCTGACTCTTTGGACCGATATAGTCTGTTATTATAGTATTATACAATCATACGATTGAGAGGATCTATTACACCATAAATTGGTACGTGTGATGGCGTATTACATCAAGGATTCGATGAATTCTTGAAAAGGCTTTATGCCTTTCGAAGTCGAAATCTTCGAGTATATAATACTTTGGAGCTTTTCAACTCCATCCCCAAAATTTTGGTTCTTGAGATGAAGGATAGACGCCCTAGGGATCAGGCAAAGAATTAATTTCGCCATTAAAAGGGTAAATATTGCCTCCGCCCGAAGCACACTGCTTCAGTAGAGTGTTCTTGAGGAATTTGGTCCCCATTTTGTAAACATAAGATTATTCTAATTAAATTTATCATAACCGTATGATTTACGGGTTGAATCTTGTTCAATGTGTCCGTTTTTATTTCTTCAGGAAACTGGGAGCCATGTATACCAAAATCTTCAAATTCTGATTATTGTGGGTATGGTGTTAAAAGTCGAACAATAGAATGCGTTGATAGTAAAAATCCGAAAGTTGAACTCAGAAAAGAACTTTGTGGCGAATCTGGCATTCCTGAAGTCAATCGATTGTGTTATATTCCTTGTGGACGAGGTAAGTCTAAATTTAAACCGATCTCAAATGAATCAGTAGTTGAAATAAGCAAAAAAACACTTTCATTCAGCAAGATTAGGAGTAGGCGGCGCAGTGTTAAGAGCCTACGACTCCTAAGCAATAGGGCATGGGTTCAAACCCAGAAAAACCATAGATTTTAGCACTTTTTGGAGAACATGGCAGGGACCGGGATTATTATAAATGAGTCCGGCGTTCTCAGAGTTGCATAATTTGCTAGCCAACCCTTCCGCCACCATTACTTACCTCGATAGATACGGAAAATAAGTCATTTCCAAAAATACTTACCATGAAGTATTTTTGGAAATGACTTCATGGACTTCATGGTAAGTATTTTTGGAAATGACTTATTTTCCGTGTGCCAACCATACAACTAAATTAGTGTGCCAACCATACAACTAAAATTATGAAAAAAAATAATACATCCGGATAACCTCTGCAATATTCGGTGCTCAGAATGGTTCAGTGTAACATTCAGGAGTCTGAATGTTTCATCTAAAAAAATGACAGAAAGCGGTAATCTAATGCGTCAAATATTTCCAATTCAAAAGGATAAAATTCCAAGGCTCGCTTGGGATTGAATTTTATACTCATACTTAATACGCTCCGCAGATATTTTAGATACGGATTTCGTTTAATTTTGGTCTGATACTAGTTTCTTCTTCTTTTTTCCTACAGAAAAACTCGACTGGGATGCTAGTCCATGGTCTCCCTGTGCGTTAAAAATTGGTAGCAACAAAGGTATTCGTCATAGAGAAATCAAATGTGTGACGGTTACTCAAGGAGAAGGAACTTCAACAGTGGTAAGTATGTAACTAATCTGGTAAAAAACAGAATTGTTTTATAAGGTTTCATTATTGAAACGAAAAGTTAAGGAGCTTTTGGTAAACAAATTGAACCATTTGTTTTGAGTATTTTTCCAAACCTTTGAAAATAAAATTTTAAGGTGAACTTTTGGCTTCACAAAAGGCCTAGACCTAGATGATGCTTGGAGAATCATTGGAACCAACCAAGATATCTGGAATTTGTACGAGAACTGACTTATACCAAACACTCTTAAAACCAATATTATGTGATAGGCTTGACACGCCATCAGATCTAACCAAAACCGAATCATCAGCAGAGCATTAGCCCTCACATACCAAGAAGAGGAGGGTGGCCAAGGAAAAGATGAGCCGACAGAGTCCAAAATTGTTTCAATGAAAATAATATCAACAATGAAAAACGAAATTGGGAGCAATGTGAAGGAAACGGAGAACGCTGCGCTAGTTTTGGACCCCCGCGGTCTGTCTAAACGACGCGGTAAGTAAAACGTTAGAAAAAGACGTATTTTGAACATGCAGTCTCCAAATTACATCCTTGTCTTAGGCCTTTCAATAAACAGTGAACATTCTACTGTTAATACTCGTATCGTCCTACAACTGAGCTATTTTTTTCTTTTGTATTTTTAACAAGAAGATCTTTTTAATTTCAGCACTATCTAAACATGCGTAGAGAAGTATGTGACGGTATTCCAGAACCAAACACAGTTGAGAAATGTGAGATTACTGACAAGCAAGATTGTGTTGTAACTGAATTCTCCAAATGGTCAGAATGTTGTGACAATGCTCAACATCGGGTCCGAAGTGTTTTAGTTGCACCAAGTAAATTTGGAAAGCCATGCACTCAAGTAAGTTTTAGAATTTTCCCAAATATTTAATAGCTAGAACGATGATGGACTAGACTTTGGGTTTATAATTTTGGGTGCAAGATTGTAGATTGCACAAGACAATTCTAAACAGCGAGGGGCATACCTACTAGGAGAAAATAGAATGTTAAATAAAAACTTCTTTTCAATAGTCTATGCTTATTATGCCACACCCCTCCCTCAGAGCCCACTTCTGAAGCGTGAAAAGCTGTTGGTCCAAAGGCAGGTTAATGCCACTCCAAAAGCATATTCCTTACCTAAGGAGGCTCTGAATGTGGAAGTGAAGGAATGACGGATTTTACAGGAAATTTATGTACCTACCTAGGTATAGATTTTTTACAAAGTTTGAAATTTTTTAAGCACTTTAAAATAAAATAAATACCTAAAAATGAAAATAGAAAAGGAAATAATAAAATATGTAAAATCTCCCTACAACCTTTCAGGAGACTCCCTACATAAAATGAAAATTCTGCACATTTTTAATTTTGCTCACCTTTTTACCTACTTATGCACCGATAAATGTATTGGCAACACTGTAAAAAGATTTACAAGTTCTGGGGTCTGACGCGGGGAGATATGTTGCGGCAATCCAAAAATTTGTTTAACCAATTTTATTCCAATTATAGAGGTTAGAAAAAAAATGTACGGCCATTCCTCTATTGCGTATGTACAACTGTTGAACATGGACCCATGACGACCAATAAAAAGCGTTTTTTTTTAAAAAAAAATATTATTTTTGAAAACGTTTTTGTTGCCGCAACATATCTCCCCAGTGTAGGACCCCAAGTTCAGTACCTTAACTACTGCCCGGAGTTATATAGGTATACATAAACAGTTATTTTTTGTTTATATACCTATCTAGATATTAGATATTTAGATTTAGATAAGAGATAACAACAACATTATTAAACAGTTAAGAGTTAACTAAACAGAAAGTATTCACTAGAAATAGAATACCAAATGGGGAGCACAACCACAGACATATTTTAAGTTCACCTGCCCTTGCCCTGAGCGTATCAGCCGCCGAATATGCTGCATCTGTCTGGAAAAATTTAGTTCATACCAAACAGGTGGTTGTTGCACTGAACAACATGGCTCGTATTTTATCCGGAAAACTGTACCCACTAATAGTCATAGCACATCCAAAAGTACGTAGAGAAGTTGCGGGAGAAATCGAACCGGACAAACATTGCAGATTATAGCCATTCTATGCATGACCGCAGTCCACAAGAAACACGATTAAGATTAAACTCAAGAAAGAGATTCATCCATTCAAACCAACTTAACCAGCAACTGCGTGTTTGCCCTGCAGAAAGAAGGAGAACACTTTTGAACTAAACACTACCAAAACCTGTTGTAGATCACAGAGAAGCATTGCCGGCAGATGGGAATGGAGGACTTCCGATAGGTGAGAACAGAAGTCCCAAGATGTAAAACCAATCTGCTTAGATGGGACTTTAGACCTGAAGGAGAACTCTGTGGAACCAAGTTCTAAATCGGAAAATTGCTATTTTCTTGTATCACTTCAAATCATTAGATTCTCCAAAGGAGGGCCCTATTTATGAAAGAAATATTGAGTAGCATGCATTATACGAAGCTTTTACTTGAGCAAATTCTCAGAGGTTGATGAGCAAGAGCATTTATTTTGTTCTACACTGAGCAGACGTTACTATGTATATGATGGTTAAAACTAATATATCAACAAATCTACCACGACACTGCAAACAATGTGGTGGAGAACTATAAACCGAACCGTTTTCTTAACATCATTCCTCACCCAGACATAGACAAAACAGAGAAGTCCTTTCCAAGAATTTCTAGAACAGCATTGGCTCAGCTCAGATCGGAGTGGTGTAACATACTGCAAATGAAAATAGCCCCGAAAATTGAAGAATCATTTCATTCATTTCCCAAGTCAGAAATACTGGACATGATGTTCTTCATCTCGTCAACTTGTCCTGCAGACAAATCCATCCTGGAACCTGAATCGCTATGGACAAATCCTGTTAGTCTACAATATTCCTTGCTCTAGAAGTGGAGTGAACGAGGTGTTGTCCAAATTTAACAACTATTATGCTGGTTTTAATTCAAGCAGTACCATGATGACAAATCTCGTCTGGCGAAGATAATGCGATAAATTTGGCAACAGAAAGTTTTGGTTAGCGACAAAGGTTAGAATGGTAAATTCTTCTTTAACTTCACCTTTTCCCAATTCCATTTGGGGTTAGTGTTGCTTTCCCCAATTCTACCATGCCACAACCTTTTGTTCTGTGCCTACTCTCTTTAGCTTTACCATTTTCAAGTAAAGTTTCCATGGACACTGTGTTTCACACAGTATCCATAGAAACTGCATTTTGCTGATGTCCTCTGATCTTTGGTTTGAAGCAGATTTTTTTTCAAAGGCAAGTCTTCCTAACACAAAGCCTTCTGTATTTTACAACAGTTTAGGACCGTCACCAAATGAAGCTTAATTGATCTCCTCGGTGGCTACATTAGAATTAGAATGATAATAATGTAACAATATTATTTTCAGTTAAGTGAATGGCGAAATTGTGATTCCAAAGGAGTTTCGTGCAGAAAAAAGAAATCGGACAATAACATTTTGAGCGTTGGACCTTGGAACAAGTGTGAAAGGTTTGATTTGGAGGGAGCTCAGAGTTTGATGTGGCAGAATTCATTGTCGGATAATTTCTATAAGCATTGGCCCCAAGTTGGATATCAGAAGAGAACATTGTCTTGCTACAATTCATCTGGTTTTGATATTGACATCAGGTAAGTTTGGGGGAGAAATGACAGCTTCAATATGAGTCTGATGTGCCGTAGCCAAAGCAGCAAAGCGCACATTCTTGATCTTCAGTGTCGGCATTTTTTTCATATTTTTATTCCAATTATTGTCAACTTTGAGTTCGGTCAACAATGATGAATAATAATAAATATTAGATTTAGATTATGATTTAATGAGTTCCGATGTAAATAAAAGTAATATTATGTAACTTGAGATTGTGAGAGGTTATCAGGGACCGAGTCTATTTGAGCCGATAGTGTAAAATGCTCTCTACTATCTTACCTACCTTTTAATATTATATCTCACAAAAAATATTATCATTGAAAAAAGGCCAAGTTCCAAACCCCTCTTTCAAAAAATTCCGCCAATGAGCATAGTGATATCTATCATTGGAGCCAAGTTTATTCTTGCTGCTGTTTATCCCAATGGTCGAAAATGGTCCGATTATCGTAATCGTACCATTTTCGTGGTTCTCTCTTAAAATGGAAATTAAATTTTGTGCTTGTTTTTTTTTTTTTACACCAAAAGTCTTAGAAAAAACGAACAAAAAATTTGATCACTTTTCAGGTTTTTCCCTATTTTGCTTTTGTTTTTTAAAATTTTGCTACCATATTTGAAATCACTGCCTAGTGTCTTTAATGTCCATCCACTTTTTATTAGATCACACAGAACCCACCGTTGAATGTTCTCCAAATATTACATTCTCCACCCTGTAACTCGGCTATGCTTTGTCTGGCTCACTAACGAATTTCGTTAAAGATTTTCCATTTGATCCCAGCTACATACCATATTCAGGGGTCTCATTTATAGCCAAACACCCTGTTTATTATAAGTATTATTCTTAATCATCTTTTTATTTATATTCCACCTTCTTTGTCAGAAAAGTGGATTCACCTACCCATTTCCATATTAGAAGTCGATGACCTGTCCACGTTTTGGGAAATGCTAAAAATTCCCAAAACACTGTTCCACTTTCTTGTATCTGTCTACCAAATTAAATCTGGTCTTGTAGTCCCGTCAACGAATGGTTTTAGAGTGTGTTGGCTTTAAAGGAAGGAGTGTTTAGGAGATAAACATACTTAAAGTCCCCGAACCGGGGAGTGAGCGGAGTGCGTGGGGGCGTGGAGATAACTTTTTTCAATGTTTCCCCTATATCTCGAAAACGGTTCCTTGTAGGGTACAAAGTATTCGAGATATCTTCCCAAACCAGCCCCAAGGCTATGATGATGATAATCGATCATAAACCTTCCAAAATTTGAGAGTATATACACATAATGACTGGTTATATAAAAGGTGGCAGCTGTGGAAAACGGAAACGAACATTTTTTTTTGACAAAATCTATATTATTGCCAAATGACATAGAAGGGGCTGTATTTTTGGAATGGTTAATAAAAAAATGTAAATCTTCTCCGCGAGTGATCTTCTTCACGCTCCCGTGCACTCCGCTCACCCCCCAGGTTTGGGGACTTTTAGTATGTTTATCTTATCTCCTAACCACTCCAAACAAAGTTCTGAAGTCATTCCCTCCTTTCCAGCCAAACGCACTCTCCTCCCCTATTTTGATCATTCGCTGACTGGGCTACTGCTAAATAACTAAAACACGTTTTAAGCTCCCCAAAGCTCAAATCTCGAGTTTCAGTCATTATCCCTTGCCTATGTCTGTTGTTTTGTCTATTTTTTAACAAGATATCTCAAAAACGGCAAGAGCTAGAGCTTTGGTGCCCATTTATATCAGTGTTATGTATGGATTGTGTCCAAGACATTTTTAGTTGAAATAAAATTGACTGTTGACGGTAATCCGAATCCTGCCTCCAAAGAAAAACTTGGGACAAATCTTCCCATTTATCAGACATACTTATTGTTCACAAACACACGAACCAATGGCTAAAACTAGAGACTTGCGCTCTCGTTTTCAATGAAAACTCGACATCAAAAATTATATAACATTTCAATGCTTTCGTTATAGTGTGTAATGCTCACAGCAGATATTTTTGTTATGTTTTCAGAGAATGTATGGATATCAAGAAAGGCCCATTAACGTCACGATCTTGTATTATGTCTCAAGATTGTGTTGTGACGGAATGGTCCGAATGGGTTGTTCTCAAACGTGGATGCGTTGATGAAAGTGGAAAAGTTAGTACATCGCTGAAAACATAAAAAAATCGGTTTAATATTAGTGCAAAAAGACCAAATATGGAGACGAAAGGAGGCGTCGGCGCATGACTAATGAACGTAAAATATCATAAAAAATGACTATCGTAAAATTAGCTGGAAAAACTTCAAACGCATGACACATAGATTTTTTTCTCAGGAGATTCTTGCCCTAACCCAAAATCGTCTGAGGTTCATAGTGAGTCTACTCACAACATTTTTGCAGTATGAAACCGTTCAGTAGACTTTGTGGCCTGTGGAAGAAGAAACGGCTTAACCTTAACCTAAAAGTCTGGGAACTGATCCTTTTTTTAAGGGGGACGGTATTCTGGACTGAATAAAGCCAGGGGAAAAAACAGCTTTCGACCAACTATACCAGACTCTTGTTATTATTGGAATAGACCAAAGATCTAACAGAAAGCACAGTGATAAATGCAATCAGTATCTGTGGAGACTTGCAACCAGTTTAATAATAATAAATGTATGGCTGGTTGTAAAGTTTCCCAGAACGTCTAATAACACTTTTTCTATGTACGAATCCCACAATTATAAATAAGGACAAAGCGTGTTTTTGCTTGTATACGCTAACTGAAAAAACTGCCTTATCAGTAATAGGCATAACGGGGAAGGGCATAGGGTGGTTTTCTGTCGATTGATTATTTATTATTATTATTAAAAAAAATAATCAATAATAATTGATTAATTACTCATCTCTTGCTAATTATTATTTTCAGAGTTGGCCCACAGTATCCGAAAGATACCGAGATGTATCGAAATTACACGAAGGATCAGGAAGACTATGTCCACATTTAAAAGAAACAAGAGAAGAACATGTCCAAACGAAATGCAAAACAATGTAAGTGAGGAAAGAGTCAACTTTCAAATAGCCACATACTCTATGTTATAGCACACATCCTTGCTTATAAGCGCGGGAAAAACAAATACACATGTTCTCATGGGATACTTACTTACTTGTCGTATAATAAAGTACCTATGTTACTTACCACATTTTAAAAAACAAAATATTTTGTTTTTTGGTGCATACCTACTGGCACACATCACTGTTTTGCTGATTTTTGATATCCGAAATAAGAATTTTAATAATAATTCATGACAGTTAATGATTTTTTTTTAATATTTCCGTCTTCATGGCGCTTTTGAAAGCATTTTTTTGTTCGTGAGTATGCTCGCATACTTATCTTATTACATAACACACGTCTTCGCATATATGCAAGGAAAAACAAATACACTTTTGTGCAATTTCCTGCATTTACGGACTCTCATAGTAACTTGTTGTTTCTTGAATATATGCGAAGATGTGTGCTATGAAATTAATATGATAAGTATGCGGGCGTCTGCAAACACCCTTATAGTATGACTCAATAAACTGAGATATTTATTTTATTTTTGGTGGGGAGGGTTTGTAAGTCGATTCAAAGTTGTTGTTGTAGCCGTGTTCCTTTTAAAATCAACTATTCTCCCCATTTTTTTCATCCAGGTTTGAATAATGATAGAAATAGGTTGATATGAGGGAACTGAAAAGGTTTTTATAGCTCTTGGCTGGAACTATGGCATGCGATCCTGGTCGTCCTGGTGTGTAGAACCGGCCCTCGTTAGGACGTAGAGCCATAGTAATGACGGATTGATTATATCTATCAGTGTGACAACGTTTCTTACATCAACATAAATATCTACAATTCATTTTTTTTTTTAGGTACAAATGGTTAACAGCCAATTGGACTAAATGTAAACTTCCAAAAGGTTTAAGTCAAGAATTATGTGGAGGCGGTCTGCAATTCAGAAATGTGACATGTATTTTGATTGAAACTAATTGGCCTGTTCCTGCAGAAGATTGCCCTTTAACTCCATTACCAACTGTTCAAAGGTAACACTAATTTTTGATGTCTAAAATAAATGGAGCGGAGTTTAAGTATAAGATCTTGAGAACGGATTCAAATTTCACAAATATTGAAACATTTATTTCTTAATTTCAAGGGGGAATCTTTTTGAAGTAGATTTCAGGGAAGGTCCCAAAGGGGTCAACTTTGAAATGGAACACCCTCTTTGGTCATTCATAAATAAAAAGTAAAAGCAAAAATTTCGTCTCCATGACAATGTACATCGCCCTCGTTTTACACCAAGGAGGTACCGGGTTTGATTCCTGGTCTAGTCGAAAATTTGAAAAGGGATATTTCGAATTTTCTACTTGGTCTGGTTGTGTTTTATAGTAACTCAACCTCCTGAGGACGATTTAGTGACTATGGTAATAGCGACAAGTAGTAGCATTATATCAGCCCATTACAATACTCTCCTTTTTATAGGATAAGGAAAGTAAAAATTCATTGGTCCGATTCTAAGTGGAGCTTACATCTGGAGTAAAAGATTTCAAATTTTGAAAAATACTAAATTATTTTCTGTTCTTACAGATGTGAGGTGCCCTGTGAAAGAGATTGCACAGTTAGTCTTTGGTCTGCGTGGGGACCATGTTTACCGTCAAAAGCCTGTCCTGTTAGTGAAATGCAACAAATGCCATTGACTGGTAAGTACTTGAAGGATAAAAATCATTTGACATGCTTATTGTCTAGTTTCTACTTAACAGTAGGAATTAATTTTTGGTGTTAATCTATGGAACAATTCATACTCTTGGTTCAGCGAATTGTAGACTTCACTCAATTTCGAAAACTAATATAAAATGTAAATATTGTTAGAGGGAAGCTTGGCTCCCTCTGACAAACCCAATAAACCTTAGCAAAACTTGATCCCAAGTATCAGTAAAGCAGAGACACCCGGTCACTGCCGAACTAAGATAGGGAAGTACTGTACGACGTCATCTCAAACATGGCAAGGATCATAAACAAGAGAAATCATATTGCCAGAGTGATGAAGGTCGACAGCAGTATAAAGTCCTAGGAGATTGTCTAAGAGGGGATCAGATCAATTTTAGGTAGCAAAAGTAATTACTCTCCGAACTACTAAGTCCAGCGCCTGTATCACCACCCTCCTGATAAGATCTGATCAAGTCGTTGAGTCAAACTTTCTTTAGTGCATCCAATAATATAAAATCCTCTAACCCAATGCATAAGTCTCTCAGTTCAGCAGTGACCGGGTGTCTCTGCTTTACTGATACTTGGGATCAAGTTTTGCTAAGGTTTATTGGGTTTGTCAGAGGGAGCCAAGCTTCCCTCTAACAATATAGAATTTCTTTTTGTTAAGGCCCAACAGCCTCTTCGATTTTTTTGTGGGTATTGCAGCATTACTAAGAGCCAGTTCTTTTTACTGTGGTATTGCCGTACCTGGTTAATGCAGCCACCGAGGGGAGCAAAATACAGAAGGTTTGTAGTTAGGAAGGTCATACAGTCTTTAAAATATTCTGTTTCACACCAAAGATGGAAGGTCATCAACAAGTTGCAGTTACTACATACTAATACTATGAGAAGAAAGCGAGGGATACCGGGAAGGATACAGCTAAAAAGTGTAGGCACTGCAAAGAAGGGTTCGGCATGGCAGAATTTAGGAAAGCAACGCCGACCCCAAAGATTACCGTCCCTGGTCGCTACTCAGATTAAAGTAGCTACTTAATCGTCCTCACGGGCATGAGTGCACCTCGAAAACGAAATTACAAGTACAAAGTAACATAAAATTGAAAGATTTTTTAGTTTTATTTTCGTCTATGGACTTTTGCACTTTGAATAGAGAAAAAAGGTATTTCAGAATATTGAAATTCTTCTCTGTTCGGTGTTCGGTCTACATTTGCACTAATTATGTAATTCTCATTCACTAAATTTATTTCAGGTTTTCGAAGAAGATCTCGTCAAGTGAAAGAAGCTCCGAGTGAAAACGGTTTAGAATGTCCCGCTACAGATGAGATACAGACTTGTAATAATCCAGAATGTTATCGATGGCACTCAGATGTTTGGTCCTCTTGCATTTTGGATCCGGGTGTTGGAAAATGTGGAAATGGAATTCGAAGTCGGAAAATTACTTGTCAAGATTATGGAGGAGTAAGATATTTTTTTCTAAATTTTAACTTTTGATTTTCATACATACATATCGAGTTCATGGACTGAATAAAAATATTTCTCGGTAAAAATCTGGGACTTTAGGCGGCTGTATCAATTCCTCTCTTTAGTTGTCATAGCGTGTTTATTGTAACCGGGTTGGTAAACTGAATTAGTTTTGTTGTACTATCTGGATTTGGATCATTCGGCCAGATTACGCAAACTAAGGTATTTAAGTACGTGTTTTATTATTAATTTATAAATAAATAGATGTTCACGTTTTGATTGAATAGGTATATTGATAGAAAACTTGAGTATCCTTCAGTATACAAATTCGATTCAATATAAGAAAAATAAAGTACGGTATATTGATCAACATTTGAGGCAGCACAATGCTACCCCTCGTGCTCTCTCCTGAATATCAAGGGCGCGCGTAATGTAGTGTTAAATTTTTTTTCAAATTGATTTACAGGAAACTGTTGCCGACTATCATTGCACTAAGTTAAAACCAATTTCTCAAGAAAACTGTCTCATTCCTTGTCCCAATGATTGTGTCGTCTCTGGTTGGTCAGAATGGACACCTTGTTCGTCACAATGTTTTGATGGCAAATTGATGCCATTTAAAACACGAAATAGAACTGTTATTGCACCTCCCGGACCAGGTAAGTACTTATTATCAAGAAATATCATTAAGCGTAGCTATCTTATAATGTTACCACGTGTTGCTATATAATACCTTAGCCTTTGCTACTCAATTGTCCTCATGAGGCTCAGTTAACCCTCAAACACAACCAGATTATGTAGAAAACTTGAAAAAGCCTTTATCAAATTTTTTGACTCGTCGAACCCGGAACCTCTTTATTACAAGCCGAGTATGATGTACATTGTACACTCTGCCACGTCTTAAACTCCATTCGCTGGAAACTTAACAAATCAGCTACCTTATTGACCTCACCCAGCCTAGGTTGAGCCGGAAAAATGCAAAACTACGTGGTCAATTAGTAAAACCCTTCTGCTCGTTGCTTAACTTCAGTGATCTTACGGTAACTGGTGTATTATGACTATTGCTAAGGCTTATTTTGATTTTTTTCAGGTGGTCATAAGTGTCCTCTGAAAAGTGAAATGACCCAAATTGAATCTTGCAACACACATGACTGCCATAAGTTCAGCTGGTTAACGTTACCATGGCAACAATGTAATGCTACATGTGATAGTAAAGGGGTTCAACTCAGAGAAGTTTGGTGTATGGAGGATAACGAAATGAAATTACCTGACGCAAGGTGAGTGAAGGGTTAATAAATGGTTGTTGTTAACTTTTGTCATTGACATTCATGAAGCGGACCAAAAGAATAACTCCAGAATATTATATTAAAATTTTGGCGCCCATTACACAGTAAACCACTTTTACTAAAGATATGATTCAATGCCAGCTAAGTAGCAGCTTTTGAGCCCAGTAGAAATCAGGACTCGCATAGTTGAAACAAACTATGGTAGGCGATCTTTGTTCGGAAAAAAATTCCCGAGTGGACTTGATACGCAGAACCAATCGCTTGCGAAGTACTTTCCTGTGGTGAGTCATTTTAATTAATAAATACACCTTTAATATAACTATTATTACACCTTTGATATAACTATTATGGATACCGATCCCTTAATAAATACCTATTTTAGTTTTTGTAATTACCTACACTATTAGAGACATACTAAAACAAGTTAGGAGAAAATCGGACTAAAATTGCCAATCTAACATAACGCGCCTATAGCATTTGGTTATAATATTGCATAAGAATAGCAACACATTGAAATGGGATGTAATCGTTTAGGGTGCATCGAAAGCTTATCCCTTTTCATGAACTTTTTTTTTATTATTCCAGATGCTTACTGTTGCCAAAACCTCCCGAGTGGCGTCCTTGTCATAAAAATTGTCCTGATCCCTGCACATATTCAGAATGGTCCGATTGGTCCTCATGTGATAATATACCAACGTGCACGCAAAGTAAGTTTCAAAAATATTATCAATGAATGTTGTAGCCACCGAGGGGAGTAAGTCATCTTCGTTAGGTGTCGGTCCTAAGCCTGTGTAAACACAGAAGGTTTGTAGTTAGGTATTGGGCATCCAGCTTTTACAAAATCTGCTTCTAGTCATAGATGGAAAGTCATCAGCAAATTACATGTGCAGAACATGGATACTCTGAGAAACAGGCGAGAGTTACCGCGCCTGTAAATGGTACAGCTAAAGAGAAGGTTGTGTCATTGTACACTTAAGAAAGGTAACGCCGAACCCAAATTTGGAAAAGGTGAATTTAAAGAAGAAGAAGATATTGTAGGTGCCTCTAAAAACTAAAAGAATGATCAATTTGATAAGTCCGCCATTTTAATTTACTAGAAGTTCTATGAACTCTGGAAGTCACAACTCTCCAACATAATAACTGTTGGAGAGTTATTGTGAAACGGACGTTTAAAGAAAAATCGTGGAGTTAATACTAGACCTTACTTAGCTCAGTAAATTATATATTATTGTTTGCACATTTTTTGTTGCAATTTTTCTGAGTTTTAATTGAGTTTTTGTTTTGACTAATATATAGTTGTTAATGTTTCCGATGACATTCAAGCTGTTTTCAGGCCAAAGAGGGACACAGTCCTAACGGGATCACTTTGATTTCTAGGTGGTGGGTAGGGTTTGCAATCAAATAAATGGTTTAATTTTGATCCGTTTTCTTAGGGAGCACGGAAAAAATTGAACCAATATTTTTCTAAACTTATATCGGATTGCATAGCTCCGGAATGGTATAAATGTCACCATTACATATCTTACGAGAAATACCCAGTGGCTTAAGTAGACTTCTCGGACCCCAATGCAAAAAAAATGCATGGCTCTTCTTTGCTTATCATGAAAACGAACGTGGATTGCCGCCGGCAGTAGACACCTGAAACCTCATTAAACTCTCTGCGGATTTTCTATAAAGGGCGCAACTAAAATCTAAAATCTTGAGACATTTCACTCTCACTGTAGAACGGGTAAATTAAAATTTAGAAAAAAAGTGAGCTTAGAGTTCATTCATCATTTTTATAACATAAATGTGATAATATTTCTCGTGGTCCTCGTAAAAAATAATACAGTTTCAAACGCATATGCCGAAATTTAGTATTTTTAAATAAAGGATTTTTCTAGGAATCCTTGCGACCACATTGGCTGCATTGGCATAGTTACGCCACTCTACCCAGATAGGTAGGTGATCGTTGAATCGAAAGAAAAATCCGAATTTTATTCTTTTTTTCTTTGCATTTGTTTTCAGCTGACAAAGAAGAAGTGGTATATTCCCGTAGAACCCGATTGGTGTTATCTGGTGATAATTGTGGAGGACCTTTAGAAGAAAAAAGTCCATGTAAAACTGTCTCTGGAAAATGTCCCGAATATAGTTGGGCTTTAGGCTCATGGTCACTATGTCAGATGGGACCGGATAGGACTTGTGGAAGTGGACTAAGGGCACGAGGTAAGTACAGTTTGTCACCCTTATTAAAAAGTCCGCTATACAGTCTGCTAATCTACTTAATACATCGTTAAATGAATAATTAATTAGTGCATCAAGAAGCTGGCTGGCCATCATCAGAAGCTACCTCAAAGCTGCAGTTAAAATTTATCCCTGTCTTTTTATTACCCGCTCCCACAGTAATTACGAGACAGCGTAGTTATCAAAACAATACTGTTTGTACTAAATCATAACCTTACTTCAGACTTTCTACCCGAAAACGCTCGTTTTCTAAACGGCCTGATTTTAACCTCCCGAAGAAAAATGAGATTTAACTTTGTCAATCTACGACACTATTAAAAATGAAAATGTGTAATTTTGATGATTTCAGTAGATGAGGAACCTTTTTTGCAACACAATAATTGAACTTTTACAACGAAGCTCGAAACCGGGGCCGTTATACAGGGTGTAAGAAAATAAAAGTTTAGACCTCTCTATCTCCTCCTCTGATTAAATATTTCGACAAATTTGTAGTACAGTTAGTCCTTATTTTATTCCACCTTTTATATTAAAAAATAAAATTGGTATCATTCCATTTAAAATTCTTGGGAAACAGAAACTTTTGTTTAAAAAATGCCATTTCTGGGGATCGAACCTAGATTTTACTATCACCAATAGAATGGCTATGGATCCTTTGTAAACCTAGGATCAATCAGAATTCAAAAATTCCAAGCCATTCAAAAGTTACAGGGCTTCCACTAGGACTTCTGGGACATACTGCATACATATATTTCTTGAAATAACCTTGAACCCGACCTTTGAGAGAAATTTCAAGGCCAACATAATTTTTTTTTTTTTTTTTTTTTTTTTTTTTTTTTNATAATTTTTTTATTTTTTTTTTTTTTTTTTATTTGTTTGTTAAAATGACTAACCCTGTATGTCTAATTAAATTACCTGCCTTAATTAATTAAATGACTCACCCTGTATGACTAATTAAATTACCTACCTTAATAAATTAAATCACTCACCCTGTATGACTAATTAAATTACCTACCTTAATTAATTAAATGACTCACCCTGTATGACTAATTAAATCACCTACCTTAATTAATTAAATGACTCACCCTGTATGACTAATTAAATTACCTAGCTTAATTAATTATAATTAAATGACTCACCCTGTATGACTAATTAAATTATCTACCTTAATTAATTAAATTACTCACCCTGTATGACTAATTAAATTACCTACCCCAAATAATTTAATAGCACTTGTTCATGCAGCATTCAATTTGATTGTCCTTATTTTTTATATTTTCCAGATATTTGGTGCAGTGCAGACGGATCGAGTACTCATGTTGAAATCAAACATTGCATTAAAACTCAAGCTAAGGTTCCAACTAGTATTGAAAGATGTCATGTTGATTGTACAAAGCCATGTACAGTCACAGACTGGTCACATTGGTCACCTTGTGAACAACCTTGCACCGGAGTTAAATCACGTACCCGACAGTTAATAGGTACGTTAAATATCATGGATAGATAGAATAGTAAGTACAATAGAATAGTAAGAAAATAGAACACTTCAATAGAATAGTAAGAAAATAGAACACTTCTCTTTATGTTCATATTAGGTACTCACACAGAGTCCTTTGTATTCGTCTTCATATCCGAACTTTAACTCCAGATCTTTCCACAAACAACGGTATCTTTTTCTTCTTTACCTTTAAATTCAACTTTTCCCAATTACATTTGGGGTCGGCGGGTCTTTCCTTAATTCCACCATGCCACAACCCTCTGTTCTGTGCCTGCCCTTTAGCTGAACCCTTTCCTGGCATGGTTACTTGCTTCTCAAAGTATCCATAGAAACTGCGTAGAAACTGCATTTTGCTGATGTTTTCACATCTTTGGTTTGAAGCAGATTTTTTTTATTTTATATGCTAGCCTTCCCAACACAAAACCTTCTGTTTTCACAAGGGCTTAGGTCCGTCACCAAATGAAGCTGTCTTGCTCCCCTCAGTGGCTTCATTTGAGTTTTGATTATAATGTAACCATATTAATATTACCGTGCAGTAATTTTCCCTTGCTTGCAACGATATTCATGCGTACAAAGTGCAATTTGCTGATAACTTTACGTCTTTGGTTTGAATCAGAGTTTTCTAAAGGTTGTCCTAACACCAAAAAATAGAACCCAATCTTCGAAGTATTCTATGAAAATCCTATTCTCTAGAAACAATCAATAAAGGTCTACATCTAATCTGTTTGGAGCTACGGTTATTGTACAATCGAACCTGCAATTCTATTATCGAAACTTTTGATTCTTCTTCCAGATCAGTCATCAGCACATCTAGCTTGTCGAGATTATACCCTTATTGAAGTTGCCCAATGTCCTTGTTCTCAATATTATCCAAAACCTATGTCTAAATGGTCAGAATGTTTAACTAATGCTACTGGATTGTGTGGTATTGGTACGCGATATAGAGCCACAGGATGTTTTGATGAAAATGATGACATGGTTGATCCGAAGTAAGTTGGATTTAGGAAGTTCTAAACTATTTATTGGTGCTTGTTCCAACATTTACGTGCCTTATTGAAGAATTTCCATGGTTATCACGGGTTAAAGCCCACCTGTCTGGACTGGTAGATGTTGTTTTCCTCTGTATCCTTAACCTTCCGCATCATTTATTAGGGGTTGATGGTGTAGTGGTAAGACGCTCTGACTGGTAAACAGTAGGACGTGGGCTCAAACCCGGCCGACCTATGGAATATTATCTTCATGAATTTGAGATATTTACCACATAATAATAGCACCCAAAAAACTGCCACTGTAAAGGCAATTCTTAGTCCTATTCGGGCAGTATAAATAAGGACTATTATTATATCTCATGACTAATATGTTTAATATGTTAATGTCTTAGGAGACTAAACTTTCTTTATTGCAGGAGATAATTTTTAATTTTCGTCATACGACTTTCATCTGAGAAAATTGAAAGTAATTGAATCAATTTTCTCAAATCAAAAAGTCGTATAACGAAAATTAAAAATTATCTCCTTCAATAATTCAATATATCTCATGATTGAAATTGTATAGCTTATAAGCCTGATTGAGAGTGGCTCCCAGTCTATCTAAGAACCATTGCAAAACATGTAAACAAGAAATCTGCCTTTTTAAAGCTACCGGATGGACCCGAACGTAAGAACATAAGTGATGTTTTCACGTTTTGAACCCCATACCACACTCGTATATCTTACCTATTTCTCAAAATACTTACTGACATTTTTTTTTCATGAAAGTGCAATTTCCGAGGTTTGAACTTAGATTTTGACGATCCACCATTGGTCTTCCAAATTATTTACTTTCCGTGTCGTATCACGGAAAATGATGGTTGTGGAAGGGTTGGGTAGCATGTTATTCTATTCTGAGGACGCCGAACTAGATGTTGATATTGCTGGTCATATATTTTGCCTGGAAACATATTTTTGGTACTCACGTATTTTTACCAACTTAAAAGGGCCTCCCGCTGTAAAAATGTCAAGGCCTTGCAAGAAGTTCATCCGGCCCTGGTTATGGGCAATGGACTCGGCGACATATAACATCTGCCTCAATTCTTCTTCCAGTTTATGTGGAGGAAGTACCGGTTTGGAAGAGGAGCCATGTTTTGTGGAATGTCCAGTGGATTGTGCTTATTCTGAATGGACTCCTTGGAGTGAGTGTACGGCACTGTGTGGACCTGGCGTACAAAATAGAACACGAAAGGTTGGTACCAAATTTGACTACCACTGATTCCTGGAAATGCTTGATAATTTATTTTTTTAATTTACCTATCCATTATGTATTTTCTAATGGAAGGACACGCCCCCAAGAACATCCTCCTAATGTAAAATTCCTAATTGCATATAAAATTAACTGTAATGATTGTCCCGTGCGCTGCGTCGCGGCGGCAAATATTTATAATACGTTAAAAAACAATTTAAATAAAGAAAAGTATAATACTGTCCTAACTAACCATGTCTTTGAACAAAAACATAATTTTAATTTTGAAGAAATTAAAATCATAGGTAATGAACAGATTTTTTTTTTATACAAAATATGCACTTGTCTGCACTCTAGAAGCTGAGATATTAATCGTTGAATCGTTGAAATTTTGATATAGTTGTAAAAGACTCTTGTCCAGAACTAGTGACGTTTTAGCAATACAAGTCCTTACTACACACCTCCCTGTATTTATCACATTACCCCTCCATTTCAAATGGAAAACCATTGACACAGATGTTTAGTATAGGAACGCCCTTTTGGTTATTTTATTTACATTGTTTTTTCAAGTAAACAATCTTTTTGAGACTTTACTTACATTTTATCATTATTTTACATCTTTATTATACGAGTATAGGTCATTTTAATCTTTAAGGTCAATGGTACCCCTCATTTATTATTGAAACAACTCTTGTCCGGACCATTCGAATGTGGTAGTAGTAGTAGTAGCGGGTTTTCTCACGAAATCAACCGTTTTTCCCATTTATAGATGCATAATTAATTAAATTGGTAGAAACAGATTGATGTGAGTTTACCGAAAAGATTTTGATGGCCCTTGGCTGAAACTGTGATAGTAGACGTTCCAGGTCGCCCTGGTGCGTAGAACCGGCCATCGTGAGGACGACTATTCAAAGGTCAAAATAAGGGACTTATAAGACTCATATTGGTACACATGAAGTAAATTATCCCATTAATAAGTAAAATTGTAAAACTTTGAAGAAATAAGGAGTTTAGAAAGTTTGTTCTGTGTCTGTAAAATTTGAAAATGTGGACGAGTGATGTTTTAAGAATAACCAGTTCAACTATATTCACTATTTTTAGATTATTCGAACTGCTATCAATGGTGGCCAAGAATGTGATAGAACAATTCAATGGAAACCTTGTGGAGAGTCTTGTGAATTTTATGATTGGAGAGCCACGGGATGGACAGAATGTAAACTTACAGAGCCTGCCCTCAATGGTCATTTAATGGGGTGTGGTAATGGCCAACAATATCGATCTGTCATGTAAGTCACCCCTCCCTATGAAACAAAAAATTAAATATCTGGTGTACGTAATTATCACACGACTTATAGATAAGGATAGTTGACAGAAAGCTGTGTGTATCTATGTATGAGGTAGGGGTTGTCTATTCCAATAGCACAGCCAAAACGATATAGCAAATAGCGAAAAATTGATGGGAATGAACCCCTCCCCAAAATCATATCTACCACCTCAGGAAAATTATCAGAACTCTTATATATCTGCAGCCAAAATTATAATATATTGACCAAATTTGGCAAGGCAAGGTCCGATATCTTAAATTTGGTCGCAACAATATAACTACTTAAAGCGAGACATTTTTAGGTGGCCATTTAGTCTTTTACTTAGGACATAGTTTCCAAAATTGTGACCAGCCATTCCAGAGTTATTAGTTCGAAACCGAGTGCGGGGAAAATAATATTTACAAAATACTAACTGCCCAGAAACTATATATAATTTTAAAGGTCATAACAATAATTTAAAAATTTTATTGATTTCCAGGTGTATTGACATACGGACCGAACAACCCGTTGATAACAAATATTGTGATTGGGCAACTCAACCAATTGACATCAATAATTGTCATGTAGCATGCCCTGGTGATTGTGTCCTTAGTAGTTGGTCGGAGTGGTCGTCTTGTTTGAATGTAAGTCTGTGACGGATACAAATAACTTTGGACATTGTCTCTCTCTTTTCAATGAATATTTAACTCAAAAGATACGTAAATTTGTAGGTATCTGCTTTTGCACATCACCATATTAAAAATATAAATCAGAGTTACGAGTTTGAAACCGGGATCGGCCAGTTGAACAGGTGACAAACATCATGGACTTCACCTCCACAAAGAGTACAACGGTAAAGTCTGTCCGTGAAGTTTTTGTGTAGACATCAAAATTTAGGTGGAGACTGAATGAAAGTACTATGTACTTATCCGATTCCGAATTTTATCTTACCCGTTTTTATGTCTTTTTCATAGGATTGTAGTAATATTTTACAAAGAACACGATCTATGTTACGAGCTCCCAGTATCCACAGAGCTCATTGCCCTCGGCCATTACAAACCCAAGCTTCTCAAGTCAATCTAACGTGTTCTTATTCTCTTTTTTCATAGGATTGCAGTAATACTTAGAAAGAACACGATCTATGTTACAAGCTCCAGGTATCCACAGAGCTCATTGCCCTCGACCATTACAAACGCAAGCTTCTCAAGTCAATCTAACGTGTTCTTATTCTCTTTTTCCATAGGATTGCAGTAATACTTTACAAAGAACACGATCTATGTTACGAGCTCCAGGTATCCACGGAGCTCATTGTCCCCGACCAATACAAACGCAAGCTTCTCAAGTCAATCTAACGTGTTCTTATTATCTTTTTCATAGGATTGCAGTAATACTTTACAAAGAACACGATCTATGTTACGAGCTCCCAGCATCCACGGAGCTCATTGCCCTCGACCAATACAAACGCAAGCTTGTCAAGTCAATCTAACGTGTTTTACTTATAACTGGGCCATCACCAAATATTCGTCTTGCCTTCCATTAGGTGGAAGTCCATGTGGAGAAGGAAAAAGTTACGGATTAATATTTTGTGAAAGAAGTGACGGACGACTTGTAGACTTCCAGTAAGTTAATTCCACAGCTTTGCTAAAGAATTCGTCAATAAATAC
Source organism: Pachypsylla venusta (assembly GCA_012654025.1). Classification (NCBI taxonomy): domain Eukaryota; kingdom Metazoa; phylum Arthropoda; class Insecta; order Hemiptera; family Aphalaridae; genus Pachypsylla; species Pachypsylla venusta. The sequence goes on from CM022875.1 coordinate 11,932,945, forward strand.
AGTCTGTGGTATGTACATATTTTTTCAAACCTGTTTGAATTTTAGTTATTGAAGAACTTTTGGAATGAACCGCAAATTGAAATATCTAACAACCTCAAAACTGAAATTTTATGTTTCGAGGTACATACCTATGACGTATGAGTATAATCTAAAAATAAAATTTAACCCATTAAGTCCCAGAACTATTTTTTTTTTTTTTTTTTAATCAAATGATTTTGGTTTATTATTTTCAATAATGAACCTTTGGAATTGTCACGAAAAAATAATAATAACCCCCTCAATATTTGATATTTACGTTTCCAAGGTACGTAGAATCCAAATATCAAAGAAATAAAAATCCGTTTCTTTTCGTTTACCGTTCTCGTTTTAGGCAACACATCCAAAAAGTAGCCGAATCCCGGTAAGAAGTGGAAAAAACAGCCAACGGTAAATTAAACTTCAACCAAAAGTGTCTTTGCGCATTCAGTGCATAAAATTGATATAAATAGTCACCAAATTTTAATGTATTCGCGAAAACCGCCAACAGTATATTCGATTTCATACATATAAAATTTCAAGTCTCTAGCACTTACCGTTCTTGAGACACACACACACACACGGACTCGAGATTTGGGGACCTCAAACCTTGTTCTGGCATTATAAACTCGACACGGAAAATTTCAGCCCATTACAATACTTTTTTCTTTTTTAATAGATAAGGAAAGTCGTGTGATGTTCTCACCAGATTTTTTTCTTTTTAATAGATAAGGAAAATCGTGTGATGTTCTCATCAGATTTTTTTTCTTTTTAATAGGTAAGGAAAGTCGTGTGATGTTCTCATCAGATTTTTGTTTGTTTGTTTTCTGTTATTAGGTTTTGCAAAACAGTCCCGATCCCATATTTAGCGAGTAAGTGGTGCTATATTGATTGTCCAGTGGACTGTGAACTCAGCCGATGGGATGATTGGAACGAGACTGAATGTACCTGCAATACTACAGGTAAATGACTGCTACCCGCAATACCACAGGTAAATGACTGCTACCTGTAATACTGCAGGTAAATTACTTAAACATGGTTTACCGAACATTGAGTAAACCACATGTTCTATGCAGGATCGTTTTTTTTACGATTTTATCCGAATGCACTTTTCTTGCAGTTCTATGCGGACAATTATAAGTATCTTGCGATTAACATACACAGAGGTATAATACGCCCCACGCGCCCACGCTCCTAACAAAACTTTTTATGTAGTATAATAGAATTTTTGGGTTTGGTAGGGTTACTCAGATAGTTTGATGTGAGAGCATTAAATAAAATTTGCACACTAAGTATATAAAAAGAGAATAACTCATTGCGTTAAAACGTTCATCATTGCGTTAAAACAATCTAAAATAAATTGACTGATATTTTTGCAAACAACGATTTGAACGTGTACATTTTTTTTTATTAAATTTTAGGGATTTGCCAGAGTAGTTATAGCGGCCTTTCCATCCCCGCCCCTTCCAATACCTACTGGTCACATAGATCTAAATTGCAGTGATAATTGCAGTCTCAATGGAGACCGGGTTAATAATAATAAATATCCCGGCCTTTTTTCAAGTTAGAACTCTTATTTTAGTTTGTAATTACCTGTAATTTAAACCCATGGGAAACGCATGCGTATAGAGTGTTTTGGAATTTTCCAACCACTCAAATTTCTCGAAAACAGATTGGAATTTTAAGATGCAACCAAAAGCGTTCATCATGGTTTTTAGTAAAAAAAATATTGTAAGAAATTTGCAAATTTCTTTGCTAAGTTGCACTACCAACTTTTGTTACTTTCAGGTATTACAAGAATTGGACATATAAAAACTCAACCCAGTGTAGGCGGTAGAAAATGTCCGAAGTCAAAAACTCAATGGAGACCATGTCCCGCCGTACCATGCTATGAATGGCAAACTACACCTTGGTCTTCTTGTCAACTCCATGTAAGTACAATTGGGGTACATTCATACAAAAATAAGCATGTCCACCAAATCAAAATTCCCAGTATTTAAGAAAAATTGATTACTAGAAAATTTCGACGTTTTTTCCATTTAATTTAAATTTCAGTGGAAAAATTAAGACAAATCTATTCCCATATTTTAAAATTTTGGAAAGTTCTAAATCTATTTTATAAGTAATTTCTCTTTTATAAATTATTATATCATAAGTCAGTCAGTATACCAACTGGGTTTTGCGTTTTATAAGTACCTATGTGAAATTAAAAACAGAGGAAATAAAAGGACATTTTGGGATAAAGTTACCTCAGTTTACGTTACTTTGTTTGTCGGAATCAGTTAAATAAATACAACATGGAAGAAGCGCTTTCTATTACATTGCATTATAAGTTTGCGGTCTTGTGTGATGGAAAGAGATAGTTGCTGAAGGGAGTATTTTCTCTCTCTCTCTTACTCTCATTATTTCTTATGGAAAATGTAGGTACCTATTATCTTTAGCGGGCGTTAATTTCTTTTCATGACTTTATTTACGCTATGGACACAAATTTGATATTTTTAATATCAGGTCTATACGTATAATATACCAAGAGTATATTACCTCCCAAAAATACCACCTCGTGCTAAAAAAGATCCCCGCCAAGTCACGGAGTTTTGGTGGGGTACCTCAGTTCGTTATTAATTAACCACTAGGAGATGGGGACAACTCTGTTCCACTGTACTATGCGGTTCATAAATTTCTTACGCTTAATATTGATCAGAGGTACCCCACCAAGACTGCGTGTTGGTGAAGGGGATGAGGAAATAAGACTAAATTTCTGAAATCGTTTGGGGTGGGGTCTAAATTTAAAGTCATGGGGTATTTCGAAGTAAGGAAGAGTGGATAGCGGGGTCTAAAATAGATATCAATTATTTCTTGGGGTGATGACTTGGCGGGGAATGTTTATAGCACGCAGTGGTATTTTTGGGAATTACCTATAGTTTCATTATTATCTTCAATTTTCTCAAATAATCGAATTTTCAAATGAGACAGGCTAGGTGTATAAAATACCTTTTGTCAAACGATTGTTAAATCTCCTGGTCAAAATATTTTGTACCCATATTTTACTCCAGGGTATTATTTTCTGTACTTTGCATAAGTATACGCCCGAAGAGTAGGTGTAATACATATTTTCTTTTTCAGGGTGCTACTTGTGGATTTGGTTTAACTTATAGAAATGTCACTTGTGTTCGTGGTGATAATAAGAAACCGGTTGAATATTGGCTTTGTTCAACAGCAGACAAACCTACCACTAGTGACACGTGTAATATTCCATGTGAAACTGATTGTCAACTGTCTGAATGGAGTCATTGGTCACATTGTCATGGAGATTGCAAGAAAGATAAAACTGGTAAGTGGTGAAACCAGTTGAATATTGGCTTTGTTCAGCAGCAACCAACCTACCACTAGTGACACGTGTAATATTTCATGTAAAACTGATTGTCAACTGTCTGAATGCAGTCATTGGTCACATTGTCATGGAGATTGCAAGAAAGATAAAACTGGTAAGCGTTGAAACCGGTTGAATGTTGGCTTTGTTTAACAACAGACAAACCTACCACTAGTGACGCGTGCAGTGGAGATTGCAAGAAAGATAAAACTGGGAAGTGGTGAAACCGGTTGAATATTGGCTTTGTTCAACAACAGACAAACCTACCACGACACGTGCAGTGGAGATTGCAAGAAAAATAAAACTGGTAAGTTTTGAAACCGGTTGAATATTGGCTTTGTTCAACAGGAGACAAACCTACCACTAGTGACACGTGTGGTGGAGTTTGCAAGAAAGATAAAACTGGTAAATAACTTGAATTAGATTAAATTTTACCGAAGTAATGTAGCCCAGAGGGAAAAATACGGGAAAATAAAATTTATAAATAATTATTCATCTCACCCTCGGCCTAGGGCTTAAAATTAAGCTGAAATATGCATACCACCCAGTTACAATAATCATGGTAGAATCAGATCAGCGCGTAAGTGGAATTCAGAAATATAAGTTTCAACGTCTGAATTTTTTACCTCGAGATTTCTTTTATTGGGGCTACCTAAAATCTGTAGTGCACAACAGGCCACGAACATAAATCAAAGAATTAAGAAACAGAATAATCACGGTGCATTCCTGGTAGGGTGGATTTCTTAAAAACAACCCTGTAGACAACGAATAGAGCAGAAAGTGTAGGCACTCATGCAGTTATATGTGGCCAGTCGCTTAAATTACAGTGTGCATAGAAGACTGAATGGACATACAGACACGATATAAAATACAATGGCGAGCACAAACCTTTACCAGCGCATAACATGCTAATGCCAACAACGATCTAAACAATAATTATGATCTAACGATATTATGAAGCTTCAGCGAAATCCACATGCAGGAATTACGAAATTGGGAACTCTCTTACCAATTCATAATATAAGTAGAAATTCTGAAGGATTGAATATGAGATAAAAGAAAATCAACATATCGCTGTAAAATACTTAACCCATATAGGATCCAAAATTCAGATACCTAAATTTGGGCAAACTTCTATCTTCAATTTTCATTCAATCATTTCATTTCTCTAAAGTGAAAAAGTCGATAGACGAAAATTAAAACTAAAAAAAAAAATCTAAATTAAAATGGCGGACTTATCAAATTCATCATTCTTTTAGTTTTCAGAAGCACCTACAATATCTTTTCTTTCTACTTAAACTTCACCTTTTCTCAATTCTATTTGAAATCGAGGTTGCTTTCCTTAATTCTACCATGCCAAACCTTCTTTTCTGTGCCTCTTTAGTTGTACCCTTTCCTACAAAGGTAAATCTCGCTTGCTTCTACAGAAATTGCATTTCGCTTATGATTTTTCATCTTTGATTTTTTTAAAAAACACCAAACCTTCAGTACACGAGCTTAAGACCGTCACCTAATGAAGTTGGTTTGGTTCCCTCGGTGGCTGCATTACTTTCTTTTCTATAACACAAATTTCTTTTCTATTTTTAGGCTATCAAACAAGATCGCGAGCTGTGATTCGACAACCGAAATTAGGAACCGCTAAAACATGTCCAGAACCATTATGGGAAACAAAAGATTGTGATCTTGGACCATGTCTAACTTTTGATTGGGTCGTTACTGGTGATGGTGCTGTAGCCTGTAAGCGATCAGACGGTTTGACTGTTGTAGGTAAGAAATTGATTTAATCAGTGAAACCAAAACATTTTTATGTCAAATCAGCGAAAATTTATCAAAAACTAGCAGGTTTAACCCGTGCTTCCCCCAGGTTCAAAATAAATTATTCATTATTTTTTGGCACCCGGATTCGAATCCTGGCGGAACCGATTTTTTTCGGAACTGTGTTTGGTTGTTCGGGGTGAACTCAGTCTCATGAGGTCAATTTAGTAGCTACTTTAATGTGAGTAGCGACCAGTGTCGGCATTACAAAAGCGTGAAAATATGCAGTGCAGTGATAGTTGGGGCTATCTTCATCTGGGTGGCTTTTAGGGCACCAAAACTAAAATTCGGATCACTTCTCTAAAAGTGGCAATAACACTCTAATTTTGATGAAATTGAAACAATCACTCATTTTAACATATGAAACATAAAATCAGTAAAAAAAACATATTATCGACAAATTTCTGGTCTTGTGGGGCTACCTTCATCTGGGGGGCTTTTGGGACACCAAACCTAAAATTTGGGTCACTTCTCTAAAAGTGGAAATAACACTCCAATTTTGATGAAAACAATCACTCATTTTAACATATTGTCAATACATTTTGGGTCTCATGGGGCTATCTTGATCTGAGGGCCCTTTAGGGCAACAAACCTCAAATTCGGGTCACTTATCTAAAAGAGGTAGTATGACTCCAAATTTGATGAATTTTAAAATTAATACTGAGTGTAAGATATCACCGATAATATTTTCTCCAGAGAGCTATGATAACAGCCGAAGGATGCCAAATCTAAATTGAAATAATATATTTGCTAGAGATCTGAAACAACAGCCGAAAGCTGAATTAGAATAATATTTTCAATAAAGATCTGCAACTGTTAGTAACCTTCGGCTCTTGTCGCAGCTCTCCGGCGAGTAATTCGATTTTGACCAGAGAGCTGCGACAACAGCAGAGGGCTGCCAGATCTAATTGAAATAATATATTTAAAAGAGATCTGCGACAACAGCCGAGGTCTGTTAAATCTAATTCATATAATATTTTCATTAGAGAGCTGCGACAACAGCCGAAGGCTGCTAAATCTTATTCCATTTTTTTTCAATGGAGAGCTGCGACAACAGCCGGAGTCTGCCATTTCCAATTGATATTTTTTTTTATAATGTATTATTTTATAGTGGTGCGTTTAACTAACTGCCATGGTCATATGCACTCCAATTGATATAATATTCTCATCACCTGAGACATCAGCTGGCGGCTGCCAATTCCTATAATAAAGTACGATAAAGTTTAATTTTTATATACAGTAATTAATGTGTGCCAGAGGAAAAATAGTCCTTGTTGGAAATAGACCACCCTGTAAAATGAGTAAAAAAAACTCCACTTATCTGAATGGATAACACTTCCCATAAAAAGTGCCCATCGCGGCGGGCAAAGAGATTTTTTTATTCAATTTTTGAATACTTCGTACCTCGTAACGTAAAATACCATATTTTGAAGAGGAATATTTTTCGTAAAGATTCCACAGTTTCATTGTTGGAAATAGACCACCCTGTAAAATGAGTAAAAAAAACTCCACTTATTCGAATGGATAGCTACACTTCGTGAGTTGTGATTATTCGATTTTACGTTTCAAAGCAAGTAGAGTCCGAAATTCTACCTACCTTGAAACGTAAAATATCAATTTTTTTGTGACGATTCCGAAAGCTATATTGAATATAATAAAGCGAAATTGTATACGTGAGTATGTATCTGTCTAAAAACAATTCTCTGCGTATATTAAATTTCACGTCTAATATTCTATTTTCTAAACAGGTGGCTGTGACAACATAAAAAGACCAACCAAAAGTGGTTGTCAGGTCATTGATGGTCGGTGTGTTTGCACTGCAGAACCAGGTGTCATCGTTGAAGACATCTCTTGTCAATATCCAGATGTCACCTATAAGTATGATCCAAGTAAGTATGGTCCTTCCATAATTAATTAAAACCTAAGTAGAGGTATTTTAAACATTTATTGTGGGTTTGATCGCTATTAAGTTCGTGTGCTAACCTTGGAGAAGGAAAATAAATACACCATTGTATCTTATTTTTCCACATAATCTCCTCCCTTGACTTCAATACATTTTTTACATCTTTTGGGTATTATTTCTATACCTGTCAAAAAGTAGTTAGCATCTTTACAGTGAAAATCATCACTCCGATTTTTTGTCCACTCAGCTCATATTTCTGTTTTGAAAACAGATAATAATCCGAATAGCGCTGGGTGCCACGTCTGGACTGTGCGGGGGGGAGGGGAGAAATATCTTAGTGAAACCACACACAAAAAGAGCAGTCTTTATAATGACGGCCGTGTGAACAAGGGTGTTGTCGTGGAGGAGCCGAACACATGGTAAAAATGTATTCGGAAACCAAAAAAAAATAAAAATAAAAAAAAAATGACCTGTCAAAATTAAACTAATCAAAATATTTGAATACTTTTACCTCGCCTTATCATTAAACAGTGTAAGACATGTAAAACATTGTCAGAACAAAAATATATTTACCTTTCCATTGTCGTTTGAGTCACAAACTTTTGGGACCACTTTCTTAGTAGTAAAAGAAGTATGGGTCATAAATATTATCATACTCGTACATATACAATATTAAAAGAATTATGGGTGATATTATCATACATATACAGTAGTAAAAGAATTATGGGTCATTGGAGTTAATACAAAATTGCTGAACTCAATATCAGTAGCCATTGATTATACGTCCAACAAATATTATCAGATTATTATGTTTGTTTTCAGATGAAGAACACAACATTTGGTTCTTGGCAATGGTTGGTACAGGAATAATTTTTATAATTTTTGTTATGACTTCGGTGTACTTGGTGTGGTAAGTAGGAAACGGACATACTGATACTCAATATATATATATATATAAATAAATATTTTAAGAGACAATGTCCATTTGTTTTTTAAAATTCAATAAGTAGCATTCGGAATATAGTCGTCTGACCATAGTTGTTGATTCCTAACTCCGAGGGATACGAATCAACACTTTGAAAGTATCGATATATTGCTTTCGACTTTCGACACTTTACATCCGATACTTTTGTGGTATTAATATTTTTTTCCGATACCGCTTAATGAGTATTTTCATGATTTTCCGAAAAACATTATTATTACATAATAAAAATAGTATAATAGTATCATATTATAACGATTAACATTTTTTTTTTACTCTAGCTAATTATTTCGCATTCTGACAATTAAGGCTACTTAAATATTTAAATTAGTATTTCCCTCAGTAGCGGATACAGGGGGATCGAAATACTGTTCCCAAATTTGTTGTTTATAAATACTACTGACTTCCATGTCGATTATAATATGGAGCCTCGATCCCCCCCCACATCTGGAGACCTGTATCCGGCACTTATTTCACCTCAGTGTGCAGAATAAGTATATAAGACGGTGGCCTTTAACTTAGGGGTCGGCAGTTCAAATGGTTTTGATGCCCCTTACTGGTACTATGATGGTGTGCGTTCACGTCGTCTCGGTGCGTAGAACCGGCAATCTTGAAGACCTTTGAAAGTCTGCATTTTCCTACAGGCTGCCAATTTTAAGGAGATGAACGGAATCATTTGTATTAGTAGGGCTACGGGCTATATATGCCTTTTGTCACTGCGGCCCATAATAGTCCTTTTGTGACTTCCCTTCGTTATCTAGAAAATATCTAATCCTGAGCTTAGGATCCCCTAGAACTAATTGTTTTCACTTTCCCAGGTGTTATAATCATCCTTGAGAAGTGTTTCAGTCTTTTGTGAGAGGCAGCTCTGGATTCGCAGATAATATGTTCTGCTGTCTGCGATTCCCCTTTGCAGTGACGGCAGGTAGAGTCTCCAGTTATACCCATCTTGTTTAGATGATAATTGAGGCTGCAGTGACCCGTAAGAATCCCATGAGTATCCTTAGTTGCTCCTTACTGAGACAGAACATTTCTTTTGTTCTTTTGGGCGAGTGAGTTACGAACTTCTTCACCTGTCTTTGACCGTGAATGCCAGTCCATTGTTGAACTTTCATTTGATCTTCCCAGTGTTTGATTTCCATTTGTAGGTGACCTTTTGATACGCCACAAAACTCAGGATTAATATGATCTGAAAGGGTTAATAGACTTTTGCCTTATTTTTTTATTTTCTTTTTTCAGTTCTGATCGACATGACAGTAACGAGGTATATTGTAAAACATTGAAATAAAATGCACATTTCATAAGTGAGAAGAGAGAGCAAATGAAATCAAAAATATTGGACACTTCTTGTTCTTCTTTTGATTGGTCGATGGAAAGAAGTGGGCGGTATTTTATAGTCTGACATTACTTTGGAAATCAATTGCATAGCAGATAACTTATAGCACTGTATACAATACATTCAAATAATGACTGTGGAGAAGTGGGATGTGTTTTATAGTCTGACATTAGTTTGGAAATCAATTGCATAGCAGATGACTTATAGCACTGTATACAATACATTCAAATAATGACTGTGAAGAAGTGGTAGTTGTTTTATAGTCTGACATTAGTTTGGAAATCCATTGCATAGCAGATGACTTATAGCACTGTATACAATACATTCAAATAATGACTGTGAAGAAGTGATAGTTGTTTTATAGTCTGACATTAGTTTGGAAATCCATTGCATAGCAGATGACTTATAGCACTGTAAACAATACATGCAAATAATGACTGAGAAGAAGTGGGGGTTGTTTTATAGTCTGACATTAGTTTGGAAATCAATTGCATAGCAGATGACTTATAGCACTGTATACAATACATTCAAATAATGACCGTGAATAAGTGAACGGTGTTTTATAGTCTGACATTAGTTTGGAAATCAATTGCATAGCAGATGAATTATAGCACTCTATACAATACATAATAATAATTACTTTGAAGAAGTTGGAGTTGTTTTATAGTCTGGCATTAGTTTGGTCACCACTGTTGTCACAGATAACTTGTAACAGATGACAGGGTGATTCATGGTATATTTTTTATTCAAAACAGACTGGTACTAATTGGACAAGGTATTTCTTGTGTTGTAAATAATGAACGTCACATTACTTCTTATGTGTTACTCTTCAAAACCATATAAATAATTCATCAAAGAAAGAAAACTTTGAGGACACTTGGTAGAACTATCAAATACAAGAAATGAAAATGATAAAAATACGAGTATCGAATGACGTACTAAAATTGCAGAACAAAGTCAAGTGTTTTTTATCGTTTTCATTTCTTGTAAATAATTTATTTTATTTTAATCACTTATTGTATTTCAGAGGTTTTTATAACCTCTGACACAGTGGCGTAACTAGTGACGGGCTGCACAGAGAATCTCAGGCCCCGTTACATGAGGGGAAGGGGGGAACCTGTATTTTTACCTTTTTTTTTTGGTTTAGTTAAGATTTTTCCGGAACGATCACTTCAGAATTAGATAAATAAAGTTTTTTGTTTCAAGGATTATTTTAAATATTTTAATTTTCGTCTTCTGACTTTTTCAAAATAGATATGAAGTCAGATAAATATTTATTTTTACGAGAATGTGTAATTTGTAATTAATTTCGTGAATAAAAATATACGCATATCAATTATGTCGTTCATTTGAAACTTATCAATGTGGAAATGTACCATATCACTTTATGCCTTTGAGAATTTTTGATTTATCGTATCAGCAAGTAAATTTTCAGGTATAGGGTCCCCTGATGTAAAACTATCAGAGACCCCCATTTTCATGGTTACGCCACTGTGAATGGGCTTAACACAAGGCCGTACCAGAAACAAATCGGTCGTATATTTTCTGATGTTGGCACCTTAAATATGATGACGATGAATTTATATTTTATTTTGGAAAACCGTCCTATTTCAATTTAGTATTTTCTGTTTACTTTTCTTTTCTTTTAATTTTTAACAAGAAACAGGATTTTTACCTTTTTGTTAACATGCATATTATTTTATTTTTTTTTGTTTCTTAACAGTCGTATCGACTGAGGAAAGTCCAGGGGCGGATACAGGTCCCCAGTTGGAGGAGGAGGCTATCGAGGCTCCAACTTAAAATCGGAATAAAAATGAAATTAACTCCAAGATTAACAGGTATAATTTTAGCTAATTCTTCCATTGATATTGTTCTCCACGCATAGGAAGTTTAACTAAAAAAGCTATAATAAATATTATTAAAACTAAAAAATTAAAAAGCATTATAAAAACTAAAAAGCATCCCTATAACTGTAATGGCTTCTAATTCGAAGCCATTACAGTTATCAAATAGACGGCGCCTATGGCACTTTGAATACACCAGTTTCCGTTAGATCACTGAATTTAAGTAACATCCAGCGACGTTTTACCAAGTGTGTATTTACCGAGGGTTCGAGGTTTTAAAAGCGGTTCGTTATGCTGGATATTTGTAGGGCCCAATTCAGGCTGGTAAGTTCAATGTGGATATCTGGTTTGTAAGTACGAATGGAGGGTTAACCCCACATCCCGAATGAACAATAGATATTAAAGAGATGTTAAGCCAAAAAAAAAAAAAATCTTCAAGTCTGCGGGGGGGGTCAATCCCCCCCTCCCCTATATCCGCTGGTGGGAAAGTCTTCTTTGTATAAAAAATTTGCCGAAATATTATAAATAACTGAATAGCATTGAAGCTCATACGTTCATTAAATTACATATTTTTAGTAATTTTGTATATTTTATTAACCCATAATTGAGCCGCCTCCTAAATTAATTATTATTTTATTTAATTTATTATTAATAATAATAAATATTAGATATAACTAAATAAGCAGTAATAAATAATTTTGAATTATTTTTTTATTATTATTAGTAGGAATAATTCTGATATTGTAATGTTTAAAATAATCAATTTGGTGTGGAAAAAAATTGTTTAACACTAACTTAAGTACTTATACGCTAAGAATAATTTCTTCATTTTTTTTCTACAAAAAATGGTTTCAAAGACAAAAGAGCATTGTTTGGTATTTTATTATTCAAACATACTGATTATTCATCTTCCATACTTATAAAATAATTAGCAGTTTCACCCGTGCTCCGCTACAATTCTTATAGCACAAAAGATAATAAGGGGACCATGGGTTCGTTTCAACCCCGTTTATTACATTCTTTAAAAAATACAGATCTTTTTTTTATCTTTTCCTTATTTTATTAATGGGTCTGGCGTTACTTTCCTTAATTATACCATGCCAAAACTTTCTGTTCTGTGTCTATCTTCGGTCACGGTTACCCTCGCTGCATCTCACTGTATCCATGCGTTTTCGGGATATCTTGTCATCTTTGGATTGAAGCAAAGTTTTTTAAAGGCTTGATGCCCTTCCTAACACTAAACTTTCTGTATTTACACGGGCTTAGAACCGTCATCTAATGAAGCTGGCTTTCTTTGCCGGTGGCTTCATTTTATAATACACTTATATTTCGTTTATAGTATCTCCTCTCGCAAATATTTGTGGTATACTCACAATACTGTAACTGCCCATCTGAGGAGTTAAGTGCACATTTGCCAAAAACCAAACTATTTTTGGGTGTACAGCTGAATGGTGAAATTAATTTGGGCTATAGCTTAACTACTGACACAAAATTTTTATCAGATTTTTTTTTCAAAGAGGCCCTCAAAAACTTCAGTTTAAGTCCATCAGTGGCCCGCAGATATTCCGGAGGTATATTTGAGTTATATATGGCCTAAAGGATTTTACCCTGATCCATCACGGCCCCGCTTATGTTCCTGGGTTATCTTAAAGGTATAACCAGGTACATGGCAAGATCCCCTTTAAGGATTTTTCTTTGGGTCCATCATCGGTAAATGCCCCCGAGATATCTAACTATACATGGCCAGGGTCCGTCAAGGGCACTGACTTCTTTTGAAGAAGGAGCTTCGGAAAAAATATCTTTTTAGGATGATCCTTTGAAACCCCTATTTTTTCGTGATATCACTGCGACACATCCTAGAGAACTATTTCTTCATATAGCTTTCCCATTTCACTGACTTCTGATAAGCTGGATAGTACCGGCACTATAGCCTAATCAAATATTATTTGATTAGGCTATAGTGTTCACAACAAACTTACTTTTCGCCTCCAGAATGAAGCAATGCTCTTTTTTTTTCTTTGAATCATTTAAAAATAAATATGATAATTATACATCAAGTTACCTATTTACTTCCAGAATATAAAATGTTTTATTTTTTATAAACCCGGGACCTGGTATCGCCTCAAATCCATCAGGAATCATCTTGATGAAGATTCCGGTCCAACTACCTACCTATTTTTTTATCGTACTTTCACTCCCTCATGAGCTATTGTATCGCTTTCTGGGGTCTATCGTCACTTTCAAAAGAGGTCTTTATTCGTAAAAAAAAAAAGGATTCTTCGCGCTACACAGTCTCCATTATATTGACTTAAATTGGCAGCCTCAGTAGCTCAGTTGGTAAGAATGACGGATGACACAAATAAATTCCTTTTTTTTAAAAAAAAAAATTCTTATATTGAATCGTGTCGGGAACTTTTAAAGAAAAAGGAATACTGACCTTTTATGGACAACACAAGTATATAACACATTTCTCAACTATTCAAAATAGGCGCAACATTACAAATGTCCATTATTTGGTCCCTTCATCCTTCCACTGTTTGGACAATCCTTTCTGGACAGAGGCACTCGAATTTACATAATATCAATGTGTCTACAGAAGTATTCTTGTGAGCAAGGCATTTGGCGTCTATGGTTCGTTGAATACACCAACTTCGTTGCTTAAGTTCAGAGCCGTTAATCACTGAAATTAAGCAACCATTGAGGTTTTATCAAATAGCAAAACACTCGTGATGCTGGCTTTTTTCGGTTCAACCCCGACTGAATGAGATCAATGTGGGTAGTTGGTTTGTAAGTTTTCAGCAAATGGAGGATTAAACCCCCGTCTCTAATGGGATTTTTTGAAGAAAAAAAATCCCTTCAATATGGGAATTTTTGGCCTTTCTCGATCATCTGCTCCTTCCTCCCTCTCCCTCTTTGTTTATTTTGTTTATCTATGCTCTGTTGCTCTGTACACTTTGGTTATTCTATAAAAATGATGGATTTCTCTTATCTTCGATAATATTAATTATCCTGATTACCCATTATAAATTTTAATTTTCCTTTTCAAATAACTTTAATAATAAAAATGGTTTTTAGTTTCGCTGCATTTTCATATATTCTTGCGTTAATATTAGACGCATTTCTTATATTTTTTGCAATTTTTCATGTAAGTATTAAAGAGCTACCTACTTCTCATTGCTAAAATAGTTGATTATTTCATGTTTTCAGGTATCATTGTCCAGATTGTTAGCTAGTCATGTGAGATGATCTGTTTGATATTAAATAAGTTCAAATAAATATTTGTACACTTGAAAATTCACGTTTTTAATCTTTCATTCATAAATTTCTCTTGTTACTTAACCTTCAACTGACACCTCTGTGTTTCATATCTGGTAATAGTAGAGACTTACCGGCTCATTGAAACTTGCCTGTAGAGAAATTATTTTCATTAGGATAAAGTTTCGGTTATGTTATAAAATAATTAATAATCAATCTCATAATAAAGTCTAAATAAAATAATAAACAAAAATGTAAATGTATGCACATTTTTTTGTGTTACTGTATTATAATGTATGTGGGCATCATAGGTTTTCATGGTATTTTTATTCTCAGCTCAATTGCACTATGCTATAAGCTACATAAAAATTACCTCATATTGCTACAACTTGTTGCTGTTACTATATCTACTAAATTTTCCTGAAGGGGCAAGGTTATCTACAAACAACGCCAGACCAAGCAGAATAGTTGAAAAATCTTTTTCAAATTTTCGTCCAATAAAGGTTACTGACCCGGTAGCTCCCTAGTGCAAACCGAGTATGATGTAAACATTAGGAAAAAATATGGAATGGTATAATATTTTTCCATTCGGTTTTTGGATTCTCCGTAGATTGAAAGGTAAAACATAAATTTTGTGAGGTGCCTTCCCCTCTTAAAATATGAATTTGAGGTAAAACAAAATTAATCTATTTTATTTAAAATAACTACCTCAAATATGTTTTCTCATTTCAGGTGATAGCATTTGATGAATTGAAAGTTGACTATAAAAATCCTATAGACCAATGTAACAGTTTGAATCCTTTGATTCTGCCAGAATATGTGGCACATGCATTGTTCAATATTCTGTTTCTTCTCTGTGGACAGTTTCTATCTTTTGCTATCAATCTACCTTTGCTAGCATATCATATTAACAGGTGAGCCTTAAACATTGTGTAGTCAGCGTAGGATTCCGAATTACGGAGTCTTTATGATAGATTGCCAGTTTTACTAAACTTTAATATGATTCCAAAAGTGTAATTATAACAACTAGGTCTGAAATATAAATAATAATTAATTAATTTTAGATTCGTTAAAGAAGACGATAAATTTGATCAGTATTTAAACCCATTTGGTACGGCCGTGCGTCGTTGAAATGATCTCTGATCCATGTGAGATATGGTTAGGTTACGCTTTAAAAAAAAATTCATGTTGTAATCTGTGCAAATTTAGGCTAGATGCAACGCAGCCTAAATTCAGCAGGCTTCAAATTTCTTTTTTTGTTACTTTACTCAATACTATTAGCATCATATCCCACACAGTTTAACAGCAACTTCAAAAATGTTCTGAGGAACATTTTCAAATAAACTTGAATGTTTTGGGTCCAATAACCTATAACCATAAGAGAGAAATATTAATTATTTTAGAAAATAATTAATTCAAATTTCAGACCTACCTAGTTGTTATATTTACTCTCTTAGAAACATATTAAAACTTCATCTCAAACTACTGAGAAGTCAACAGCTGGTCTGATTATGATAGCCTGAGTGCTATTTAAAGATCACCAAATTTTAAGTTTAAATTTTGAAAACCCGTCTTGAATGACAAATAGATGTTAAAGAGGTTAAGCCAATTTTTTTTTTTAAAAAAATGAAAATAATTGTCATTGGCCTTTTACTTTATCTTCTCATATATAGGTACGAAATTAGGAAAATAAAGTATTGTATTGGTGAAAAATTTCGAAATCATTTTTTTAACTTTTTTGGACGAATTATGACGACTAGCTACTTTCCAAAAATGGGTCTAGAAAAAATGTATGTCGTCCGTCTGCAAAAATCACGCATCTACAGCCTTCAAAATCGGGCAAATTGTACGATTTTGATGATATTTTACCACACTATTCCTTGAGTACATAATTCGAGCCAAAACCTCAACATTGGAGATAGCATAAATGGAACCCAAACGGAAAATCCGATTTTAATGAAATTTAAAACAGAGACCATTTACAACATATCATCAACCTATTGGGGTTATCTTCATCCTTAGGGCACCCAACGTAAAATTCGGGCCACTTCTCAAAAAAGGACAAAACCATATCATTCCAATTTTGATGAGATATTGTCAATGACTGGACCATACATTCTTCGTAAAATATTGTTTTCAAATGTTTGTAACATTATTTTCGTTTTCTTTGACTCTGGCCAAATCTCCTATATAGGAGGGTGGAGAGGAGAATTGTTTTGTTGATTCTCATGTTTGATATCCTGGATAAGATTTTAGATTTAAAAACTAATTCTGGAGAGTGGTAGCATCTATTTGTGTTGATAAGTCTGGCTTTTATTTAATGTTTTATGGAGTACCTATTTGAGGTAAGTATGGTGCCAAGGTATTGAAATTATTTACTACCTTATTCTATATGAACGTCTTTTTTAGATATAGAACAAGGCCGGTCATGTCCGGCTATGGTCTGTATGATCCTACAAGCATCATGAATGCGGACACGCTCAATAAATGCCAAAGGGAAGGATGGATTAAGTTGGCGTTCTATCTTTTGACATTTTTCTATTATCTATATGGGTAAGTAATTCAAATTTGATTTTATGTCGATCTCTATTACTACGTATACACGTTGTAATAGTTCTGTAATTATNTGATCGCAATATTTCGATGACTAAATTTTATTTATTTATTAAAAAAAAAAAAGACCGTCCTGGAACCGCTTTTGTATTACTTCAGGGCACTCAGTTTTACAACCATGCTATTCTGGAATCGATAAAATCCGATCAGAAAATTTTCAATCCGGGCAGTATTCAACCTACCTCCCAACAATGGTCTTAACAGCTCGCAATCATTCTGAAACAAAAGTAACTTTTTCTAATCGCCATATTGGTTCGATTTCCAGGGCTAGGTATTTCTGTATTTTTTCATTATATGTTGTTACTGTTTATAACTGCGTAATCTATTGTGTCTTCTTCTTCAGCCGGAGTGTAGTGTCCGGCAGGTTGTCTACCAGACTGGAAAACCTGGAATAGTCAGGGAATTTTAGGAGACTGGAAATGTCAGGGAATTTTTCAAATTGAGTTTTTTTTAAAATCTCAATGGCCAATTTTATGCGTGAACATGCTTTTCATGAAAAATTTCGGCTGCGGCGCTTATTATCATAGTTTTCCTCTAAAGATTTTGTCTGTGACGTTTATGTAAAACAAAACACTTTTTGTTATTAAACTGTCTGGTAATCCGACGTCTAAGTTTCTTTTGCCACTTATCGTTTGCGTTTGATGGCATTTTGGATAGTGTAGATCTTATTTGGCGTTACGGTGTAGACATTTGACAGGTTTCGAGAGTGTCTTTTTCATTATCCATTCTCTAGGACTTTACTGTGTAGATCTTATAACAACTTCTGTTTTGAACTGTTTTATGCAGCATTTGGTGACTCTTTTATAACATGAAACACGTCGGTGTAGGTCAATGTTAAAACTAGAAAAAGACACTGGAAAAGTTAGGGAATTTCACTTTGACGATTTGGTAGACACCCTGGTCCGGGCTGTTGTGTGCTACTGTTCTATCTGTATGGATGGATCTGTTCCAATACAGGGTGTATACGATTTGACTGGTTCTGAGTTGTATTTCCGTTATCCTCTGCTTGGAGTTGTATGAAATATTTTCTCCTCAACGGTTTTCGTGTCTTGTGATGTATTCGTTCGGGCTTAAAAAATGTGTTGCTTTGTTTCAGAGGCTGTTACTTTGTAGGGCTAAGGTTCTTCTATTTAACCCAGTTTTATGCCACGCCAAGGGATCATCAAAAAAAAAAATCTTACGTGACGATTTTTTATCGTGACAATTTCCTTGGGCAAAACACCATGTCAAAAATTCAACGTGACAAAAATTTCGTGAAGTGCTAATGGGAACCAGGTGTTAATATAGCCACATACCTTAAACAGTATCTAGATCAGTGATGATGTTAGTTTGTACATGAGGGGAACCTAACATTCGATTACTTTTTTTTTTTTTTTCAGTATGATCAGCACGCTAATTGAAGCTCACTAGTATTTAATTCACGCTGATGAGAAGCAGGAAATGTACAAAATTCAATTATTGTAAATAATTTGATTTATTTTGTAGTAACTTCAAATGAACAAATTTAATGAAGACTGGCATATGTTTTTAGTTGGCACATTTTTTAATGTATGAGTGTAGACTAGATTGTATCCCCAACCTCGTCCTCACGATGGCCATCACAGTTCAAGTGCGCAAACATACATAGTTACCTTTTGGTAAAATCTCGCTGGAAGTTGCTTAACTGCAGTGATCTAACGGGAACTGGTGTATGAACGTTCCATAGACGCTGGCTACCATCAATTTTAAATGGGCTCATATTTTGTTAGTGGAGGTGTTGTTGGTTTTAATGATATTGACGACACTGTTACTTCAAGATTAAGGAAGAAAGGACGTTGCTTAACTTCAGTGATGTAACGTCATTGAAGTTAAGCAACGAAGGTGGTGTATTCAACGTGACGCTGGCTTATTTTATTGTGCCCTATTGGTTCACCTGGGGGCAGGGGAGCATTCGTTTATTATATTCATAGAATTAGGTGATTAATTTTTGGGCCATCTGGGGCAAAAAGATGGCCATTTTAATTGAGTGGGGTCTACAGTTCACACATCTACTGGTATTACTTATTAACTCCACTTATGTAAAAGTCTTATAATAAATAAAATGTTATTTATAATAAATCTACTTAAATATAAGTTAATTATTTATTCTGTTTAAATGCTGCCTTTTTTGTAATTAGTGCTCAATATTATGCACCTGTCCGTATTTGAACGCTACCCTAATTTTATTTTGCAATACAATTTGTACCTTCATTTTTTTTTTCCTTTTTCAAAGGATTATTAATTATCTATTCAATTAACCTTTACAGCATGACGCTCCTATCTTCCCTTACCGTACCACTTCCTCTTCTACAAATTCGTTGCTTCGTGCCTGTCAGGGATGAAATTATGCTTAGAGTCTTTAACACCCCATCACAAGCGCCCTTGATTTTTAGGAAAGGGCCCGCGGGGCTACGTTTTGATGCCTCAAATGTTGATTAGTATACTGTGCTCAATTTTTATTATACTGAATTGAATTTTTTTACGCTGAAGTATAATTAAGTTTTCTGTCAATTTATTTAATCAAAACGTGACAATGAGGAGCAAGGACTCTGAAAATCTCTTAGCAAATTAAAAATAATAATACAATTCTGGAACCACCTTTTTTCTCTGCGTTTTTGATACAATTTTCATTCGGGTTTTTGATACAATTTTCATTCACGCCATGAGACACACATAGAATGTGTACAGCAATATGCTGCCCAACACGAGTGGTCACCTAAATCTATTTTCATTCACGCCATGACACACACATGGGATGAGTACAGCAAAATGCTGCCCAACACGAGTGGTCACCTAAATCTATTTTCATTCACGCCATGGCACACACAAAGGATGAGTACAGCAAAATGCTGCCAAACACGAGTGGTCACCAAATCTATTTTCATTCCCATCCTATGTGTGTGCCATGGCACACACATAGGATGAGTACAGCAAAATGCTGCCCAACACGAGTGGTCACCTAAATCTATTTTCATTCACGCCATGGCACACACATAGGATGAGTACAGCAAAATGCTACCCAACACGAGTGGTCACCTAAATCTATTTTCATTCACGCCATGGCACACACATAGGATGAGTACAGCAAAATGCTGCCAAACACGAGTGGTCACCAAATCTATTTTCATTCACGCCATGGCACACACATAGGATGAGTACAGCAAAATGCTGCCAAACACGAGTGGTCACCAAATCTATTGGTCCTAAAATTTAAATGCGAAGGTCATTTGACGTGTTTTTATATCAATTCCATTATTATTGAATTTAATCAAATCGCTACGGACCAAAAATAAGTTTAATTAAAGAAAAAATATCTTTTTTGGAAACCGTAGACCCCACTCTCCATTGGGGATTTTCCTTTAAAAAAAGGCTCAAATAAAGATAAAAAGTGATCAGCAAATTGTAGTCTCTACGCATGGATGCATAGTATGAAAAGCAAGCGAGGGTTACCGTGCGAGGAAAGGGTACACCTAAAAAGAGCAGGTACTGAAAAGAAGATTGTGTCATGGTAGAATTAGGGAAGGCAACGCTGAATCCAAATAGAGTTGGGAAAAGGTTAAGATAAAGAAGAAGAATAGAAACATTTGTTGAAATATTCAGTGTCAGTCTCTGTGGACGGGTAGGTACGTTTTTTTTTTTTAAAAAAAAATCATTTTTCATGTTTACTATTTATCAATTCTTTATTATACTCTATGTCAGGGGTTCATAATCCTTTATGTCAGGGATTCATAATCTTCTATGATTGCATACACCTCCCTGTCGACGAAAATAATAAAAAAACTCTGCCAATGTGATACATGGGTCTATTATTTTACTGGCTAAAAAAAAAAATTCCCTACCCTCAAAATTTTATATTTTTTATTTCATGGAATTTGGAATTCAAAAATCGAGCATATTTGTTCGCGGCAGCCGTCAAGAACACTTTGGTCACTTAGCGTTGACCGATTTTGATGATTTTTGGTATGTAGGTCCCATTTGGGGTATAAATGATCTAAATACTTTTTTAGCGGCTCGGTGAGGTCAATGTGCGCAGGAAGCTTGTAAGTTTCTTGCTAATGACCTTATATATTAAAGAGACGTAAAGCCAAAAAACAACAACAAGAATCTAGTCTCAGGTGACCTGAATTGTGTCCACTTTGTATTCAGCCGTCATGTCTCTCAACTTTTGATACAACCACTACTTGATTATAAAATTTGTTTGACTGATTAGATGCTGTTATATTATTTGTTATTGATTTGGTGTATAAGGTTGTGGGGGAACCACTTATGACAACCCCACCTCTTACACATCATATTCTCATCAATTGTGTAGTATGACAGCTTCAAATACTCAATATTAAAGTGTAGTGTTTCCTCTTGGATTAAATGTTTGGGAACAGGTGCAAGGGAACAGCACACTAATTACATATGATCTAAATGTAAACTTACCCGGATCTCCAAAATTACAACTTTTTTCGACAAGAGACGAAAAAACTGTCAGCCCCCTTATCCACTGGGAGCAGAAAGCTGAGAAAAAAATGTAAAATCTAATTCGCACGAGAACACACTTAGCTCGGTGGAGGACCGCGTCCACTGAGACCGTAGGGCTCGTCGGTTTTCGCCCGAACAGGTACAATGTGCGAATCGATCACGTTCTGCTGGGATTTAGTCGTATGAAAAGTGAGAGTGAAAATGTACTGTTATAAAAGGACCATCTAGTCTACTACGAATAATAGACGATAGGCATTCGCATAATTTTGTACTCGGCTTTCGCCTGAATTCGTTGATTCTCAGTTCGCAGATTTCGGCTCCTAGTGGATGAGAGGCCTGAGTGAAAATGGGAAAAGAATAGATTTTTATTTGAGGGAGGTATATCGAAGAATCACAGTCGAAAAATATGGAAGACGAACTCTGGTCTAAAAAATCTGCTCTTTCCTTATCAATTAAAAAGAAGAAGCTATTCTATTTACTGGTCTGAAATTTTCGTTGTCGAGGTTTTAATGCCAAAACACGTTTTCAGTTACCTACAGTGTCTGTCTATAAACAATATTATATCTGAAGAATGGTACCTATAGTGCTAGATACTTGAAATTTGGTATGTACCGATGTCTGTTCCAGGATTTGTGGCATTCTATGGAGGTACTTCGCACAAATCGCTAACATGTCCTAGCCCTAGACGATAGCGATAGCTTCCCCCCTCGTATTGGCTACTAATAAGAGTGACTGTATAGAAATGATGATTATTGACCGAACGAAGTAATTTGGTATGGACATAGTGCCACCGTAGAACAAATGGTGGTAATTTAAGGGAGTAAGGTCTGAATATCACAAAACTCCTGGTGCTAATAATTTTCAATAATGAACTTGATGTATTCACCACAGAAAAATATCAATTTTTGACGGAGTGGTTTTTTTTGTCCACGTTGATTAAAATACTGTATCAATCGGTACCAAATCTTTTTAAGACGATTGTGGTCATAAGGATGCTCTCAGACAGCCGCTTACTTACTTTTTCACACACATTTTTTGAGAATCCGCAAATCGAGCAATTAGCAGTTTAACACACTCCCATAAGAACCAGTGTATACAGGGTGTACCAAAAGTCCGAGACCACCTGAATATCTTTTGAACGGCTTTATGTTGAGTTTTGAAATTTTGCATGGTATTATATCCCAAATTAAACCACCTTATGGTGTGACCAATTTTTCAGCGGCGGGTCCCATGTGGCCCCAGGGTGTCCGACTTTTGTTTTTTAAATACGAACCCCCCATCTTGCGATACATTTTCAGAAAATCAATAGAATTAGAAGTACTTTGCAAAAAAATTTTCTACACGTCTAACATGTTTTATTTCAAAATGGCGTCCATTTGAAATTTCCAAGACATGACTTCCAAGAGTGTCTAAAACTGGGCGAATTATTTCCAAAAGTAGGCGAAGTGTCTAAAACTAGGCGAATTATGTCTACAAAACAGGTTCCTCGACATTGGTGTCCTATGTCCTATGCAATCATTCAATATCCCTGCAGGCCACCCGCCCCTAAAAAATTGGTCACACCATCAGGTGGTTTAATTTGGGATATAATACCGGCAAAATTTCAAAACTCCACATAAAGCCGTTCAAAGTATATTCAGGTGGTCTCCGACTTTTGGGACACCCTGTACATTTTTCCTTGCATATTTGCGAACATATGTGCTATGAGATAAGATAAGTAAGTATGCGGGTGTCTGCGGGCACCCTAACAGAGATGTGTGATGGACCTTTTAAATGCGTAAGGACTACAGTTCATAGATGTTCTGTCTATCATTACATCCTCCAAAAAATTGTGACCATGTCCAAACATTTTCTTTTATAAACGCGCCTGAAACTCGTTCTTTTGACTTCCAAAAGAATCAAAGGAAAAAAGAGAAGAAAAAGACACCTAAATATTACTATTAATATTTTTTTTTTTTTTTAAAAAAAAAAAACAATGCAGAATAAACTGAAAGCATGATGCTATGTTTGGTCAATAAATTCAAAGGTAAGTCGCGCTGCCGCGGGGAGGAGGCAGTGTGGGGCTGAGACCGAGTGTAGAGTAATACAATGTGAGGGGAAACGGGGTGTGAGGCAGATTAAGGCAAGGGGAAGTTGAATAGCAAGGGGTCGAGGAGAGAACGATTAAACAAATTTTCAAATTATTAAATTTGGTTATTTTTATTTTACTTTTTAAAAAATCGAGGAGCCAACCATCATCTCACGTTGAATACACCAGTTCCCGTCAGAATACTGAAGTTAAGCAACGTCGGGCGTGGTCAGTACTTGGATGGGTGACCGCTTCGGAACACCACGTATCGTTGGCTCTTTTTCCGGGCCAACCCAGGCTGGGTGAAATCAATGTGGGTAGCTGGTTTGCAAGTTTCCAGCGAATGGAGGGTAAAACCCCCGTCTTGACCAATAGATGTTAAAGATACGTTAAGCCAAATTAAAAAAAAAGAAAAAAAATTGAGTTTTTTTTTTTATATATATTATATCACAATTTTGTGGTTATCATAGCATTACAAGGTATTTTTTTAGCATCATAATTCATAATGCTACAACTTGTCACTATTACCATAGCTACTCAATTGTCCTCAAAAGACTGAGTTACTTCCAAACACAACCAGACAAAGTAGAAAATTCTGTTCTTTTTCTTTAATTTTCGACCCTGTCAGTATTCAAACCCGTTACGTTCACTAAATAAAAACATTGTTTAACAATAAAAATCTCTTGTGAACATCATATGACTTTCCTTATCTAGGTATATAAAACAAAGTAATCAAATGGGCCGAAATTTTGGAAGTCAAGTTTTCAATGCCAAAACACGTTTTGTATAAGAGAAACCACTGAAAATCGTCAAAAAGCCGCCAACGGTACATTCGACTCAATAAAATGTTTCTTAGTACCTACCTATATTCTATGTATAAAATTGATACTATATGCTTAGACACCAAATTTGAGGCTCTAGTTCTTACCTATCTCATTTTATGCAGGATTCGTGAAACTGTGAAACCCGCTGAAAAGTGGCAAAAAACCGCCAAGAGTAGATTTGAAGTAAACAATAATCTTCGTGATTCGTCCTTGTCATAAAAACGACACACATACCAAAATTCACGTTTCCAGTAGGGATCAACTTACCGTTCTTGAGATACATTGTTCAAAGTACGGAACTTTCGACATCGAAAATTTCAGCCCATTGCAACCTTTTGTAGGACATGGAAAGTAAAAAAAGAATTTGATTTACGTTCGAGCTAATACTTGTTTCAAAGTTAGCAGTGCCTCCTCACAACATCATGTTAATGCAGGTAGTCAAACCAACAGCCATCACGTTCGGAATGCGTTACCTCACCAGCTGAGTTAGCAGTGCCTCCTCACAACATCATGTTAGTGCATGTAGTCAAACCAACAGCCATCACGTTCGGAATGCGTTACCTCACCAGCTGAGTTACACCCCGTTTGGCTCATTAAATTGCTTTCCTTTTTACATCTAAGAAAAGGAAAGTAAAAAGATTTCAATTATGACTGCGACCTTTATTTAGATCTCTTGTGATCGGCATTTCAAAAAGGCGGGAATAGAGTTATTAGATTCGATTCGAATACCAGTTCCCGTCAGATCACTGAAGTTAAGCAACGTCTGGCGAGGTTTTACCATCTGGTTATCCACACAGGTTCGCACCCTTCTGATGCTGGCTATTTTTCCGGCTGGGTGAGTCAATGTGTGTAGCTGGTTCTTATACCTAAGAAAGCGGTTAAAGAGACGTTAAGCCAAAAAAAAATCGATTATTTATTTTATTTATTCTAGCAGAAGCGTATACAGTGGGGGGCGATAGGGGGGATTCCCCCCCCATACAGACCTGAACAAATTGAACGTCGAAACTTCTTAGTATTTCCAAATACTACCGACTTCCATCCCGATTGTAATGAGACCTGTATCCGCCCCTTTAGTTCAAGTTCAATGGGCAGAGTTAATTTTTATATTTTGAACCACCCAGTAAGAAATTATTTAAATTGTAAACTAGCTGCATTCTATTTTCTTTTCCGCGTGTTATTTTTCTTATTCCTAACTTGCCCACCCTAAAAATATCTATATACTTTTTAACATTATTTTGCGGCTCGGGAAATTTTATAAAGGTCGTATGCGATAGCAATGCTATGTTTTACTTCAACATTAAGTGGCAAAAGACGCCGCGGCGCGTTTTTTTATTCAATTTTTGGATTCTTCGTAGGTACCTTAAATCGTAAATATCAAATTTTGAGGGGGGGAGGGTATTTTTTTCGTGACGATTTCAAAGGTTCATTATTGAAAATAATAAACCAAAACCCCATCCATGGTACCGTTTCGAGTGGCGGAACTAATTCTTTACCTAAAGTTCTTATACTCCCCGCGCGTCTATCCTTCCTCTCAAGGACCAATGCTTTGGAGATGGACTTGACAAGCTCCAGAGCAGATGGTGCAAAAGATCCAAAGGTTTCCACTTTGAAGAGGATAAAATCATGGAGGTTTGGCGACTCTTTTTACTTGAGGAGAGTCAACGGTTTTAGTTTTGGTAGATGATTGATTATTAGTACATGAGGCACATTAGTAATGCTGTGATAACGGTGGTACCCCTTCATTTTAGAGTTCTACTGATCAAAATGTGCACTATTTGCCCCGGGTGGCCAAAGAAGCCTGAAACTAATCAGCTCATATAATGAATAAGTTTTTTTTTTTTTAATTTGGCTTAAGGTCTCTTTAACATCTATTGGTCATTCGAGACGGGGGTTTTACCCTCCATTCGCTGGAAGATTGCAAACCAGCTACACACATTGACCTCACCCAGCCTGGGTTGGGCCGGAAAATAGCCAGGCCGCAAACCCACATGGTACAACCTCGCTGGACGTTGCTTAACTTCAGTGATCGAACGGAAACTGGTGTATTCAACGTGCCATAGACGCTCTCTGAATGTCCAAACTAAATTTCATCGAAGATGTATAAGGCGTTCCAGAGAACAGATAATTGATAGTTATCGAGGTACAAAGAGACAAGCAGACAAATAAAGGGAAACACTAGACGTTTAATTAGTTCGGGCAAAAAATCAAGTACTTACCTACCTAGGTACCATGGGACCCCATATATTATTTAATGATATACGCATATAGACCCATTCAACTGACTAGTATGTTTTTAAAATGGATAGTACCTATTCGGGACAGGATCTCTCAGATGGGTGAGGATAGAAACATTGTGTTCACAACCAAACGGAGTTTGTTCTCAGTACCTTAGTGAAAATAATTTGGATAATTGAATTGAATTCGTCCAAAAAATTCGCGCCGCTAAATTTCCCGACGTGGTGACTTCCCTTGGCCTCCCCGGTCCCCTGTGACTTTTTGTGGAAATACGTCAAGGGGAAAGTCTACAAACCAAGTACCCTGGACGATTTAAAAGAAGCCATCAGTGGAGATGGATTTCTTCAGTGATGAAAAATATTCGGGACGTGTGATTTTGCGGCGTGGTGACTTCCCCTGGCCTCCCCAGTCCCTTGACCTATACCCCTGTTTTTTTTTTTTTTTNTTTTTTTTTTTTTTTTTTTTTCGTAAAGATTTCTCAAAGAAAAAAATTACCAGAAAATCCAAGGACTCTGGACGATTTGAAAGAAGTCATCACTGAAGAAATCAGATGTCGCAGCCCACGATGTTGGAAAGTGCGATGAGGGGCTCTTCCACAAAAGACTGAATATTCTGAATAATGATTGCATTGCAGCAGATGATCGAAAATGCTTCAAGTAATCTTCAAAAAGTGTATTAGAATCCCCATTACTGTGAAAAATTCTTTGAGACAAATAAAAAATCTGTATCTTGAAAAATGACCGAGTTTTGTTTTTTTGAAATCCATTCATTTCTGTTGAATGACCTTTCCCTGATATTCCGTCCCGGACTGTGGTCTGGAGGAGGTATTTCCACGATATCCTTGCCCCCCCCCCATAACTAGCGTGGCATTTGATTACATTATACATTGCGAATGACTGGAGACTGGACAGAACCCTTTTGAATGCGAGTTCACAACTTGCACCTGTCCTAATTAATTCATTTTATTCTTGAGCCACAAAATAAAAAGTTTATCGTTGCTTGGCAACACTAAAATATAAAAAACAAAACTATTTTCACAATAACTCTTATAGGTAGGTACGTATACAGAGTGCAAAAAATGTAGCCACCGAGGCGAGCAAACCAAGCTCATTAGGTGAAGGTCCTAAGCCCGTACCTATAAATACAGAAGGTTTGGTGTTAGGAACGGCAGCCAGCCCTTTCCAACACCTGCTCCAAACCAAAGATGTAAAGTCATCAGCAAATTGCAGATTCTGTGCTTGGATGCTGTGAGAAACAAGCGAGGGTTACCGTGCCAGGAAAGGGTACAGTCCAGCACTGTACCCTTTCCTAGAGTAGGCACAGAACAGAAGGTAATGGAAAGGTAAAGTTAACGAAGAGGAGTGCAATAAAATTTATAGGTAATGATNAAAAAAAAAAAAAAAAAAAAAAAAAAAAAAAAAAAAAAAAAAAAAAAAAAGGTCATGAATCTTTTAACATCTTTTGAACATATATTGGATATTCGCATTGACCTCACACGCAGCCTGGGAATAGCTATCATCACGAAAAACCTTGCTTAACGTGATCTAACGGGAAATGGTGCATTCAATATGCCATAGACTCTTATCTGTCAATGTAATACATGAACTTACTATTTCACTTTTATTGCTGTTGATTCCAGCTATTGAAACTGACCCAACGAAGTGAGTCCAGTTTTAACAAAATAAAATTGATTTTGTAATGCCAAATCCGATTTTGATTAAATTTGGTATGGACTGGCTCATAATCAACGTAACACAACGATGGCTAAACCAAAAGACTTGAAACTTGGTACACAGCCGATACGGTAAGGAATGTCAACAAAATACAAAACCTTCAAGAAAATGTAGCCGATCTTTCTTGGTTCGTATTCAAGATTATGGATTTTTCAAAAAATAAACTCAGCCACGGAAAAAAAAACATTCGATGTTGCGGGCATGTGCTAGTTTATTTTATTCATAGAATTAGCTGATTAGTTTTTGGGCATTTCGGGGCCACATAGTGATAATTTTAAGTGAGTGAGGTGTATCGTTCATTGAAACACTAGTTTTGAAACGGCAAAATTTCTTTTGTCTGTCTGCTTTTCTTTTTGGACCACGATAAATCTCGAGCACATTATCCGTCTTTGGTGAAATTGGATATGAACATTAATTATATCTTTATAGAATGGGCCCTGTTGGGCCACCTGAGTCCAAATAGAGGACATTTGTCATATCTACATTTCACATAACTAATAGTAATATGTAGATGTAGAACATCTTTGTACTAAGGTCCGACGGCCTTTTCACAATTTTTGTGGGTATCACAGCATTACTAAGAGCGCAATGTTGGCACTAATAATCTTTTAAATCTTCTACCAAAGCAACTATTTTTACTCTTGTAATGGCACCACTGTTTGCTACTCACATTAAAGTAGTTACTCAGTTGTCTTCTAGAGGCTGAGTGTACCCCCGAGATCACAAGCACTAAGTCGAAAATTTTCCGACCCCGCCAGGAATTGAAACCTAGTCCCCCAAGTACAACGCCAGTGTGATATCCACTAGAACAGAAAGAATACCAGCAATATTGAAATTTAAATATTCTTTTCGATGAATTTTGTTACATCCTGTACAAAACTACCTACCTTCCATCTATTTATATAGAAAAATAAAAGGCTGCTTGAAAAGAAAAAAAAAAACCTGAAAGTTCATTTATAACAAAAAAGCTCAGTCAGAGAAAGAATAGGTGAGCAGGTGAAAAGTTTTAGCGATTGAAAAATTTCTACTGCTTAGAGGTTGACAGGAATATTGAAAATAAAAATCTATTGCCTGGTGTAGTATCTTAGTTCCTACTAGCACGATTTTTTTTGACGTGTGGCACATACATTTAAATTAAAAAAAAAAAAAAAAAAAATCAGCACGTTGAACTATGACATAGTGACATGTCTTCGAAAATCGTCACAATATAAAAAATCGTGAACTGGTCCAGTGGCAAGTGTCATTAAATGGAGACGTTCCTACTACACGTTTTTCAATCGTCATGTAAGAAAATTGTGGATGTTTTAATTACACATGCCACTGGATCATTTCACGATTTTATTTTTATCGTGACGATTTCCCAAGACAAAACGCTACGTCACAATGCAAAGTGACGATTTTTTTTTATCGTAAATAGAAAATAAAACGTTCGTTATGGGAGCACTCTAATTTGAATAATATGCCCCACGCATGACAAAATGTACGTCAAGATTTTATCCCCAATAAACGCGGTGTTAGTGGTATATAGAAACTACTCGTAAAATGGTTGCCTGACTTATTGCCAAGGAATCCATTGATTTTAAAATTATTTTACATGTTAGGTAAGTATGGCTTTTAGTAGGTCAATGTTCCAAAAGTGGACCCTAAATTAGTATCGATTTTATATAACTAGTTTTCTTATGCTATCAAAAGGAAAGTAATGTAATGGGTTGAAATGTTCGATATTGAGTTTTCAATGCTAAAACTAGTTTTGAAGTCCCCACAGCTCCAATCTCGAGTTTCAGCCATTGGTCCGTGTGTGTGTGTCTGCCTGTTGCCTGTAAAAAGCTATCTAAAGAACGACAAGTGCTACACTTGAATGTCATTTGGTCACTTTTCAGCCAAAGACGAACTTCGAAACTTTTGGAAAAAATAGTACCGTTGGCGTTTTTTTGACGTTTTTTAGACGTTTTCTAGACGAAGGGTGGGAGCTAGAGCTGGTGCGTATTCATATCAATTATATGCATTGAATGGTACAAGTCCAATCTTCTGATGTTAGCGCTTTTGGGCGGTTTTTGGCTGACTTTCACGAATCCTGCCTAAAAGGAAAATAGTAAGTAATAGAGATTTGAAATTTGGTCAGTATGACAATTGTATGTATTGGACAACAGTAAGTAGTAGAGACTTGAAATTTGGCTAGTATGATATTTGTATGTATTGAACAACAGTGACTTGAAATTTGGTCAGTATGTCAATTGTATGTATTGGACAACAGTAAGTAATAGAGACTTGAAATTTGGTTAGTATGTCCGTTGTATGTATTTAACAACAGTAAGTAATGAGATTTGAAATTAGGTTAGTATGTCAATTGTATGTATTGGACAACAGTAAGTAATAGAGACTTGAAATTTGGTTAGTATGTCAATTGTATGTATTGGACAACAGTAAGTAATAGAGACTTGAAATTTGGTTAGCATGTCAATTGTATGTATTTAACAACAGTAAGTAATGAGATTTGAAATTAGGTTAGTATGTCAATTGTATGTATTGGACAACAGTAAGTAATAGAGACTTGAAATTTGGTTGGTATGTCCGTTGTATGTATTTAACAACAGTAAGTAATGAGATTTGAAATTAGGTTAGTATGTCAATTGTATGTATTGGACAACAGTAAGTAATAGAGACTTGAAATTTGGTTAGCATGTCAATTGTATGTATTGGACAACAGTAAGTAATAGAGACTTGAAATTTGGTTAGTATGTCCGTTGTATGTATTATAGGCGTCCCAAAGCTTTTAATTAAAATCGAACATTGAGACATACCTATTGTTTACAAAACAGACACACATGGACCAATGCTATTCCTGAAACTTGGGCTCTGGAAACTTCGAAACGTATTTTGAGATGATTTTTAAAACTGTGGACAACGAAATTTCAGCCCATTATATTATATCATTTTAAATAGTAAGGAAAGTAGTGTGATTTTCACACCAGGTTTTTATTATTTTAATCAAATTTAATATCTTCAAAAGTAACGGAAAAATAATTATATAGGTATGTATCTATCTACACTGAAAAAAAAATTAGCTCCAAGGAAGCCTCCTTATTTGCAGTAAAAATATTCCTTAAATACAAAAGCATATCCATTGAAATACAAATCCATTTCATTTGAAAGTTAAGAAGAAATGTTTTCATACGAGTACACATGACGCCAACAGTACCATGTCCACAACTCTCTTGGATATTACTACATATTTTGCAAATTTGAAGATATTTTTGGAATATTTACTTACTTCATTTTTTTTTTTTTCGATAAAGTGATTTTTTTATATAAAAAATTTTAACCTACAAAAAACAACGGGACTCTTTCACGATTCCTCAACTATTTTTTTGTTATGGACAAAAACGGGGGAAAATATCCCTATATTAATGAGATTCCAATGGTGTATTAACTACATTTTCTAATAACTTCTGTCCACCAGGAAAAATTTAAATTTTAATTGACAAAATAACGAAAATGATGCTACATAACTCTTTATGGCAAATCCTATTTTACATTCTTTTTTTTTTCAAAGTTAAATTACAACATCATATTTTTTCAATAAAAATGCTATGATTTCACGGAAAAGAACTAAACGGCCACCTAAAACTTACTCGCTTTGAGTTGATATGTTGTCGCGACAAAATTCAATATATTCGACAGACGTGACTGTCCGATTTTGGTGAATAAATAAGAAATTTGGTCATAACTCGAAAACGGCTTGAACATATTTTAGTTTTGATAATTTTTCTGGGGTCGTAGACCATAATTTTGGAGAGGAGGGGGACATTCCCATACATTTTTCGCTATCTGTGTTATTGGAACAGGAATGTCCAGCGGAGTCTTACTGAGTGAGTATATAAGTTTGATGCTGGCTATTCTCAGCCCAACCCAGACTGGGTGAGTTCAAGCCCAACCCAGACTGGTGAGTTCAATGCTAGTGGCTGGTTTGTAAGTTTCTAGCGAATGGAAGGTAAATCCACGGTCTCAAATGACCAATGGATGTTAAACCAAAAAGAAATTGGGCATTTGCTTCAATCTTTTTTCAGATAGATAAAAATTCCTGGAGAGACCAATTTCAATAATTTCCAAAGAAAATTCACTTTTCCAGATAAAATTTAATGATCTTCAGATACTGTTAAGTTTTGGCACTTTAAGAATTCACAGATAATGTTGAAATTTCGTGTTTCTTGACGTGCTATAACTCACAATCTGTAACCCAACAAGATTTGAAATCAGTGCTCGTCTGGGGAGCATATACTATTCTCAAGTTTCTGAACATTATGGAGTCAACATCAGCCTGACATTGATTGACTATTGCTCAATGATTTCTGGTGCATCATTGGCCCGGTCTTTGATATGATAAAGATCCAAATTTTACTACAAAGAAATTGACTATAGAATTATTATTTTTATTACTGTACATTAAATTTCATTACATATATTGCACAAAGTCATACAAAATAAAGAAATAATAAAAAATCATTTAAACAATGAATATAAAAGTGGACATAGGTACCCACCCACACGCACAAACACATATGGATTTATATTTATAGCGGCACAAAACCTTGAAATAGGGCGATTGCGGGTTTTGAAAAATTATCGATACCTAGCTATTGATAGTTTTAAACTCGTATCGACAGTTCTCCACTATTTTTTCAGCAATCAAGACCTAAACTAACACATTGTTTCCCCTTTCGTCCTCACGATGGCCGTATCTACGCACCATACGACCTGGAACCAATATTATCACAGTTCCAGTAAGGTACCATCAAAACCTTTTCGGTAACCTTAGGTATATCAAACTATTTCTACCGTTTTTTTTTTTTTTTTTTTTTNTTTTTTTTTTTTTTTTTTTTTTTTTTTTTTTTTTTTTTTTTTTTTTTTCAAATTAATAGGTATACAGCAAAATCTTATCGGTATTTTATTATTATTGAACTGGTTGCAAATCTCTATTGAAAATGAACCTTTTCGATAACCTTTTCGGGAACACGACTACAACAAAACCTTTTCGGTAACCTCATAACAAACTATTTATACTAAACCTGAATCTAGAAATGGGAAGACCTGCTGATTTTAAGTGAAACACGACTACAACAAAACCTTTTCGGTAACCTCATAACAAACTATTTATACTAAACCTGAATCTAGAAATGGGAAGACCTGCTGATTTTAAGTGAAACAAGACTACAACAAACCCTTTTCGGTAACCTCATGACAAACTACTTCTACAAAACCTGAATCTAGAAATGGGAAGACCTGTTGATTTTAAGTGGAACACGGCTACAACAACAAAACCTTTTCGGTAACCTCATAACAAACTATTTCTACTAAACCTGAATCTAGAAATGGGAAGACCTGCTGATTTTAAGTGGAACACGGCTACAACAACAAAACCTTTTCGGTAACCTCATAACAAACCATTTCTACTAAACCTGAATCTAGAATTGGAAAACCAGTTGATTTTAAGTGGAACACGGCTACAACAACAAAACCTTTTCGGTAACCTCATATCAAACTATTTCTACCAAACCTGAATCTAGAAATGAGAAGACCAGTTGATTTTAAGTGGAACACGGCTACAACAACAAAACCTTTTCGATAACCTCATATCAAACTATTTCTGTCAAACCTGAATCTAGAAATAGTAAGACCAGTTGATTTTAAGTGGAACACGGCTACAACAACAAAACTTTTTCTGTAATCTCATATCAACCCATTCTTTGTTTTTATTATTGAAAACATTTAATATTTTTCAGCGAGAGGAAAACTAACATATTTTATTATCTTTCGTCTTCATGTCGTTTCTAGGCACCAGGACGACCTGAACGCATACCATCACAGTTTCAGGCAAGGGCCATCAAATCATTTTTCATAATCTCATATCAATCTATTTCTACCATTTCCCAAATTAATTGGTCCAAAGAGCTTCAGTCCCAAAATCAAAAATTGGGAAATAAAGGAATATTGATTTACTCTGTTATTTGATATGCTAAAAAATTTCTAAATGTAAAAAAATGACTTATTATTAGACACCAATCCACTAAATATTTTGATTTTATGTACCTATAACACAGCACACAATATCAGAACTCGAAATTTTTGAAAATTTTGTACTGAAGCTCTTTTTCATGAGACCTTTAGTGGATAGAATAATTTTAAGGGGAGTACTGCTACGAAAAACATCAAAACTTTCTGCGGTAACCTCATATCAACCCATTTCTACCACTTTTTCGAATAGGGAGAACAGTGGATTAGAGGAACAAAAATCCAATAGTCAAGAGTTAAACCAAAGAATCATCCGAAGAACTAGTGCTGCTACTGACATTTAAATCTTCAGTTTTGATTTTGTCTTTTCTTTTTTTTAGGTCCAAAACACTGATGAGACTTTCACTCAATTTTCTCTTCCGAGAAGCTTTAGATTTATTTTTGTATTTTCTTTTTTCTAGCTTGACTATCTTTTTCACACACGCGAGGAACTGTCTTTTTATTTTCACATCTTCCTTCCGTTCTTCTTCCTGTCGCTTCATAAATTCTATCAAAATGGAAGTAAGCTCTGTTGATCTTTTGTCCATATGAGTCAACATTTCACGCATCTTCTCAAGCAATGATGAGAAAAGATCAGCAGAGTCACTGGAGAGAGTGACGCCAGAAGGTGTAGGTTGAACAGGTAATACAATAGGACAAGAAATAGGAGCTGCAGTTGAAAATTTAGAAGATTCGGAAGGGCATACGGGGGTAGTAGAACCCGAGGGAGAGAGAATGGAAAACAGCAAAGAGAAGGAATTTGAAGTAGAGGGATTAGTGGAGGAAGCAGAAACGAACATTGTCGAAGGGAGATGAGAAGAAGTTGAAGAATATACAAAAGAGGTAGGGGATGAAGAAATAGGGCCAAGAGACTCTATAATACATTTAGGTTCAAAATGTTGATACTGTTTTGACCTCTCATCCATTAGAGAAAAATGTTTGGGTACCTTCTTGCGGGCAACACTTTCCATTTTCTCTATTCTAGCTCTGTGTTTTGAAAGCATTCTGTTTAAATTAGGTAATGAATTTCTGGTTGGCCCTTTACCCCTTCTCTCTTCTGGTTTCACCAGGGATTTCAAGGTCAATTTTTTTTGGTAAATTTCGGCAACCTTCTCCCAAATTTCAAATTTCCTGAGGCTCGAGTAGTTCATGAGGGGTTCTTGTTCCTCGGAGGTTACTAGCATGATGAATGCCTCCGTGGCATCATGGCATTCATGGATATATATTTTTTATACTCCAAAACCGGCCGATTTTTCGATTTTTATGAGAAAAGATTTTTTGGCCCGAAAAAGACAGAATTACGAGGGCGCGAACCTGCGTCGTCACCCACTTAGTTAAACCTCGCTGGAAGTTTAATGATCTAATAGGAACTGGTGTATTGTGTATTCAACATGTCATAGACGCTGGCTCAATAAATTTTCGATTTTTGTATGGCAAATCATAGAATACTACTAGAAACGGTAAGAGATATAGAAAATATAATGGGAATAGACCCCCCGCTCAAAAAAACAAAACAAAAAAAAACATGAAACACCAGTAAAATTATCAGAATTCAAAACTCCAAAACAGCCCGATTTTCCGATTTTTATGAAAAATCATAGAATACTATTATAAACGGTAAGAGATATAAAACAATTGATAGGAATGGACCCCCCCCCCCAAANTTTGCCCCCCCCCCAAAAAAAAAAAACAAAAATTACGACTCCAGAAAAATTATCAAAACTCTCCAACCGTTTTCGAATTACGGCCGATTTTCGGATTTTTGTATGGAAATTCAAGTTTTTACACAACTCTGTCCGATTTAAATATTTTTTTGTACAAAAGCGGTTTTTGCCGATATAATTTAAAAGAATTGAACACCAAGTTTGTTCGATAGGACGTGTTAGGAGTAGTATTGGGTTAACTTCCAAAAAAAAAAAANAAAAAAAAAAAAAAAAAAAAAAAAAAAAAAAAAAAAAAAAAAAAAAATGCGTGTTGAACCTAACCCAATACTACTCCCAACACGTTCTACAAAGCTTAACAACCCGTTATTACTCCCCATGTTCTACGTAGGTAATATGTAATCTATGTGTATGCTCTGATCGCGTTTAAACGGTTGTACCCCGGTGATATGATTATTAATGTAAGTCAGATGTAGGTATTATCATTATCGTATTTCCCTCATCTTCTCGAAACGAAGTTTGGGTACTCAGCTGGTAGATAAATAGCTCTCGCTCAATTTCGCATGGTCACCATCCAGATCTGAAGAAGTAAAAATAGTGAGGGGTGTAAGTTTAGATTGTTTTTCCTTCTCTTTACCATTCAATACAAAATATGTCCCCCACTATTTAAGAATTTTCCATAAATGGTAATATCTCAAGTGGCGTAACTAGCCTTTTCGGGTCCCAAGGCAAAAAAGAAAAAAAAAAGAAAAGCTTCTCTTTGCCTACTATGAAAATGACTGTGGTTTTTAGAACACTTTTTTTTTTTTTTTAACTCCTTTGAAACACCTCCTCGAAAAAGTATTTTGTAATAAAGAATGTTTGTGCTTGCATAGGTACGCCACTGAATACCAGAGAGACATGGCCAAGTGCAGACAAAATACTGAATCTGCGTAGAGTAGTGATTGATCTAGGGTTTCTCATTGTTGATCATGATGTAGTAGCAGCGCTTCCCTTTCTACCAAACATGAGTACATGAGTGTTTTTAGCTGTGGCAAATCCACGGGGGGATAATTCCAGCCCCTCCCCCCCAAAAAAATAAATGATACGGAAAACCGTACTAATCTTTATCTTCCTTTATACTAGGAATTTGAATTTGACAGCCTACGGCTGATGTAGCATGTCTTTGTTGAAAATATTATATCAATTAGAAATAACAGTCTTCGGCTGTTGTCGCAGCTCTTAAATGAAATATTATTTTAATTAAATTTGGCAGCCTTAGGTTGATGTCGTGGATCTCCGTGAAAATATTATTTCAATTAGATATAGTAGTCTTCAGCTGATGTCGCAACTCTATAGTGAAAAAATATTTGAATTAGATTTGGCAGCCATCGGCTGTTGTCGCAGCTCTCCGGTGAAAATATTATTTCAATTAGATTTGCAGCCATCGGCTGTTGTCGCAGCTCTCTGGTGAAAATATTATACAAACTAGATTTGGCAGACTTCGGCTGTTTCCGCAGCTCTCTGGTGAAAATATTATACAAATTAGATTTGCAGCCATCGGCTGTTGTCGCAGCTCTCTGGTGAAAATATTATATACATTAGATTTGGCAGCCTTCGGTTGATGTCGCAGGACTCTGTGAAAATATTATTTCAATTAGATTTAGTAGTCTTCAGCTGATGTCGCAGCTCTATAGTGAAAAAATATTTCAATTAGATTTGCAGCCATCGGCTGTTTCGCAGCTCTCTGGTGAAAATATTATACAAATTAGATTTGGCAGCCTTCGGCTGTTGTCGCAGCTCTCTGGTGAAAATATTATACAAATTAGATTTGGCAGCCTTCGGCTGTTGTCGCAACATTCTTGTGAGAATATTATAGGTGATATGTAACAAAGAGTGTCTATTTTAAATTTTATATACATTGGAGTGATATTGCCACATTTAGAGAAGTGCCACGAATTTCAGGTTGTTGTCCTGAATGACTGCCAGATGACGATAGCCCCATGACACCCGAAATTTTTCGAAAGTAGGTAGGTATGTTATAAACAGTGTCTCTTTTAAATTTGATCAAAATCGGGCTTCAAGAAGAGGCGATCTAGGTCTTTAGGATTCTATAGGTAGGTACCAAAAACTAAAATTAATTTTCAATACAGATGACGACAACCAATTTTGACCTTGAACTTGTACGATTAATTTAGTTTAAGTTACTTAAGACAAAAGGTAAATGTGTATTTTAGCTACTTCTATGAAAATGAGATTTAATTTTTTTTTTTTACAAAAAACAGTGTATTTTACCTTGAACTTTGAAAACAAGTCGGGGGAACGCCAAAAATCCCATGCAATAGAGGCATGGCCGTTAAAATGTTTCCTAATCTCTCTACGGGAGCCGCAACATACCTCCCCGGTACCTATCGGGTCCTGTTGCGGCTCCCTTTAATTTTTTTTGAGTAGGGATTTTTTCAGACACGAGGGATTTTTCCTTTTTGCCGCTGACTTTTTATATTTTTTCAGTTTTTTTACCGGAAAAACAACTTCATCATCGAGGCATGGCCGATTAAAACGTTTCCTAACCTCTCTTGGGGTGGGGGGGC
>CM022875.1:11971716-11986227 GCA_012654025.1 Pachypsylla venusta
ATATTAAGGATATCATGGGATTATAATAATGAGAGCGTCCAATAAAAAAGCGATTTAAAAAAAAAAAAAAGATTTTTTTTTAAAGTTGCCACAACAGATCTCCCCGGTGTCGGAGCACAACTTTTCAAGTAAAAAATATTTTCTACTTCTTTTTTAGAGGGCAATAAACCGTTTTTTCTTTTTTAGCGGGAAGAGCAATGTACCTTTTTTTAATGTACCTTTTTTTATTTTTGGCAGCGGTAATTATATCCACGTAATTAATTTCGGTTGCAGTGGTGCTCGAAGCTGTGCACATTGAGCAATTGTAAAAAAATTTTGGCGTTGTCAAAAAAAAAAAAAAAAAAAAAAAAAAANAAAAAAAAAAAAAAAAAAAAAAAAAAAAAAAAAAAAAAAAAAAAAAAAGACAGGAATACAAGGGGAAAAAGCTGATAGTTTCAAATTGTAATTTTTTTGAGTCAGTTAGATGCAGTTCTTTTTTTTCAAAATCTCATTTGGACGTTGTGAAAATTTGCAAATTTACATTTTTATACATTACTATGAATGCACCCAGAGTTGTTTTTTTTTTGGAAAGAGAATTTGGAATAAATCGAAGAACTGTAATTGATTGGTCCAGTTTCATCCGAGAAGTTTTGATGGACTGGTCATTGAAGAATTATGAGCGAGAAAAAATCGGTGGACCTGGAAAAGTTGTTGAAATTGATGAATCTGTGATGGCAAAAAGGAAATATAACCATGGAAGGTTAATTAAAGAGCAGTGGATCTTTGGAGGAATAGAGCGAGAAAGTAAAAAAAAATTCATGGTTATGGTCGAGAAAAGGGACCAAGAAACTTTGCTTACAATCATTAAAGAGAGAATCGCACTTGGGACGAAAATTATTACTGATGGTTGGAAGGCATATATTTCCCTCAATGAGCACGGCTTCGAGCACGAGGTTGTGAATCATTCAAAAAATTTCGTTGATTCCGAAACTGGCGCTCACACGCAAAATGTTGAGAGGAACTGGCGCAACGTGAAATCAAAAATTCCAAAATATAGTAGAAAAAAAAGAACATTTTGGGGGATACTTGGCTGAGTTTTCATGCAAAAATTCCCCGATCACCGCGCTAGAGCGCATGAAATTTTCAAAGCAATTGCTGAGTTATATGATCTCTATCAATCGAGGCCATTAGAAACTGAAGATCAAGAGGAGGAGGAAGATTCAGAACATGCGGAAGAAGAAGAAGATTGCTGAAAACTCAATACTGATTGATCATACTTTTTGTATCAATTCATTTACTAACTAACTAAATCAATTAAATAAACAATTTTTAATGTGCAATATGTTGTGTATATCAGCATTGTTTATTTGTTTAATTTATAAATAAATAACCGTTTTTTGGCGTTTCCCTCGACTTATTTTCAAAGTTCAAGGTAAAATACAGTTTTTTTTTTTTTAAAAAAAAAAACTCATTTTCCTAGAAGTAGTTTCAGTACACATTTTCGGGGGAAACGTAAGTCAGGCGTCACGATGAAAATCCCTATGTTTTTGTCCAATGATTTTTAGGATTCTCTGTCATATGCCGCAATTTCTAACCTCTAAATTGGGTTAAAAAAAATTAAAACGAGCCGCAACATATCTCCCCAATAGATAAATTTGGTACCGGGGAGATATATTGCGGCTCCCTAAGAGAGGTTAGGAAATGTTTTGGCGGCCATGCCTCTATTGCGATGGGATTTTTGGCGTTCCCCCGACTTATTTTCAAAGTTCAAGGTAAAATAACGGTGTTTTGAAAAAAAAAAAAAATTAAAACCTCATTTTCATAGAAGTAGCTAAAATACACATTTACCAGACAAAACATTAAAATAAATACATACCTATTTAGGTATTACGTACCTACCTTTTAAACCAAGGATTTCCGCTTCTTCCTCAATGTCCATAGTTAGGTTTTATTATTCTCCTCACTCCTCAGTAACATAATTCATTCACTTTATTCTCATTTCTCATATTACAGTTAAATATAGATTAAAGGTATATACCTATTGTTTTTTGTCAGCAATTCCAAAATTGTAGGTATTTACCAATGAAATAACGGAGAATAACTTCCGAAGGTAGGTATTTAAAAAAAAAAAAAATATTAAATTCACAATTACCTATTCTAATGTGTTCGTTTAGATCTTTAGAGTGTAAATTCTCTCATTTCTCAAACATGCAATGAATTACCCAGAACAAATTCAATGCAATGCATTTTTTATTTAGATAATTAGTACATTCATCTAACAATAGAGTGCGTTTATCGTTTAATGAAAAAGGGTTCTGGAACCGGGGAGGAGTGTCTGGCAAACATTTGAGTATTTTTAACCCAATAAATGTCCCTCCAAATGCGGGAAAATACCTATTTTAAGGAAAAATATGTTTCCGAATTAACCAAGGAGAGGTGTGGAGACAATCCAAAAAAAATCAACCAAATTTAACCCAATTGGGTATGAACAATTGACAACACTTTTAATGCCATGATATCCTTAATATTTTTCCCCTTTTTAATCACTTCAAAAAGTGTCGTGATCAAGCAAGATTGCTCATCAAGGCATGACCGTAAAAACGTTCCCTAAAAGCTAACAAGTAAACATAAAAAGTTAAAAACAAAAGAGGTGGCCGGAGTGACGGAGAGGTATTGCAAGCTGCAAATGGGAAAATCCCGCGTGTCCGAAAATCCCTCGATTTTGTCCAGAATTCTCTGTCAGGTGACGCTTTCCACATCT
This sequence comes from Pachypsylla venusta, assembly GCA_012654025.1. Taxonomy (NCBI): domain Eukaryota; kingdom Metazoa; phylum Arthropoda; class Insecta; order Hemiptera; family Aphalaridae; genus Pachypsylla; species Pachypsylla venusta. The sequence goes on from CM022875.1 coordinate 11,974,457, forward strand.
CCTGGTGTAGGAACCGTTTCTCAACGGAGTCAGACCCCCCCCCCCGATGAATTAGATTCAACGGACCAATTTATGATTCCGGGGAGAACCGTAGGATCCCATAGTCGTGGGATTTTTGTCGCGTGCGGCGTGACACATTGCGGGAAAAATCCAACCAACCATCTTTCCTCTACTTTTGTTTTGATTTATGACAATTTTGACAACTTCTAACCTAAGTAGGTTCCTCTATTTTTGTTTTGATTTATGACAATTTTGACAACTTCTAACCTAAGTAGGTTAGGTTAGAAGTTGTCAAAATAGTAAAATTGTAAAAATTCCGGAACAGGGCAACAGTATTTACTGGAAAAACACCTTCATCATCGAGGCATGGCCGATGAAAACGTTTCCTAACCTCTCTGGGTGGGGGGGTAGTTAATCTTAACGCTTATATTGATGAAATAAACAAACTTGAAGTAGGTTAAAGTTCGGTATTTTTTTCCCTGCTGCCTAAACGGGAAAAATATTTTGAACGTGGGATTTTTTCTTGTTCGAGAAACCCACCGTTCTCCCCGGAGTCAAATTCATGGACCTCCACACCGCACACATAATTTTTAAACAAACACAACAACAATATCAACACGCGTGATTTTATTGTTTTTGTTTTTCTGAAATTTCTGATTTTTAGAAACCCTAAATCTAATGTTTTAAATAATTAATATACCTATTCGTGATATTATTTATTGAATAATTTTAATGTATTGAGTTTAATCATTTAATTTTACAATTTAAAGTTACTTATACTGATTTAATTATCAAAACTTAATAATTATATTTTTAGATCCTGATATACTAAAATCTAACCATGTTAAGAAGACAAGCTAGATTACGACGTGAGTATCTTTATAGAAAATCTTTAGAAGAAAAACAAAGATCAATACAAGATAAAAAAGATAGATTACGTCAAAGTTTAGATAAAAATAAAAAAATACCAACAGATCTTAAAAAAAGTGCACTTTCTTTACAAAAAAAATTAGAATGGGAAGATGAAGGCCCAGAATTAGCAATATCAATTGGTACAGAAACAGGTGGTGGGGGTTTAACCCATGAAGATGATGAATATAGATGGGCAGGCGTTGAAGATCCAAAAATAATGATAACAACATCAAGAGATCCAAGTTCGAGATTAAAAATGTTTGTTAAAGAATTACGATTAATATTTCCAAATTCTCAAAGAATGAACAGAGGAAATTATGAAATGAAACAACTCATTCATGCATGTCGTGCAAACGATGTGACAGATTTTATTGTAGTTCATGAACATAGGGGTGTACCAGACTCACTTGTTGTCTGTCATCTTCCATATGGTCCAACAGCATATTTTACAATGTCTGATGTAATCATGAGACACGATATACCAGATCTTGGCACAATGTCTGAACAATTTCCACATCTTGTATTTCATAATTTTAAGACTCAGTTAGGAAAACGTGTTATGAATATATTGAAATATTTGTTCCCCGTACCAAAAGAAGATAGTAAAAGAATTATTACATTGGCCAATCATGATGATTATATTTCATTCAGACATCATAACTTTAAGAGGGTACGTATAGTAACAAATCATGGGTATTAATGGTAAATATTCAGGAAATAAGAATTTATAAAATGTTGGACGACTCCGTGTGTTTTACACTAGGCTTGCACCAGGGAGGTACGAGGTAGAATCCTATTTTTCGAATTACGAGAGTTGAGACACAAGGGAATTATATGGACAGTGGAAGAGTTCACGTTGTCGTTGTTACTTTTTTATACGTGGCAGAAGTGGTTGTGCGTATTGATATCATCCTGTAGAAAGGGTTTTTTGGCAGCTATGCTGTCTCAACTCTCGTAATTCGAACAATAGTCCGGTCTTAATTTGCACCGAAATGTTTTTTTTTTAAAAAAAAAAAAAAATTTATTTGGTGCGCTTGTGTTTGGAATAAGTTGGCCTACCGAGGATAATTTTTGCAACTTTTCTTTTTTTTGTCTATTTGTATCTACCACAATAATTCTCTAACGCCTTGTCCGATGAAAAATCGTAAGCTCATTCATTATATGATCCTCCCGGGGCCAAATATTACCAATTTATGTGAGGTCAACAGTTCACAGAATTACTGGTGTATAGAATAGATCTTGGGGACCAAAGTTATGGTTATATCGATAAGTGGTAGCAATATGATATGATTATTGTTATGTGTTTCTAATGGTAAAGTGACATTGGAATGAATGTAAAAATACCTTGTAATGCTATGATGTCAACAAAAATTGTGTTCTTTTACAGTGCACAATATAATACTGTACGAGTAGCTATAAAAGGCCGGCGTTCAAATAACGAACCTTTTTTTTAATTCGATTTTCTGTACCTTTCAAGAGAGTGATATTGTTTTAATAAGGGGTGGGCCAAATAAAAGTTTTTTTTTTATATATATAATGCAATAAATTGAAGAAAAATAGTTTCTTTTCAATTATAATGATTTATTGGAATGAATGGCACACGAATTCATTCATATGGCTCCCTCGGCTTTGTAGTAGCGAATCCTGTTGACCCAATTTTTCAAGACGTTGTATATTCAACTTAAGGGTCTGAATAGTTTGTGGGTTGTCCACATAAGATTAATCTTTTACGGTGCCCCACAAAAAGAAATCCAACGGCGTTAAGTCGCAGCTTCGGGGCGGCCAATGGACATCGCCACGACGGCTGATTACACGGTTACCAAATTTGGAGTGCAAAAGATCGATCGTTTGATTGGCTGTGTGGCATGTGGCTTCATCTTTATATTGATATATATATATTTATATATATATCAATATTTATATCACCTTTTTATTTTACAGCTTCATCTTTATATCACCCCGACTCAACACATGGACTATTAAAAGAACTTTAATAGTACCCAACGAGTCGGGGTAACCAAAATGAAATATTTAAATAATTAAATTAATAAACATGATTTTTGTTGGTAAAAATTTTTTTTTTTTTTTTTAAAAAAATCTTGTTGAAACCAAAGGTCGTCTCTGCCCATGTTCCCAATTTCTGGCCAAAAATCCGTAATCATGCCTCGATAGCACTTTCCATTGATGGCGAGTTGGTGATCGACGGCGAGTTGATGTTCTGGGATTAAGTCGCACACTTTCGGCTACACCATTCACATCGTCGACTGTGCGCACCCTACGAGTATGTGGACCGCGAGTATTGTCTACGAGCGTGCTCGTCTAACGAACTTTTTGCACAAATTTGCGTACAACAGGCGCTATGGGTGCCCCTTTCCGACATTTTTTTTTTTTTTTTTTAAATTTGCACTGTTTCACCTACACTACACTGACTTTGGAAATTAAACTTTCAACATTTCCCAACGTTGTTCAAGCGTAAAACGATTCATTTCATTCCACGGAGATATGATACTGACTTTTGGTAATATGGCGGGCAAGAGAGAACTGTCAGTGTCGTAATAAGCTATGATTAAAAAAGAAACCACTAGATTAGATTGCCCACCATGTAGTAGCCAGTCAACAGAAAAATTTAAATAATTGGCCGAACGGAGTAAGGTCTAGTTTTAACACGTAAAAACTATTTTTATTTGTCCGTTTGTACCACGATAATTTCCGAACGCCCTATTCAATTTTGATGAAATTTCTTAAAAAGCATTACATTAATATAATTAGCTGATAAGTTTTTGGGTCACCCGGGGCCAAATGTTGGCCTAGTTAAGTGAGTGTGGTCTACAGCAGTACCACTTGTAAGCTCATTTGCTAAGATAGCGTTTTTTAAAATACATAAGTTCTTCCTTATTTTGATTTATTTTCAGGAAGGCAAAGAGATTGAATTAAAAGAAGTTGGTCCAAGATTTCAATTAAAATTATATGAAATTAAATTGGGAACTTTGGATTCTGTTGAAGCATCAGATACTGAATGGGCATTAAGACCTTATATGAATACAAATGTAAAAAGAAGGTTTCTTTCTTTGGATGATGGCTGGAAAGATGAAGATGAGGCGGATTTTGTTTGAATATTAGTGAACTCTTGGAGGATCAATAAAAGATATTTTAGTTGGTTCTACCTGTGAGCAATCAGCATAGGTGCAAACTTCGCAAGAGTGATTTGGAAGGAATAAAGATTCCCCTAATGAGAAGTTTTTTAACTGATTATTTTTTCAAGTACCTATATTAAATTCAGCATTTATATATTCTTATTTCGTGCCTGCACATTAAAAGTGAACTGTTTTCCAAATTTTAATTTTTTAGCCTTCTTCGAGATGCGAGTCAGTTTACCAACTGAACTTTGTGTTTTATAAGAATAGATACTTTCTGTGTTTTATGTTTCTATTTTTTATTAAGGTAAAATTTACATTAAATCTATATTAGTTGTAAATTAAACTATTTAATTTAAAATGAATCCATCACATAAACAGTACATTCCATCTACTTATTGGAAACAAGCCATCTGTTCAACTGATTATTCCCACGATAATCGTTTCATTGTACTTATATGTACGAAGCAAAGTGACATGATTGAGTTTATAATTAACAAACAAAATAACAATATAGAAAACACAAACTGTGTCGACATAAAAACTTCTAATATTAAAAATATGAAAGTTTATTTTTCAATCAATAATAATTCAATTAACATATTCTATTTAATTCATAATGATTTAAATGAATTAATTATAATACAAAAAATAAATAATAAAAAATTAAAAATCAAAGAGAAAATATTTCGAGTTGTGAAATTTAATATTTTAGATTTGAAAAACGAAGGTAGAAATTTGGTTTGTATTTGGTATAATTTAAAAGATGAGAAACCAAGTTTAGTAACTGATTTTATGGATGAATTAAATGAAATAGACTGTTCTAATGATACAATTATGAATGCATATATGATACAAATGAATATATGTGATACTATCATAATAAATAAACAGAACGTTCTAAAAGAGAAAGAAATTTTGAAAATTAATATATTTAAAGAATTTTATAATCATCAGTGTGAAGATATGTATAAAGAAATTAAAAAAATAAATTTGTTTGATCAAAATGAAGTTAGTCAAACTATTATGAATAAAATAAAAATAAATAAAATTACTTACAAAATATTCAGTTACGAAAAATTATTTCTGTTTTTTGATATTGAAAATTTAAATTCTTGTTCTATTATTGATTTAAATGTTGTTTTAAATTTATCTTTAATGGAGACTAATAATTATTATAAGATACACTTCATTGAAGAAGGAGATAAATTCAGTTTTTTTAAGAAATTGAAAATAATTAAACACAAATGTTTACTAATTGTTGAATTAAATTTGAAATTATTAAAAAATAATGAAAAAATTGTTATTGAAGGAAGTTTGTTTTATAAATATGAAAATGGTAAAAATTTAATTAAATATGTTGAACATATTGGAAAGGAATTAGAAGCAAGAATCTATGAGGAAGATGTGAATGAGAAAATAGTGGAAAAAATAGAGAAACCGGCTGATAATAGAGAAAGAAACAGAGGGGGTCATGATAATCGAGAAACTGTTAAAAAATCTGTTGATGATAAAGGAAAAAATATTGATACCAATCTAATAGTCAAGGACGGAATAAAAAGTGATGAAACTAACAAAGAAATACCAAACCACCTAAAGGAAAAGGATGAATTCATAATTAATCTTCCAACATTTGAACTATCTCCGTCTGATCTTACCAACACAATAAATGTATGTTTTGGAAACACTGATAAACCACTATATGATATTTATTGCTTGGTTTTAATTTCTAATCAAACTAAATTTAAAATAATCAATCATGAAAAGTTCAATCACTTTTTAGAAAAAGATTTTAAACAATTTCAAATATTCAATAATAATTTTTATTTTTGTAATAATAGTTTAAGTTTGTTTTCAAATATTTTGATTTTGGTTCCTAATGATGAATGGAATAGTTTTCAAAGAATGTGGTCCCTTAATATGAATCAGTTTCATAATATTGAGAGTATATTGTGTGGAATTGTTGTATTTGATAGGATCGAGGCTGACATGAATGTAGATCAGTTTGAATTTGATTTGAATGAATGTGTGGATATTTTAAGAAATGAAATGATTTATAATCATAAAGAAAATATGAATCAAAAGAAAATATTTGAAATACAGAAAATTATGGGCAAATTCAATGGAAAATTGAAAATGTAAATTGAATTAAGTTGTCAGTTAGAAAACTTGAATAGAGAATTGTTATCGCCCCTTGTCTGTATCCGTTACAGCTTTAGTTGGTAAATTTCAAATTGTCCTAGAACGTAGACATAACCATCGCGAGTTTAATAGGTCAGTATTGACTGCTCATCATTTCCCCTCTTTATGCAAAATTACAAAACTAATAAAGAAGAAATCTATCTTTCAGTGTATTATTTATTTTTACTGTTGTTCTTGTAGTATTCCTCTGATAATCAACTCTTTCTCCAATTTCTTTCCAGATATTTCTTATATTATATGTTACTAGAAGGATACGCCCGCTTCGCTTGGCGCCTTATAGGCATGGCCGTTTATAGTTTCAACGCTTTTTTTTCGCGATAAAAAGTATATGTCCTTTCCTAAAGTTTAGTCTATCTCCATACCAAATTTCATCAAAATCGGTTCAGGAGTTTAAGCGTGAAAGCGTAACATATATACAGACAGACTGACAGACAGAGTTACTTTCGCATTTATAATATTAGTATGGATTGAGACCTTGTTTCTCTTGTACACGCCAACTAAAAATACCCTATCAATATTTACTAAACCTTGCTTACATGAAGAAGGACATATAGCCCAGTCAATGAACTACCAAATTATATACGAGTATTTCCAATGTACCTACTAAAGAATGACAATAATATCTTTTATAATAAATCTCACCTTAATAATAAAATAAAGAAAGAGTGCGGAGTCCCATCGTTACTTCTACCGTTTGGACAATGTTTTTTGGACGGCGGTATCCGAACTACCGTTTCTTTTACAGTATACTTGTATTTACACCGAACCAATTAGCTCAGTTGATTAATTCATGCCAAGGTTCGTTGGTATGAAATAATTCGGCAGCCACATCATATATGATGCTTATATGTTATTGAAAAATGATTAGTTTCTGAGTAATTTTAAAATGATCTTTGGAGTATTACAATTATTGTCTTCCAAAAAAGGTTTACCATCTACAAAAATTATCTTTCCCTTTAGTTGGTTTATTATTTTCAATAACAAACCTCTGGAATCGTCTCGTAAAAAAATACACCTCCCCAAAATTTGATATTGCATGGACGCAAGGTATCTGCGTAGAATTCAAATATGAAATAAAAAAAAAAGATTATATTTTTTCTGGTCATTTATTAGAATAGCCATTTATTAGAATCCGAAGAATGTAATCATAATATTCTTCTAGTTCTATGAAATGTAGATCTCGCTAAACTGGCGGATTTAGAATTTGATACCTATCGGGTATTCCCTTTTGATCGAAAGCTCCTCTCCATCGATTATCCTTTTACCCAAATTCTATTTCTCCTATCTCCTTTCCAATTACCTGGGTATTTATCAGTTCCAACATACCCTCCCAAGTAGACAAAAGTGTCAAACCAATTTAATTAGCTACCTCAATTATTAGCTTTATCTCCACAAAATCGCGGGTGTAGAACATTGAAGAAATCGTCATCCATCACAGGACCCTGATTCGTCCCACATCTGCGGTAAGTAAGTTTGGGATTTTATCTTTCTTCCTCTATTTTATTTTAGCGTCCAGACTACCCTATAGCCTCCTACCTCCAAACAGGTGAATTCTTTCGAGAAAATAATGAGGCCCCCCAATATGGGGTCCTCCGGTCCACGATTGATTCAAAATCTCGGAGATTTCATCAACCCCCCGGCATGTTTTGACCGGACTAGACTGTACCCTCAAAATGGCGGAAATTTCATCAAAATCCGATGATCCTTATAATCGTTCTCGTGCAAGTACTCACACTTGTTTGGTCGGAGTTCTTTTTCAACCTTTCTTAGAAAATTAGGTAAAGTAGGCAGCCTGAACAACTTTTAGAGTATTTCAGGCATACCCCCCTCCCGAAATTTTATTCTGGCTACGGGCCTGACGGTTAGCGCACATCTGAATACGAAAGATAGAGACGAATTGAAGAACCCCCCACCCCCTGAATGATAAACCTGAGTGCGCCATTGAAATCTTCACAATTCGGATGTTCTATTATTGACGTTTTGTTTGCGCGACCACAATAATATATGATCATTATCTAGGAACTCTTCTTTAAATCAAACATCCCTACCAAACCTATTATGACATCCGAAAAATAAATTCACTAAAAAATATAAAAATGAAGTAAAAATTCCAAAAATATAAAATGAAGTAGATACCTAATTTGAATTTTTCCAAGAACCATAATTGGCTAGTAAAAAAAAATTGTCAAAGAAAAAAATCCTTTTTTTTTTTGTTCTACCTGTGTCCTACCTTTTTGGCAACCCTTAATTTCTACCTGATTACAAAATGAGACCGGAAAGTAGAAGTCAAAAAATTTCCCCATCCTCAGAATTCCTTGTAATTTCTTATTCAATTAAAAATTAACAAATAAATATTTTCAAATTTTAATATTATTTTCCATTTATATTCTACAATTAAAAATAATTAATTACATACGAAAATAATTTTAAACTATTTTTAATTTAAGAATATAATTGAAAATAATAAGCATGACTTTTGTTAGCATTAGCACTCCTTGTTCAGAATCTGAACTTCAGATGTTCAGTGGTTCAGTCATCCTTCTGCGATTGCGTGTGTACGTACAGTCTTATTTCTCTGAATTAATTAATTAAAATTTTAACGAAAAAAAGTAGAGTGTTTTTACGTGTTATGTATTAATTTCTTTTGATTGTATAGGATATTATTTAAAGAAGTAAATATAAATACGTTAATAGAGAAATAAATTGTAATTTTCTTAACATAAAGCTTATCCTCAAAGACACTTTTGGTTAAAATCAAATCTACCGTTGACGCTTCCTTGCTGCTCTTTTCACGAATCCTGCATAAAATGAGAGCTGTAAGAAATAGAAGCTCAAATTTGGTTTCTATATGAATTTTATACATAGAACACATTAGAAACTTTTTATGTAGGTAGGTCGAATACACCGTTGGCGTCTTTGCCGATTTTTAATGGTTTCAGCAGCTTTTGACATTTAAATCTCGACATCGAAAATTTCAGCCTATTACAATTTTTTATATATATAGATAGGGATATCGTGTAATGTTCACACCAAATTCTTTAATATTTATTTTTTCATATTTTTGTTTGTATTTTGTTTCCTGTGTTATTTTTTGTATGTGCTAAAATATACCTAATCTGGATCTCCAAGCGATGTTACCCTTCTTCATTAAGTCAAGGTAAGATTTCGATGAAATTCTCTCTCCATTTTTGTTATGAATAATTTTTAACGGGTAATATCCACGAATACTTTCATTCTTAATGTAATATTACAGTCCACACCAGGTGCGTACACAAGGGTGGTGGGGGGGTTTGTAACCTAATTAATCTCGCTTCCCTCTTTGGCTACAATATATAGCTTCTCTCTTTCCTTTATTCAATTATTATAAATCCATATTATCATCAACAAGGCTCCTCGAGTTTTAATGAAAACATTAAAATGTGTTTAAAAGAAGATAATAAAATATGATTTCATTGATAGAAGAGGCTACTTAGAGATACACAAGAGGCGACTTTGACCTCTTCTCCTCCAGCCTCATACTCTTTGACCTCTTCTCTTCCTGCCTATGACATCTCGCCCAACTCACCCCCAGGGGAAGTTGTTTTTCATATTTCATCATTATCATCGTGTTTACTACTTGAGCACTATTCAAAAGTTTTGTTTCCTGCTTTTCGACCTCTCAGCACCCCCAGGCTCCCCGCCACGACACTCGCCGAACAAAGAGTGGGGGGTAGTGTATATAGCAGAGCACTCAGAACAACTATTGCGTCTCTAGCTCTTCCATTGTATCGCATTAACATTACATTCTTATAAATCATACCTATTTCTTTTTCAAATCGCAGTGCACGGCAGTGCGCAGTTGTGCATGAAGTGATGCACACCGTCAGATATTGGGTTCTAAAATTACATTGAAATTTTGAACATACATTATGCAGTTTAATACAATACTATCCAAAGTTTATGTTAACCGGGGTAGGAGAAAAATAATTTCAAAGTTGGCACTTTTGGATATTTACTGACTGAACGGTTGAAAGTTTGCATGAAGTTAGAAATTGTCATCAAAGTAAAGAGAAAAATCCGAAAGTTTGAACTTTCTAACTCTAAGCGCTCCAAAACGGTGTCGCTTTAGGGAAGACAATACAAGGTGAATGTAGTTTTAACTGATAAAACACTGAAATCTTGCTTAAAGGTAGATATTTAAATGCCATTAAATAAGAAAGTATTTATTTAATTATTTTCCAACTCTTTTACTCCCGTTGCTCCAAAATGGTTTCGGTTTAGGGAAGGAGATGCAGGAAAACTGCTAGGACGCTAAAATCTTGATGCAGGAAGGAAGATATATAGATGTATAATTAAAAGTAAAATATTTATATTCAATGTATTTTACTACTAGGGTTCCAAAATGGTTCTGCTTCAGGGAAGAAAATGCGGGAAAGCTATTTTCATCTGTTGGAAAGCTGAAATTTTGCATGAAGGTATAGATAATTAAATTCAATTAAACGCTCAAATATAAAACTTCAAAATTCTTCAAATAAACTGTGAAAGAAGATAAACTATAAAATATTGCTGTTTTTATTTGCTTTTATTAATAATTTGGTTAGAACCATATTATTACTCGTACCTATGAAGTGCAATTGAAAAATATAAGAAGGAAAAAACGGCTAAATAAATAATCGCAGATAGTAATCTTTAGGTAGGTACAAAAAATATTGATATCTCATTAAAAAATTATCATTGAAAAAGGCTAAGTTCCAATAACTCTTAAAAAAAAATTCCCCATGAACGTACTGATATCTATAATTGCGGCCAAGTTTATTCTTGCTGCTGTTTATCCCACACTTAAATTTATTATCTGTCTTAATTCTCTTAAAATAATACCGACTTTACACATGGTAGGTTTGACGTTTCACACGTTTGCCATGCACAAACATACCCCCAATATCCCGGAGATCAAAACATGGGGAGAACCCCTCCCCATGTTTTGGTCGCACCAGACTGGCGATTTTAGGGATAGGTATGAGATGTAGGTGTGGCTATATTAAAGAAAGCACATTACCATCCACAAATAGATCCTAAAAATCCCGGAGATTTCAAACCTCCCCCCATGATTTGACCGGACCAGGATTTAGGGATAATTATGACTGAAAAATGTTTGCCCTGCACAAATATATCCTCAATATCCCGGAGATTTCAGCCCGCCCCCATGTTTTGACCGCAGCAGACTGGCGATTTTAGGAGTAGGTAATAGTTATGTAGTCCTGTCAATGAATGATCAAAATAGGGGTGTAGAGTGCGTTGGCTGGAAACCAAGGAATTTTTTTAGAAGTTTGTTTGGTGTGGTCAGGAGATAAACATACTAAAAGTCCTGGAACCTGGGGGGTGAGCCAAATGCAGGGGGGCGTGGCGAAGGTCACTTTTTTTAAGTTTTCCCCTATATCTCGAAAACGGTTACTTTTAGCGTACAAAGTATTCTCGGTAAAATTGGAGCCATCTAAATTTCCTACAAGTTTGCTTCTATTCATTTTTTTCCACCCCTCATAGTTT
>CM022875.1:11989777-12022951 GCA_012654025.1 Pachypsylla venusta
GATAATATTTATTTTGAACGATTTTGCAGCCTTCGGCTGTGGACTTTGCTCTTTTGTGACAGTATTATTTTGAAAGATTTTGCAGCCTTTGCTGTTGACTTCGCTCTTTAGTGATAGTATTATCTTAAAAAGATTTTGGAGCCTTCGGCTGCGGACTTTTGCTTCTTAGTGACAGTATTATTTTGAAAAATAATAATGAAAAATAATAATACTAAATTTTATCAGACAAAATTTATGCCCTTTTCATATTTGGGGCCCAAATGCAAAAAATCTAAAAAACACGAAAAATTGTCAAATAAATACTTGGATGCCTGTGCATACCAAATTTATCAAAATTGGACGAATTTTATGTTTTTTTTTCATTTGTGGGCCTCTGCTGGGGCGCACTGGTGATGCCCCTGTCAAAAAACGCACCCACATGGGACCATTTTTTTTTTATATAAATAAACCAATACCCTATTTAGCTACCCATTTTAAATTTCATCAAAATTGGTTATGTAGTTTTCATTTTAGAGATTTGGTCCAATTGCGACGTCCTTGGTACTAAACCGATGGGGTGAACTCTGAATAAAAGTTTAAAAATAAAAATAGGTAGTGGTTAAATNAAAACTTTTTAAAATAATACCATCACTAAAGAGCAAAGTCCTCAGCCGAAAACTGCAAAATCTTTCAAAATAATACTATCACTAAAGAGCAAAGTCCGCAGCCGGAAGCTGCAAAATCATTTTAAAATAATACTATCACTAAAGAGCAGAGTCCGCAGCCGATGGCTGCAAAATCTTTTTAAAATAATTGTCAACATCAACAGAAAATAGAAATACTCGTATAACAATAATATCACTAAAAGACTTAAAACTTTAGAAGAGCAACATCTACAGTCGGTAGTAGTCTGATGGAATGATTAAGGAAGAGAAAGTCTAGTACGGTTTTCCGTACCATTTATTTTCTCACTTAATTCAGCACTGGAGAAAGGTATTTTGTGTTCTTATTCTCCTCATTATCATTATAACAAACTGTATCTACCTAGTATAAAACAAATAGGTGTAATGCACATGCAAATCGTGAACTGTGTATTTACTTAAAAGCGTGTGAAATTTTGCAGTTGGACAAACTGTGATGTGCAGGGAGTGCAATTCTGAGCTGTGCAAATTGCAAGAAGCGCAATTCTGTGCAGTGCAATGCACAAGGTGTGCAATTCTGTGCGGTGAAATGTATAAGGAGTGCAATTCTGTGCAATGCAATATACAAGGAATGCAGTTCCGTGAAGTGCATTGTTCAAGGAGTAAAATTCTGTATAGTTGAATGTACAAGGAATGCATTTCTATGCAGTGCATTGTACAATGAGTGCGATACTGTGCAGTGCAATGTTCGAGGGAATGCATTTATGTGCAGTATAATGTACAAGGAATGCAATTCTATGTGCGAGGAGTTCAGTTCTTTGCATTTGTGCAAGGAGTGCAATTCTGTGCGGTGCAACGTGCAAGAAGTACCATTCCGTGCAGTGCAATGTACAAGGATTGCAATTTTGAGCAATGGAATATACAAGGAATGCAATCTGTGCTGTGAATTGTACAAGGAATGCAATTTTGTGCAGTGGAATGTACAAGGAATGCAGTTCTATGCAGTGCAATGTACAAGGATTGCGATTCTGTGCAGTACAATTTGCAATAAGTTCCATTCTTTGTAGTGTAATGTACAAGGAGTAAAATTCTGTGCGGCGCAACGTGCAAGTAGTGCAATTCTGTGCAGTGCAATGTACAAGGAGTGCAATTCTGTTCAGTTCAATCTACGAAGAATAAAATTCTGTGCAGTGCAATGAACAAGGAATGCAATCCTGTGTATTGGAATGTACAATGAGTGCGATTCTGTGCAGCACAATGTGGAAGAAGTTCAATTCTGTGTCGTGCAATGTGTTAGCGCGAGGCTTTTGGCACTTGTCACACTTGTCATATGTTTAATCCGGCCCTGCTTGAAAGCCTCTCCACAGTCTCCGCAAAACACACACAACAATTCCTTTCTATCTTTAAATTAATTCTCACCTTTAGTATGCATTTAAAGGAGTGGTGACCCAACACTAACCAATGAAAATTATCGTTCTATTTCGTCTTTCTAACCACATTTCAATTGTTTCTTATGTAACCAATATAAGGTACTAATGCCTAATATCTTTTTCTTTAAATCTTGATTGTCATTTTTGTCAGCCTGCTGGGGCTAAGGGATATCTTTTCTCGTTGCCTATTTTCTCCTTTTCCTATCTCATACTTTACCCCTAAAGTCAAAACAGAGGTCTCATATAACTATGAACGAAGAACAGATCGTAAATGGATATTTAGGAAATAGGTAGAAATGAATTTGAGAACCAAGAACTTTGAAAAGGAGGGATAGAGTCATATTCTTCTGTTTCTCTGCCTCCTTCCATTGTAGCCTTTAATTCTCATTCCATTCCCTTGTTTCCCCTTACCCTAACTTTTAATGACCAAAATATTGTACAAATGATTGTCTAGCACTCTGTTGTTGTGTTAAAACAATTGTTCAGTACTTTTTGACTCCCATTATTAAATTGTTCTTCATTATTGTTCAAGAAGAAAGTCGACTATCTCTATTCTAATGATAGAACAGTTGAATATGGGGTACACTTTCATCATTACTATTTTGACATTCACTTCTTTTTCTTTCTCTTTTTATTGTCTTATCTCCTTGGTTACACGTTTTTGTCTCTCTTTTTATTATCTCAATTTGAGTGGCCAATAGGCTTACACTAAAAAATAAACTATTGCATTGTATCCTATGTCCAATCGCCTTTAAATTTACTCCAAATGAAATCATCAGTACAATTAAAGGAACTATTTAGAATACATTTCACATTACTGATCAATAATAATTAATATTGACATTTCTTAACTTTTAATTCAAATGTGTTTGGCTAAGCTTATAGTGACGGCTATTGAATATGAATTAAGAATCTTCAAGCCAACGATCATACCACGTTGAATACACCAGTTCCCGTCAGATCACTGAAGTTAAGCAACGTCGGGCGTGGTCAGTACTTGGATGGGTGACCGCTTGGGAACACCACGTATCGTTGGCTCATTTTTTCCGGCCCAACCCAGGCTGGATGAGGTCAATGTGGGTAGCTGGTATGCAAGTTTCCAGCGAATGGAGGGTAAAACCCCCGTCTTGAATGACCAATAGATGTTAAAGAGACGTTAAGCCAAATTAAAAAAAAAAAAGAATCTTCATTCAATTGAATTTTCGCAACCAATATATTGATTTGTCAAATGGTTCAATTTAAATCCTTATATTATGTTTTTGATTTTTGATAAAATGGAAGAAATTCCTAACCTATGTCCCTTAGTGGGAGAACCTTTCTTCCTTTGTGAAAAATTACAATACTGTCAAAAATAAACGCTAGATAAAGTACAACATTCCCAAAGATTTTTTATAACACTAAAAAATCTTAATTTTCCCAATTCCGCCATTTAAATGTTTTCAATACCTATATTTGTTAGCGGTATTTCAAGTTATTTCAATTCAAGAAAGGATATCTTTTTTATAACCTATTAAATTCAGGTCCATTAGTATGAAAAAGGTTACTTGAACAAAATGCACCGTGCGTATTGGAGAGAAATTCAGATAGTTTTGACTTTTTGGTTCCTAAATACAAAGATTTTTTTTTTTTAGAATACCTAAATTTTGTTTTACCAATGGAAAATATATGTTATGCCATAAATTTAAAACTGGTCAGGCACGCATCCAGACCTTTTTTTATAATGGCGCCTCGGATGGTAATGAGCTATCATCACTACTTTTTATAGCACCAATTATTCTAAAACAAAAGAATAAGGAAATGAAAAAAGAAGAAAGAAATGGCAAATGATGTACATACGTATACATACATACTATTAAGTACCTATAGTTACTAGTAAACTGTATAATTTCTCAAAAAAAAAAAAAAAAAATAGCGGACGGTAATAAGCACACAATTCAATAAAGTATTTACTGAAGAAAAAAAAATCGATCGAGCGACGCCAAACCAACTTCTCAACTCCGTAGCTTCTGTGCAACTGACTGATCATTCAAGTATTACAGACATCACACTTCTAATAACTTGTTGTATATTGTTTAGATTTCTCGTTTCACGGAAAACGTTGGATGGTAATGAGGTTGAAATTGAGGGATAATTTTTAACAGATTTTAAAAATGTTAAGGAAAACAAATTTTATGCTATGAAGCTATTTAATAATGAAGTCAAATACATATCTCTGAACTTGTATTACAATATTGAAAAATTGTTATTCAGAAAAAAATATAGAAATATAAGAAGGAGAAAAAAAATGTCGAGGGACAGCGGACGGTAATGAGATTCTGACCCCCCTAAAACTCATTTTTTTAGTGGAAAAATATAATGCTTTTGATTAAATCTCGTTGGCGCTATATACCCATTGGCCATTGCAGTAATTTGAAAAAGAAAAACACCCGAAAAAACAAGCGGTCAAAAAACAATCGTCGAGGGACACGAATGTTAAAACTATCTGAATTTCTTTCATTGAACAGTAGTGTATCTTTTGGATTTATGTAAGCTTTGAGCAACATTTGTTTTCAGTTATGCAAAATAATCTTACATTTCATTTCAAATTCAAGCAAATGAACATTACTTTGATATTAAATTTACTTTTCATTTCTTCTGTCATCATTCAAATCTTCTTCGAACAGACCATTTCATCTTTCCTTTCCAAGTTATTTATTAAATATAAAATAAACCAATGGGCGCACATGCGCGTTCCTTTTTGATTTTTATATTTCCTTCAACTTCTTCCTTCTTTTTCATCCTAAAATTTTCATCCCAAATAAAATTGAAAAAAAAGGAGCTGGCAGCATCACCGCCCCTTTTTAGTTGAGTTTCAGGTGGTGAAGTTTGAAGTGCGTTTTTAAAATTATGAACAAAAAAATATAAAATGACAGATAAATCGGGAGGAATTTAGCAGTGGTGTTTTTTTTTTAAAAAAAAAACATTTTATTATTTTTTATTTTATTTATTTTTTAATTTTAAAAGTGTGTTTTCCTTTATGACTTTGTAACTATTTTTTTATTTTGTTCTATAATATGGTGCTTTCTGCTATCATCTCTGTATTTTTAATCATATTTACTCTACCAAATTGTAAGTGTTTTTTTTTATTTGTTAGATTTTTTATTTAGTTCATTTGATTCTAAGGCATGTTCAGTGTTTTTTTTCTCTCTAATAAATGAATTTAATTTTGTTGTTGTTCATAATTATTGGTGTTGTTGTTATGATCAATGTTTTATCTTTTGTATTGGGTTTTGTTATTCAAACAGGTGCTTCTCTATCTGTTTTTATATCTGCTGTGGGTGTTTCAATAGAAGAAGTAGAGCTCAATGAATAGTATGCATAAAGGGAAACAAGCGCCTTTATTATTGCATCTGCTATAGCATTTATTAGTTTCGAATTTCGAAAATCTTTGAAACAAGTGAAAAAGGAACTTATTTGAGTTAAAGCTGTTTTTTCTTCAATTTAAGTCATCTACTCCCCATCACTTCTGTATTTTAAGCAGTTTAGAGCAATTACTGATGGGTGAGTGAGTAAGTGAAAGATGAGTGTTGTGTGGAGGTATGAATGAGAAATGAAGGGATGAGTGTGATTGGAATATAATGAGTGATAAGTGTGTATGAGAGATAGTGAATGATGAGTGGGTATGAAGGATAGTGAATGATGATTTTATTTGAGAGATAGTGAATGATGAGTTTGTATGAAAGATAGTGAATGATGTATTTGTATGAGTGATAGTGAATTATGAGTATGTGTGAGAGATAGTGATTGATGTGTGTTGAATTTATTTGTGCTAATGCTTTGCCACAATACATTTCCCCATGTTCCATGTTCTTATTATTTTTATTTTTTTCCTCGCTTGGATTCAAACCAACAGTTTCCTGGTTAAGAATCCGTCACTCTTATCAACTGCTACTGAGGCTGTTGAAACAGGTTCTAAAGTGGAAACTTTTTCTAGTGATTTAAATCGTATTCTGTCATTGAAAACTCGACATCGAAAATTTCAGCTCATTTCAGTTTTTATTTTATCTCCCTATACATACCTATATGAAGTATGGGTAAGTAAAGTATTGTATTGGTGAATTTTTTTTTTTTTTTTTTTCCTGGACGAATTATGACTACTATATTCCATAAAATGGGTCTAGAAAAAATGTGTGTCCGTCCGTCCGCAAAATCATGTTCGCGCATCTAACAGGCTTTATTATTGGTCCGAATTTGATGAGATGATAGACAACTTTCCGTTCAAGTAGACGTGTTTAATAGAATCTTTAGTGTAAGTAGACACTTAGCGTGTTAAATAAAACCTTTCGTGTAAGTAGGCACTTAACGTTTTAAATGATACTTTCAGTGTAAGTAGTAGTATTAGTAGCGGGTTTTCTCACGAAATCAGCCGTTCTGGCCATTTATAGATGTATGATTAATTAAAATTGTAGAAACAGATTGATATGCGTTTACCGAAAAGATTTTGATGGCCCTTGGCTGGAGCTGTGGTGGTATAAACGTGTTTAATAGAACTTTCAGTGAAGTAGACACTTAACGTGTTAAATAAAACTTTCAGTGTAATAGACATCACTTAACGTGTTAACGCTATTAAGATTTAATAATTATATTCGGAAAAAAGAAAATGTAATATTTTATAATAATTATGTACATACACCTACATACATAGTTGAAGTACATAATTTAAAGTAGATAGGTAGGTACTTACAAGTCTCCCTTTGATATGAGGAGTTATTTTAGAGGGGTAAAACGATACGTAAAGGCTTAATTTTCTTTTGAAGTGGGAAATCATTTTTTGATTTAATCATTACATATCTCGTGTTATTTTTGACTAGCTGTATGTAACCAAACTTCATTTAGAGCAGATGAGAGAAAAAAACTCTGCCAATGATGTGACACATGAGTTTATTATTTTACCCCTATCCCCCCCGAAAAAAATCCGGGGCGTAATTATATCCTAAATATGACATGAATGCTCTTACCATTCTCTTTTTATACAGGATTAATGAAAAGCGGTAAAAAGCGGGAAAAATCGCCAGCGTTAAATTTGATTGCACCCAAAAGCTTCCAAACTTACTGAGACCCCAAATATAACATACATACCAAATTCTCAAGTCCCTAACTCTTAATAAAACCTCTAAAAAGCGGATATTCGATTGCACCCAATAGTTTCGGGGCACAATTAGACCCCAGATATGATCTGTATACCAAATCGGTCAAAGTTATGTGGCAAAAGTGCCCATCGCGGCGTACGGCGCGGCGGATAATTTATTTTTTTATTCGCTTTTTGGATTCTTAAAACGTAAAATATCAAGTTTTGAGGGAAATGCCACACATAGATTACATATTAAACGTTTGTCAACCTGTGTAGAAGGTGTTGGTGTTAGGTTGGGCACCAAAGAATTATGTCTTCTAAATCTAAATATGGTATTAAATCAGAAATTTGTAAGCGTCTCTAAGTGGGAGGGGTTGTCTGTTCAAATACCACAGACCAAATGGTAGTAGTGTAACCGGGTTGGTTATCTGAATAAGTTTTACATCCAAAGACAAGGTCTAAACTTAGTACGTAAGTTTATTAGCCAAAATTGATGAGAACAGACCCCCCCCCCCAAAAAAAAAAAATTAAACCGTTTTCGATTTACGACCAAATTTCCAATTTATTTAATCAATTCGGCAAGTCACTGTTCGATATCTTGAATTTTGCCGCGACAACATTTTATTTGAAAGCGACAAATTTTGACCACCCATGCCATAGTTACGAGAAAACCGGGATGGGGCTGAATAAAATTTAGAAAATACCTAACCATCCCTAGCAGTCATGCCACTAAGTAGTCTAAGGTCTCTGGAGGAGTCCTATCGGAGGCCCTGTAACTTGAATAACTCGGAATTTTTGAATTTTAAAAAGCTCTATGGATAGGATAGGGGTCATGACGACCAATCTATTGGTTATGGCGAGATCCAGGTTCGACCCTCTGGAAGTGATTTCTATTTACAAAAGTGTCGATTTCTCAAGAAATTTAAGTGGAATGGTAAAAATATTTTTTTATTAAAATAAAGGTCCAAATAAAATAAGGAAATAACTTATGTTTTCAATTTTCAAAAAAACAAAATTCAATTTTTTGCACCCAATTTAAATTGACGGTGATAAGTGATTATTTTAAACTTTAATGTAAAAGTTTTCCGTTATTGTGTTCCGAAAAAGGTTTCTCATCTACTTTAAACATCAGACGTGTACATTTTCATTTTCGTCAGTGTCATAGAATGACAAGGTCAAATTTCATTTTGCTTCTGTTTAAAAATAACCCGTTTAGAAATCAACCATTTTCGGGTAGAAAGTCTGAAGTAAGGTGGTACTTGGGACCAGTGCCGGATTTAAAGTATGTGATGCCCTAAGCACTAAGTATCTCAGGACCCTTTTTTGATGTCAGTAAATTTTTATCTCGTGAATATAAATATTATATTTCAAAGTAAATTTAATGAAGGATAACAGAAGGAAGAAAAAGTATAATAATTATATACATTTTCATTTTTAAAATAAATACAGCACTTACTTAGCCTCAGAAGTCATATTTATTTAAATGTTTAACCAATGAAAAAAAAAAAAAATTAAAGATTCAAACTTATTTTTTCGTTCATATATATTTTTATTTTTTTAGTACTAATATTCTGATTATTTAGAAAAAATTGAATATCGAGATTTTTTTAGCAAATTCGCGAAGGACGTGGTTAAAATCAATCTTTCGTAAAAGATCTGACTCTATATACAATATTGACAGAGCGTCGAGCTTTTCTTGTCGCATAGTAGTTCTTTTTTTCATTTTTCAAGATTTTCAACTTTGAAAAAGATAAATACCAGCACATAAATACGAGGTGTGGCTATTAAGTTCGTCGACTCGAGCCGCTACGCAAAAGCTGTGCATGCTAGGAAGATATGATGAACATGTTTGGACAGCTTCAAGTCTTGTATTTTGATTGATATTAGGTGTCGCATGCCTGCACTGTAATTAGTTCTGTTGTGATAGCCCGACGCGCAAGACACCTTTTTTAATTTTGCCGAAATTATGATTGATATAAAGGTCGAGCAACGAGTGATTATTAAATTTTACGTAAAACTTGGTAAAAGTGCTAGTGAAACTTTTTCTTTGTTAAAGACAGTGTACCAGGAGTCATGTTTGAAAAGATCAACGCTTTATAAGTGGTTTAAACGGTTTCAAGATGGTCAGGAAGATGTTGAGGACGATCCACGTCCTGGTCGCCCCCAAACCTCAAAAACTGACGAAAACATTGAAAAAGTTGGTGTTATGATTCGTTCTGACCGTAGATTAACTCTTAGACTAATGGCTGATACACTTAAAATTGATAAAGAATGTGTGAGACAAATTTTGCACGAAAATTTCAACATGACAAAAGTTTGCGCAAAAATGGTGCCCAAGAACCTTTCAGATGAGCAAAAGGAAGTTCGCAAAAATCTCTCTACAGACGCCCTAAATCAGATCGAAAGTGACCCCAACTTCTTAAAAAGAGTCATTACATGCGATGAATCATGGTTTTTTACCTATGACCCAGAAACGAAGCGCCAGTCCATGCATTGGAAGAGCCCAAATTCTCCGAGGATGAAAAAAGCTCGAATGAGCAAGTCAAAATTCAAGGCCATGATGATTGTTTTCTTTGATATCCAGGGGATAATTCACCTAGAATGGGTTCCTGAAGGCCAAACCGTCACTCAGTATTACTATCTTGAAGTTCTAACTCGCCTTCGCGAGAAAATAAGAAAGAAACGACCCGAATTGTGGAATGAGAAGTCATGGTTCCTGCACCAGGACAATGCGCCAGCCCACAGTGCCTTCTCCGTGAAGACGTTCCTGGCCAAGTACAACATCCCAGTGTTGGAACACCCTCCTTACTCACCCGACCTGGCCCCGTGCGACTTTTACTTATTCCCAAAAATCAAATCTGCCCTGAAAGGTACCAGATTTGACAGCGTAGATGCCGTTAAATAAAAAGCGGCAGAAGTCATGAAAGGCATCACACAAAATGACCTCCACCACTGTTTCGATCAATAGAAAATTCGCCTGGAACGTTGTAGGGATAGAGGAGAGAAGTACATTGAAGGGGAAAAGTTGGGTAAGTTAAACACACATCGTTTTATGGGAAGAGTCTACGAACTTAATAGCCACACACCTCGTATACGAAAAGCTGTATCCACATTAGGAAATGCTGATTCTAATTTGTCAGTTTGTATTATTGTGTATTTTTTAGTGCTGCCAAATAATAATAATAACTTCATGAAGGCGCCACAAACCACCACACATAAAGATAAGGGAATCACGCTAACTTCTTCCGACCTTGAATAACGTTTTTGAACAGAATTTTTTTTTTCTGGGAAAACATACTTCCTTATCAAGTGTAATACCACGTTTGGCCCCCCCCCCCGAGACATGATGCCCTAAGCAATTGCTTACTTTGCTTATTGATAAATCCGGCACTGCTTGGGACAAACAATGGAAAGTAACCTAAAGAAATGAGAAAATTTCAATGCAAAATAACTTGCATTCTAAACCCAGTTATTTCCTGTGTTCATGTATTCAAACTTTCTCATTCCTCCGGACCTGCTGTGAAAGCAATGAGAAGGTTATTGTATTTCTTTTTTGGTAATATATTTCCCTATTAAGGTTATCACTCTTTGTTCTAATTTGCCACATTACTTTAGACTTTCTACCCAAAAATTACCGTTTTCTAAATAGCCAATTTTTAACCTTCCGAAGAATAATGAGATTTGACATCGTACTTTTGATTATTTAATTAGATGAGAAAACACTTCTGGAATGCAATAAGGGAACTTTTAAATCAACGTTCAAAACCAGGCACCGTTATACTAGTTGTAACAAAATCAAATTTTAGACCCCTCTATCTCCGCCCCTGATTATTTTTTTTATCTTTTGAAAAAATGGAAGTTAGTCCTTATTTTATTTGGAATTTTATTTAAAAAAAAAAAAAAAAATAAATAAATAAATATTGTACCATTCTATTGTACAAATTTTCGGGGGTGGACCTGGCCATAACCATTCGATTGGACATTGCCCATTTTCTATCCCTATTAGAGCTTTTCTGGAATTCAAATATTCCAGAAAGTTAATTTTGCGTGACCAGTCATTCTGGGACATACTGTATACGCTGTACAGGGTGTAATATAATTCGTTGTCAATCCGTTAACCAGAGGTTATTAAGAACAAAATAAGATGATTTCACTTAAGTAGACAACTTTCAGTTTTGTTAGAACCTTTAGTGTAAGGAGACACTTAACGTGTTAAATATTGTAGCCTATAAATATGCACATATTTATATGTAAAATAACTACATAATAGGGACCTGAATCCCTTCTGTTGGGGACCCTAGAAGCTAGCGGATAAGTGGCCAAATAGGGCAAGATGTCTTCTTGCACCGGTTAAATCCACCAGTGCCCGAATATTTGTTCTCATTTGCCATGTACAATATTTTGTGTGGGGTAACCAGGGGCGTAGCGAGGCTGGAAACTGTGGGGGGGTAAAATGTATGAAAATGCCGACTCACCACTGCAATTTGCCGACTTCATAAATTCATATACCTAGGAATGAAATTAGTAAAATCTTTGTAGTTATGAATTATCACTGAATATTATTGTGAAATTGGGGGGGTCCCCCCCCCTCGGAGATGAAAATGAAATGGAGATTTAATAGTTCCCATTTTAGTGGTATTTTTTAGATTTTTTTATTCTGAATTTTCTCTTCCTATAAAAGTATAGTAATCGTGCAGAAATATTTTGGCCTAAAAAACGTTTGACGGGAACCCGAAACCCAAAATAGAGATCATATATGTCATTTCCTATTGCTTTTGGCCATATTTTCATTTTTGAAGTTTGGAAATATTTGGAGCCATGGGATCCAAAAAACCGATATATCCGACGTTCCACGTAATAGCGTACGTACGGAATCATGTGCAGAGCTCTGGGAGCCAAACCGCTGGTCCGATCAATGGTAAAAAGCCCGACCCATATTTTTCTTTTTCTCGATATCGCCCCCAGGGCCCCGAACAGTTTTTTTTGGGACCGAATCTCTAAAATCCAAACCACATAACCAATTATAATTAAATTTGGTATGCACTTATTGGATATTTTTTGGTATTGTATAGAAATTTCGGTTTTAAGGCCCCGGCAGGGGCCCACAAGCGAAAAAAACATACAGACACCCAAGTATTATATTTAACAATTATTGTTTTTTTTTAGAAATTTCGGACCCTGAAATTTGCGCCCCTGAAAACTGGCGGAAGGCTGCTAAATCTTTTTAAAATGATACTAATTTTTCAATCGACAGATTTTTCAACGGCAGATTCGAATTCTGCGGTGTTTTAAGAGCAAAAATTTTTCTACGATTTCATGAACGTTAATTTCGTCAACCTTATCATTCGAAGAATATAGCAACATCAATGCATTCAAACGATCATCTCCCATTGTTATTCGCAAATGATTTAAAACTAATTTGAATTTACTAAATGACCGTTCACAAGATGCTGACGTTACTGGAACTGATTAACATTGATGATACAATTTTTAAAATCTTGTAAGAACAATATGCACTTTGTTTGAAATCCGAATTTCAAACAGTCGGCAAATCGCGGATACTTCCGATATTAATGTCGAATTTTTTTTAAAAAAAATATCCGATTTTATCTCCATGAACCGAAAAATTCAGAATTTTATGGATCCATCAGTCGGCAAATCGCGGATACTTCCGATATTAATGTCGGATTTTTTTTAAAAAAATATCCGATTTTATCTCCANTAATTAAAATTATTGTTTTTATTATTACATATTACAAATAACCATAGCCATTAAATTTCAAGTTCAATTCTTATTTAATTAAAATTATTGTTTTTATTATTACATATTACAAATAACCATAGCCATTAAATTTCAAGTTCAATTCTTATTTAATTAAAATTATTGTTTTTATTATTACATATTACAAATAACCATAGCCATTAAATTTCAAGTTCAATTCTTATTTAATTAAAATTATTGTTTTTATTATTACATATTACAAATAACCATAGCCATTAAATTTCAAGTTCAATTCTTATTTAATTAAAATTATTGTTTTTATTATTACATATTACAAATAACCATAGCCATTAAATTTCAAGTTCAATTCTTATTTAATTAAAATTATTGTTTTTATTATTACATATTACAAATAACCATAGCCATTAAATTTCAAGTTCAATTCTTATTTAATTAAAATTATTGTTTTTATTATTACATATTACAAATAACCATAGCCATTAAATTTCAAGTTCAATTCTTATTTAATTAAAATTATTGTTTTTATTATTACATATTACAAATAACCATAGCCATTAAATTTCAAGTTCAATTCTTATTTAATTAAAATTATTGTTTTTATTATTACATATTACAAATAACCATAGCCATTAAATTTCAAGTTCAATTCTTATTTAATTAAAATTATTGTTTTTATTATTACATATTACAAATAACCATAGCCATTAAATTTCAAGTTCAATTCTTATTTAATTAAAATTATTGTTTTTATTATTACATATTACAAATAACCATAGCCATTAAATTTCAAGTTCAATTCTTATTTAATTAAAATTATTGTTTTTATTATTACATATTACAAATAACCATAGCCATTAAATTTCAAGTTCAATTCTTATTTAATTAAAATTATTGTTTTTATTATTACATATTACAAATAACCATAGCCATTAAATTTCAAGTTCAATTCTTATTTAATTAAAATTATTGTTTTTATTATTACATATTACAAATAACCATAGCCATTAAATTTCAAGTTCAATTCTTATTTAATTAAAATTATTGTTTTTATTATTACATATTACAAATAACCATAGCCATTAAATTTCAAGTTCAATTCTTATTTAATTAAAATTATTGTTTTTATTATTACATATTACAAATAACCATAGCCATTAAATTTCAAGTTCAATTCTTATTTAATTAAAATTATTGTTTTTATTATTACATATTACAAATAACCATAGCCATTAAATTTCAAGTTCAATTCTTATTTAATTAAAATTATTGTTTTTATTATTACATATTACAAATAACCATAGCCATTAAATTTCAAGTTCAATTCTTATTTAATTAAAATTATTGTTTTTATTATTACATATTACAAATAGGTAACCATAGCCATTAAATTTGCATTACCATTCTGCAAACTGTATTCAGGACTTGTAAATAAAATAGTAATTCGCACGGGTGAAAAATTACCCACGGGCCAGCCCTGACCTAACGCCTGTGGTAAAGTCCGTACCCTATTTATATTTTTTTTACTCAAGGATATTATTTTGTGTACTTTGGATTCTCACTCATCATAAAGTGATAATTTTCAGCTTTGGATTTTGGTGATTTTACCCCTAAGGATGGAAACGGCTCCTATTAAAAAATAATAAACCAAAAAAATCAATATTTGAGGTGCATCGGACGATCAAAAGTGAAATTAGCCCCAAAAACGCACCCGGATATGATCTCATAACGGGCCTCGTTCTAAAGCAATTACCCAGAATAGCAGTTGTTAAAATTACCCAAATTATTAACGCTGCATTTAAAATTACCTTTGTTCCCCAAATTTGGAAAATAGCTGAAGTGATAATGATTCCTAAACCAGGTAAACCAGTAAATGAGCTTACATCCTACAGACCAATCTCTTTGCTCCCCGTCTTGTCAAAACTGTTTGAGAAAATTCTGCATAAATGTTTACTTGTGATCATACATGAAAAGAAATTGGCTTTCGATCTCAGCATAATTGTATAGAACAAGTCCACAGGCTTACTAGTGTAATTGAAGAGGCCCTTGAAGTTAAAAAGGTCTGCTCAGCCATCTTTCTGGACGTCTCATAAGCGTTTGATAAGGTTTGGCACGAAGGCTTGAACTTCAAATTAAAGCAAATGTTACCATGTAATCTTGCAATTTATTGGTGGTGAAAACCAGCTCCCTTAAAAATTTAAGGGAGCATTCCTGGTCATTTATTGTTATCCTCTTTAGTTTCCCTAATAGAAAAAATTGTAAAAAAAAAGCTGCCAAAAGCGTCATTTTTTGCGGTAGCTACCTTTCAGTTGAACTATTTCCTTTCTTATTAATATGTACATATGTACATACCAAAAACTATTCATATGCCACATGGACTGGTCGTGTTTAGGGGATAATTGTCCTCCTGAGGACAATTAAGTAGCTATGGTAATAGCGACTTGTGGTTGTTTTTAAACGTTGTTTAGTCTTAGTGATATTTGAGAGATTGTTAAAATATCTTGTAATGCTATGATGTCCATAAAAATTGTGACATAATAACACAAATAAATATACATTTAGACAATCTCAAGCACGGGCAAACAGCTTTTAATATAAAGTAGCATAGGAAGTATCATGTCACGTTCATTCTATAAAATAAAAATGTATATATCTACAACAGTGAGATCAGCTACTTGTTGAGCACAATATTTACAGTGTGGGCAAAGAAAAAGAGTTGGTAGGGGCATGACGAATAAACGACAAACGTCCTTGATATTGGCAGACGTTTTTCTATCATCACCTTCGTCAGAGCGCAGACCCAGAAACTCTGCAAGCTCCTTTGGGCTCTTCTATTGTAAGAGTTGTTGGATGTTCTCTACAGTTGAATTGAACAGATGCTCTGTTTTCTGGGGACTCTCACCACACAGGTCGCACCCTTCCTCATTGGTTAGGTGGAGTCTGTAGAGATATGAGTTCAGACATCTTGAGTACCCCGAGCGAAGTATGGCCATCTTAGATCTTAATTCTCTAGACAACAGCGTCTCCTCGTCTGAAACCTCAGGTGGTCGACAGTGCGTCCTTTGTTGCTTTTATAGTTATGTGATTTGTATTGTAGGTAACTGTCCTATATAATGTGATCGTCTTTCGTAATCTTCTTGAGTAAAGGTTTATCTCCCAAACAGTACGTGGAGAACAGAAAGTGAGGAAGCTCGCTTGACCCATGCGCTGGAAACTTGCAAACCAGCTACCCACATTGACCTCACCGAGCCTGGGTTGGGCCGAAAAAAAGAGCCAACGATACGAGGTGTTCCCAAGCGGTCACCCATCCAAGTACTGACCACGCTAGACGTTGCTTAACTTCAGTGATCTGACGGGAACTGGTATATTCAACGTGGTATGATCGTTGGCTTCAAGTATTTATTTATAATAACTGCAGTCTCATACATTTGGCTACCAAGCTACCATGTCACTAATGAATTAATGAAAATGCATTGACAATCTATCCAACACGTTCTTACTCATTAGAATATAAAATGTCATTTATTATAAGGCACTTTCTAAAAGTATTGTTACTGTAAAATAGAAAGTGCCTTTTAGAAAAAGATAACAGAAAACAAAATGATAACTTTCTTCCCCTTCTGTGTCATCACTTTAAAATGCATTTAAACTTTAGAAAGGCTCCGGGACAGAGTTATGAATCAACCCTTGTATTCGTCCCGGTGTGGAAAGGGGAATAAGTGGAGTCTCCTATTTAAATAGAGAGAACTGTATACTTGAGTTCAAACAATGCTAAGAGTGAAGCCTGCTGTTACTGAAATTCTAATAATTTTGGCTCAGGCAATACAAGAGCAGACATTTTCTTGTAGGACGGCAAAATATTAGCATACTGTGAAAGGAGTTTTGATTGGATGGTACCATTTTTCCAATTAAATACAGGGTGTGCCAAAAGTCACCATCGCTGCCAATTAATTTCTGGAAATTATTCGCTCTTTAAAAAATTGCCTTAAAAGATAATTGATCGCTTATTTAAAAAATGAAATTCTATTATTCTGGCTCTTTGTTCAGTTGTGAATCTCTCGATTATTTATTCTCCAGGTGTTATTATTATAATCTCAATATANTAAAAAAAAAAAAAAATATATATATATATAAAAAAAATATAAAAACGAAAAAGTTATTAAATTTTTAAACCCCATGGTCACTGGCCCACCCTGAAGGTAATGTTGCTTACTCATTTGACAATCATTTTATTGTGACTAGCTTAATATGTGACCTCACACAGCCGCATACTTACTGATGTTATTGCATAGAACATTTCTTCGCATATATATGGAAGGAAAACATATACGCAGGATCTTTTGGAAGTCTGCAAATTACCTACTGGATGTACGCAATCCCATAAGAATTTGCGTATTTGTTTTTCCTGGTATGTAAGCTGAGTAAGCCTGCGGCGTAACTCTTTGCAGCACAAGACGCTGTGTATATATTCGACCTTTCCTGCACAGAGTACACTTTTTCGGAAATGAAAAATTTGATGAGACAGGCTTAAAGCATACATATGACACCATTTACTTTTGACAAAATTGATGCCATTGTTTTTAAAACTAGAGTTTAATATTGTATTAACTTTTAAATAAATTAAAATAAAACATTTACCAAAAACACTATTTATAATTATTAAATTATTTATGAAGAAACTAGTTTCGAATCATTCGATTCATCAGACTGATGATGTCTAAAGGAAAGATGAGTCGAGTCTAAAGATGAGTCAACTTCCATCCTTCGACTCGACTAGACTGATGATGAATCGAATGATTCGAAACTAGTTTCTTCATAAATAATTATAAATAGTGTTTTTGGTAAGTGTTTTGTTTTAATTTATTTAAAAGTTAATATTTGTTAACACTTAAAATTAACATGTTATTCAAAGATATAGGTTTAATATAGAAATAGATTATTTTGGTAATCAATCATTTGCTTTGAGCAGAGACGATGTAATAGCATTCTAAACAGCGCAGCGGTTCCTGTATATGTTTCTATAGCTGTGCCGCAAAAATTGAACAGGCCATCAGTTGGCTATTGGTGCAAACATTTATCAGCTTCATCTAGTCTTCGATATTTATCATTGTACAAATAGACAAACAAACAAAAAGAAAATAGTCGTATTAAAACTAGAATTCACTTCATTCCACTTAAGGGTGACATCCTCATGGTCCGAGTCCACCTGAGCTGATGTTTGTCACCAGAGACACCCAATATTATTTAGTGTTAATTGTCTATCCAAGAAAAAAAAATAGTCATCAGAGGAAGGAGGGGAATAAGGTTCCGTGGGACAAATTCTACCAACTCTCGTGGCAGTTGAAAGTGAAGGGTTCTCAGAGTATGATTTTTTGATCTCCTCACGTAAGTAGGTACTTCTACATCATTTAAATTACAATCCCGTCCGATAGCTCTCAGAGAACATTTGAAACATCTTTGTATTTAATTTTTCTATTTAATAAAACTATCTAACTATTATTATTATTATTACTATCTAACCAAGGAATTGTTTAATTCTTTAACTTTAGTAGACGTTCACTTGTCCTTGAATTCTAAGGCGAGAGTTGGACTCAATTTGGGACCTTCAAATTCTATATTTATAGAGACGAGTCCACAAATGAATTATAAAGAACTCTTGCTTTAGAAGTATCCCAAGCCCTTAGATTTACAGCTGCCGGGGCGGTTACATGGTGTAAAAGATCACTGAAAGCAACTCAGAATATCATTATGTTTGTAAATCTGGTGTTACCGACGTTATATTACAGTGATTATCATGGGTGTGGGGGCCCATGCAAATTATTATCTCCCAACAACAGATGTATGACGACAGTTAAAAACTTCAGCAGTAGACCACAACTTATCTACAGCTGCTGTCTCATACAACTGGTTATCAGCGGATACAATGATGACTATTGAATGAATGAAACCAAAATACATCTTTTGAGACAGTCACCTATACAGCACTAGACTACAACTTATCTACAGCTGCTGTCTCATACATCTGGTTATCAGCGGATACAATGATGACTATTGAATGAATGAAACCAAAATACATCTTTTGAGACAGTGACCTATACAGCAGTAGACTACAACTTATCTACAGCTTCTGTCTCATACATCCGGTTATCAGCGGATACAATGATGACTATTGAATGAATGAAACCAAAATACATCTTTTGAGACAGTCACCTATTCAGCTGTAGACTACAACTTATCTACAGCTTCTGTCTCATACATCTGGTTATCATCGGATACAATGATGACTATTGAATGAATGAAACCAAAATACATCTTTTGAGACAGTCACCTATACAGCAAGATCTGATCGAACCATTTTTTCCATCAATATAGAAACTTCCCTTTTGAAAGCTTATTTGAAAAGGTTTTTACAAATGTCTTTTCAATATAAATGTTTTGTTGTAGGTAGTAGGTAGCTATTTCGATATTTTGTTTTCTTCAAAAAGTTGATTATCAACATTCCTTAAAAAGGAGAAGATTATCAACATTAGAAAAGAAATTTCATAAACATTTTCTCGTTCCTCTGGCTCGGCTGTAAAAAAATATGTTCTTACTTCAAACTTCCTACCCGAAGATGATCATTTTCAAAACGGTCTAATTTTAACCTTCAGAAATAAATGAAATTTGACTTAGATTTTTAGAACGGAAACATTTTTTGGAACACAGTAAGTGAACTTTTACATCAAAGCTTAAAACGGGGACCTTTTTAGCGTTATAAAGGGTGCAACAAAAGTAAACTTTGGACTCCTCGAGCTTCGCCCCTGATTATTTTTTTGACAAAACGAAAGTGAAATTTAGTCTTTATTTTGTTTGGACTTTCATTTAAATAAAAAATATTTGTACCATTCCATTTAATTTTCTCGAAAAGTCGACACTTTTTGTCAAAAAAGTTCGATTGGTACATTTTTATCCCTGAATTCAAAAATTTCTAAGCCGCTCAAAAGTTACAGAGCCTTGGACTTCTGAGACCTTATACGTATTAATAAAAATGACTCTCTCTAGATCCCTTAAAGCTTTCACCTATAAAACACCCTGTTGTTCCTACGCTATAATTTTCATGGTCCACGTGGGAGCCTAATTCCACCCATTCTTTATATTCTTTTTCGGATCTCTCTCCCCATTTTACTATTTTTCTCTTTCAAAATGAAGAATTTCATCCAATATTCAAAAGGAATATTAGATTTTTTTTTACCTACATACAGGGTGTAAGAAGTTGTTGTGACCAACATTATAAGGGTTATAGAATGGATAAAACCAAACGTGTGAATAATTG
Source organism: Pachypsylla venusta (assembly GCA_012654025.1). Lineage (NCBI taxonomy): Eukaryota > Metazoa > Arthropoda > Insecta > Hemiptera > Aphalaridae > Pachypsylla > Pachypsylla venusta. Next base: position 12,009,990 of record CM022875.1, read on the forward strand.
AGTTCTTATAAATTCATCATTAACATTGTATCCTTGCGTGGACAAAAATCGACATTGGAACAAAAGCTACCTATTTCAACAAAAGAAACAAAAGCTACCTATTTCATTGTTCTATTAAATGAGACGAATTGACATTGACCATTTATTGAATTCGATCCCTTAAATAAGTTATCAAAGAAAAATCAAATAATATTTCCCCCAGAGGACACTTGGAAAACAATATAGTACTCAATGCGCAAAACGGAACAGATATCCGAACAGAAGAGAATGCTGCGTTCTGAGATGTGATCATCCTGGATTCTCGGGACATTAAGCAAGGTTTGCTTCAGAAAACAGTAAGTAATCGAATAAGACAGTAAGTATGCGGCTGTCTGAGAGTGCTTTAATGTCTATCACCTCTCACCCAGAATGTATCCATCCACAGCCTCTTAAAGAAAACCACCCCATTCTCATTTTCATCAAATGTCTCACCCATTTTATTTACTTAAGATAATGAAGTGTTTTCCATCATACCTGCCTTCTCCATTTTGAAAATATAGAACAAAGACAATAAGGCAATCTGTGTTATATAGACAGATTTAACGACTTTATCTACAACATGAAGGAAGTGAACATGATAAAGACGGAGGAAGTGTTGAAGGAAAGGCTGACGGAACGATATTTGAATATACAGATGCTATGTGAAAAGATGGTATTATTGTGATAAAGGTGTCAGACATGTTGGCAGGGCCCATATAAGGAGGAAGCCAAAGTAGGTTTAATTTCGTCAGTTAAAGCTTTCAAAGTCAAACAAAACAAAGTAAAGAAAGAGACATCTCATAGGTATGAAATTCACGCACACACAAAACTCAGATTCAATAACAGCAGCATAGCGTTTCGATAATATCGGAACCTTAAGTCTATTATCAATATTATATCAACATCCCTCATCATGTACAGATTGAGTGTGGGAGCAAAAACAAACGAAAACAGTTCGGGTACACATCACTCACAGAGAAATAATTATTTTGTTATAGAACTATAATGTAATAATGTTTTTAAAAAAATTCATTCTTCCCAGATCCCCTACGAGAAGCGCCAGTTCAGCAGGGAAATGTCTAGGACAGAACATGCATTTTGGAGACTCAGGAAGTGTTCAAATATATGTTGGGGAAGGCTTTGTTGCTTTATTTATGTATAGGGTTATTCAATGAGAAGGATACATTTTATATTTTCAATAAACTGAAAACGGCTGTATACATCAATGAGATTTTCATACCGTCCCTAGAGTACCTAAACCATTATGTTCTGAACAGAATATCATTCAAATGTCCAGCGCTACTCTCCTTGCATTGATAGACTCGGATGCACCAATTTCGGATTACTTTATTCAACTGAATAAAGTAAACCCCGTTGAATAAAGTAATAATTACTTTATTCAACGGGGCTGAATGCCAACAATAGCTTGACGAATATTTGCTTCAAGATCATTCAAAATCCTTGAATTATTGGCACAGACTTTTACCTTGATATGTCCCCAAAGAAAAAAAGGAGTCGAATCGCACGGTCGCGGCGCCAATTCACAAGTGCTCCTTTTAAGACGATGCAGTCTCCAAATTTAGTCTTCAATAAATCAAAAGGATAGGATTGCGTGCTATAGGTAATTAGATGTATACCCGTGATTCTCTACGGCTGCGAAATGCAACGCTTTTGAAATTAAAACTTCTCCCTTATTATATCTGGCAGTATCTAGGTACTACCAGTGTGAAAACGGCTCCTATTGGTTGAGAAAATCAATCTTTTACTCGAGGATGTTATTTTTGTACTGCGGAACACTTTTGTTTCAAATTTAAGCTTTGCAGCTTATCCCGATGTGCTACCTCCCAATTTTCATTTCTCGCGGTACCTACCCCTAGTGTGAAAACGCTACAGAACAACAAGAAGGAAATATCATAATATATCTGTCCTTGGAGAAATCACAGCCTTTGATGTTAGTGTCCGGGAGGCGTTTTTTTTTTTTTTTTTTTTTTTTTGTAAAAAAAATATTTCATTAAAGATTTCCTTCCAAAACAGAAAATAAAAAGACTAGAATGGATAGAGCTCTATGTAACGCCAAAGATAGTAACTCTTGTCTATGAGCTCAACTGTTCTTGTGGGGCAACATATTTTGGGCGCACTGGGAGTCATTGGGTGTCAGGATCAAAGAACACCTAGCCATAGCTAAATGATATCAGCATGCAATTGACGAGGCAACCAATGACAGACAGAAAGAGGAAGTAAATGTTAAATATGCAAATTGGTCTGCAGTGCCCACTGGCCACTCTGTTGCCCAGGTCAAAACCAACATTAAACACATTTGTGCTAAAGAAAAAAAACTAGATATTCTAAATCAGAAGAAATAAATAAAAATAAAATATGCCTTAACGAAAAAATCACATTTGTTGGTACTATTGCAAATGTTTGGTAGAGGAGTAAACTATAGGCGTTGAAAATTAAAAAAAATACTGTGATATAATCTCATCTGTGATAATCTCTACCGTGTGAATACACTCTATTGCAAGATATCGCTTCTCCACTATTTTTGTTTGTTTTCGACTTTTTCCTTAGAAGAGCAAAGAGCTTATGTTGTAAATTGTAAACATCACACCCGTATACAATAAGATTACAATCAATGGAATGAGACAGTATCGCAATCAAAAGAAACAAAATGGCGTATGTGTGGTATGTACCTATAAGTATTTGTGCGTATATGAATTTCTACAGGGTTCCACAAGATATTGAGCTGCAGTTAATTTCTTTGTGGTACACTAAGTATTCATCACAGCATTACAAGGACATTTTTTATCTCAATTATCGCCTGTACTGATTCTACCGTATAACTCTGTCTTTTGTTGTCCCCTTCACCATGGCTAATACTCCATTGTCCTCACGAGGCTGTAATACAAAATCGAAATGATCGAAGATTTTGTAAACCATGAAAATTGCAATTACAGTGTGACGACCACTAGACCAAGGGGACGGCCAGCTGCCAAAGGGGAAACTATTTCTACAGTTGGAATTACGGCAGTTAATAGGGAGCAGTTGTCAAAAAGTGTTGATGATTGTAATTAATTATAGCGTCCACACTAAATTTATACTGACGAGCTTTGTAGAGGGAGGAAAATGGCTTTTAATATAGTGGATATAAACAAACAAGTTTCCCTCCTATTGGGGACTTTGAACAAAATACCGCGGCCGAAACCAGATCTTCCGATCTGGTATGCTCAAACATTTTCTTTGTGTCTCAACTCTCCTTATTTGAACTATAGTTTTCAAATTGAAGGCACTTTCAGGCCATGTCACAGGAGAGTTCTATATTGAACCTACCTCATATGTAAACATTTTGAAAAAATAAAGTAAAGGTATTTTAAGATTTTTTTAAGATCCGTGTTTTTTAGCCCACGTCTATGGCACGTTGAATACACCAGTTTCCGTTAGATCACTGAAGTTAAGCAACGTCCAGCGAGGTTGTTCTATGTGGGTTCCCACGTGGGTTCGCGCCTTGGTTTGCAAGTTTCCAGCGAATGAAGGGTAAAACTCCCGTCTTGAATGATCAATGGAAGTTAAAGAGATGTTAAGCCAAAAAAAAAAATCTGTGTTTAAATCAGAGCCTGGATGATTCTAAGTTGAAATTAAGATTTTGTATCTATAAATCTGTACTTAAGTGAGATTAAAGTCTTCAATTTAAAGTCAAAATACTTTTACTCAATAGCGCTATATATTCGTGAGCTAATAAAATTCCTCTTTAGGGCCCCTGTAACTGTTCTATTCGTGCTTGGAAATTAGCCCGTATGATTAGATTTGTGCATGCTTGATCAAAAAGTTATTTTTTGTGGGTGTCGAGCCTGGGATGTATCTGCCCCATGCTTAATCTCCACGCAAGTAGGGAGATGCAATGAAAAATTAAGTTAGAAACAGTTTCCTCATCCCGCAGAGTCTACACAAAACTAGGTTCTGATGAAAGTCCATAGTGTGCAGGTGTTTTCTCATACCACAATGATCTGTGTTCAGGCGAGTGGCAAATCTGACATTTTTGCGAATGAGGGCAAGGATCTTTGCAGTCCCTGTAACATGTCACTACTGTGTCTTAGACCTGAGATAGCATTCAATGGAGCTAGCTATTTTTATTTTCTTTTCGCCGTAAATGCCCTCAATGTAGTGTCCTTCCAAAGTTGTTTATCATTGAATAAAAATATTATTGTTTAGACCCGATAATCTCATATCTGGAGTACAGTTTCAGAGTTCAAAAAAATAATGAAGCACGTTCTAATTTACTTCGGTTTTTCCTCATTTTTTTTTNTTTTTTTTTTTTTTTTTTTTTTTTTTTTTTTTTTTTTTTTTTTTATCAAAACTGCAGAGCTTGGGCAAAGATTTAAGCAAGGCGAAAGGCCCCGTTTTATTATAGATGTAAAATAAATCTCAAACTAATTTTATTCTTCTTTTCTTATGTAAAAATATATTGGAAAAGACTTATTTTTATTTAAAGTTGACACCCTAGGGCACGCCTAGGGTGACTTAGGAAAATTACTTTGTATAGATTATTATATAAATAAATAAATGAAATGAAAATAGGTTTCCCCTTTTAGAAGTTTAGCATTTTTCTAAATGTAAAAGTGTTCCAAAGATATTGGGACTGAAAACATTTTTTTTTTTTTAATAAAAATTCCCGATGAAGGCTTTCCATTATAATTGCAATCGAGACACTTAAATCTAATAAACAATACTATTCTAACTTAATATATTAAAAACTAGCTGAGCACCCGAACTTCGTTTCGAGAAGATGAGAGAACTATGATAATAAATCTGACTCTTACAATAATCATATCACCGAGGTACAACCTTTTAAACGCGATCAGAGCATACACATAGATTACACATTACCTACATGTTTGTTAACCTAGGAAGAACATGGGAAGTAGTAACGGGTTGCTAAGCTGTGTAGAACGTGTTGGGAGTAGTAGTGGATTAGGTTCCAAAAAAATAAAATGCGTGTTGAAGTCTGCTGAGTTTAGGCTGGGTCTGCGACCATGCCTAACCTTGCGCAAACTTGCCCTAGGGAGTCAACTTTAAATAAAAATAAGTCTTTTCCATTCCCATCATTTTTTTATATCTCTTACCGTTTTGACTAAACATTGAGTATTGTCTAAATTTTATTTTGGCGGATCCCGGATTCGAACCTGTACCCCTAGAATGGCTAGTCACAATTTTGCAAAATATGTCCTAAACGAAGGATAAAGATGTCACCTAAAACTTTCTTGCTTTGAGTTGATATGTTGTCGCGACGAATTTTAAGATATTGGCCAAAATTTGGAAAATTTAGAGAAAAAAATTGAAAAATCGGCCGGAACTAAAATTTACTAAAACACACGGCCGGGTAATACCATACCTATAACCTTCCCCGGGAAAAAGAAATAAGTGTGCAAAGTTTTGTGCAATTCCGTGTAGTAGTTCGTAAGTTATAAGCGAACAAACAAACAAATAAACAAACAGACATTTACTTTTATATATAGTGATAGATAGATAAGAAGAAAAAGGCGGAGTTCTCAACCAATTGATCTATTGGGGCTGTTTCTCAAGATATTATTGTTAAACTGGTTGTAGGTCTCTATTGAGACTGTAATTATCACTGCGACCATTATTTAAATCTAAGTGTGACCAGTTTTTCAAAGAGGCAACAGAAATAGATTCGAGCCAAATGTCTGTTAGTTACGAATCCATCGTATCAACCAATTGAGCTGTTGGGGCTGTTTCTTAAGATATTATTATTAAACTGGTTGCAGGTCTCTATTGAGACTGCAATTATCACTGCGATCATTATTTCAGTATATACAGAGGCACCCTGGAAATTAAAATAAATGATTTAGACAATAACACAAACAAAACAGTACTTATATGTGCATATTAGGTTGGTATTTTATGTATCTACTAGCTGAGTACCCGAACTTCGTTTCGAGAAGATGAGAAAAAAAAGATAATAAATCTGACTCCCACATTAATAATTATATCACCGACAACCGTTTACACGCGATCAGAATANCAAAATTTTATTGTGCCCGATCCCCGATTCGAACTTGTAACCCTCGAATGGCTTGTCCGAATTTTGCAAAATATGTCCTAAATGAAGGATAAAGATGTTACCTAAAACTTTCTCGCTTTGAGCTGATATGTTGTCGCAACAAATCTTAAGATATTGGCCAAAATTCGGAAAATTTTGAGCAAGAAATTGGAAAATCGGCCGTAACTAAAATGGCCGGACAATACCGTGCCTATAACCTTCCCCGGGTAAAAACAAATAAGTGTGCAAAGTTTCGTGCAATTCCGAGCTGTAGTTCGTAAGTTATAAGCGAACAAACAAACAAATAAATAAATAAACAAACACACAGACATTCACTTTTATATATATAGATGAAAATTTCTATGAAATAACCACATACCACGCGGAATACTGAAGTATAATAAGAGTACATAAAATATAGCTACATTAATTATTATGTTTTATTAGTATTGCTTGCCAGTGCAGAACATTATTATTACAAAGGTATTTATTTTCCACGGAATGATTATCAAGGGATGAATTATAATGGGAACACAGGAAATATGAGTGTGTATTGGTATTAGGTGCAAGAGGCCACAAAAAACAATTGTGGTTTGATTGGTGAGCGATGCTGCTTACCTTGTCTATCACAGGAAGTGATGGTAGTGGAAGCGCTGGGTAGCATGAAAATGAGCGTGATTTGTACATGGTCGAATGAACCGTCTCAGTACTATATTCACGTGATGTCGACTTTTCCGGCCCAGTCAGACTGTATTAAGAAGGAGAAATTTTGAAATGTTACACAGCTTTGAGAACTATCTTAATTGGTAAATTCCCCAAAATGCAACGTAACATGCCCAGCACCCCTTTATGCCCTCCCCCCCTACCTTCCTGTTTTTCAAGACACCGATGAAAGTGTCCAGTCTCTCTTTGAATTTTTAATATCTCTTAAAAATTTAACGACCTTTGAGATATGCTATAAGACTGTGGTTGAAGCGTCTAATGGAAAATGGTGTTCGTGTTAATATTGAGATTGGGAGAATATATTATCAAACGGGAATGGAAAGTGCCATTGCTTTTTACAATGCTTTTGCTGGAATCTTACAAATCAGCTACCCACATTGACCCAGCCTGAGTTGGGACGGGAATAGCCAATATCACGACGGCGCCAAACTAGGTAGCCACCCACTTATTAAGCAACTAATTATTTTTATTAATCATGCCATCACAGTTCCAGCCAAGGGCCATCAAACCTTTTCAGTAACCTCACACCAACGTTTTCTACCATTTTACCTAACCTGAATCTAGAAATGGTATCATTATATCAATGATACCATACTAGATAATATATCAATGGTATCAAATCACAATGAGAAAATACTTTTCTCATTGTGATTTGGGTGTGTAATTAATATACAGTCCTTTTTTTTTCGTAGTGGTGTTCCTCTTAAAATCAACTGTACCCCATTTCTAGATTCAGGTTAGGTAAAATGGTAGGAAACGTTGGTGTGAGGTTACTGAAAAGGTTTGATGGCCCTTGGCTGGAACTGTGATGGCATGAGTTCCAGTTCGTTCAAGTGCGTAAAACCCGGCCATGGTGTAAATTTCACTTCTTAAATCCTCTCTGGAATCGCTTAGCTTCAGTGATCTAACTAGTGTATTCAACGTATATTTGACGCTGTCTTACCAAGGCGGAAGGCTAAACCATTTTTACTTTTCTTATCCTATAAAAAGGAAAGTATTGAAATGGGTTGAAATTTTCGATGTCGAGTTTTCAATGCCAAACACGTTTTTGGGTCCCCAGAGCCCAAATCTCGAGTTTCAGCCATTGATCCGTGTGTGTGTCTGTCTGTGAATTTGGTATGTATGTCAGTTTTATGCCATGAACGGCAAAATAAGCTTTTGGTGGAAATCGAAATACTTTTCGCGGGTTTATGCCGCATTTTAGCGGTTTTCGCATATACTGCTTAAAATGAGAAATTTGAAGTTCTAGCTATTACAGCTAGAACTTTAAATTTGGTGCCTATTCATATCAATTTTTCGTACAAGAAATTGAAAAATACAAATTAGGTTGAATTGTAGTATATTGTTGGTCGCTAATTAGAGGTTGAAGGCCACTTTTTGGAGGTTCCGCCTAAAACCAGAATGGAAAGAGCTAGAACATGAAATTTGGTGTCAATTCATTTCAATTTCATATAAGAAATTGAAAAATACAACTTAGGTATTTCCGCTCTGGGGACTTCAAAACGTGTTTTGGCATTGAAAACTCTACATCGAAAATTTCAGCCCATTACAATACTTTCTTCTTTTTTATAGATAAGAAAAGTCGTGTGATGTTCACACTAGATTTTTAATTTTAAAGTACACCATACAGAAAAGTAGGTAATGTGCTTCCAGTAAAATTTTCTGAAATTTCTGTACGATTTTCACCATACAGTGTAAAAACTCTTATTAAACTTTTGGTCCATTAACGCTTTTGAGCTACACCCCAAAACTACTTGTCACCTAAATTTCAGCCTGATTGTTAAAATAAATGTAAAAACACATTTTCATCTATCGTGAGATTCTTATTGTACTCCATTCTTAGCATCCTCAGAGGATTAAAATATAATAATTATTAAAACATAATAACTATTAAAACATAATAACTATGAAAACATAATAACTATTAAAACATAATAACTTTTAAAACATAATAATTAAAAAGCTACACAATCTGCTTGTGTGGTTAGGTTATTCGAGATTTCCTTTTTAATTATAATATACGCTTGACGGATGTTGGGTTATAACTTGGCGCTAGAAGAGGGGAAAGTGGAAAAAGAATTTAATGTCAAAACGTGTACCTCCATGAAGGAAGCAAAAAAACAGAAATGAATTGTGTTGTACTCTTTATTCTGTAAAAACTTTGTGTTTAGTGTAAAACAAGGAATGTCAAAGCCACCATCTATGGCACGTTGAAAACATTAGATCACGGAAATTAAGCAGCGTCCAGCAAGGTTTTACCAAGTGGTTGTTCACGTAGGTTCGCTCCCTCCTTATGCTGGCTATATTTCCGGCCCTACTCAGGCTGGGTGAGGTCAGTGTGGGTAGCTGGTTTGTAATTTTCCAGCGAATGACAAATAGATGTTAAATGGACGTTAAGCACCCTCCCCATTCTACACTGTATTATAACAGGGCGTTCGGTCCGTCAAAAGTTTTCGATTTTTAGTGTAATGAAAAAATATAATGAATGAATGAATTAATCGGTGCTATTTTTTATACCGATTCTATAAGGTTAAGACACGTATTTTGTAAATTTTATTTTTTATTTTGCTTGATCCCGGTTTCGAATTCGTAATCGCAACGTGACTTCCCGAATTTGGTGAATAAATTTTAATTTGGCAGTAACTTGAAAATTGGATCTCTTAATATGGAAGTTGACATGTCAACTTCCATCTTTAGACTCGACTAGACTGATGATGATAAGAATGATTCGAAGCTAGTTTCTTCATAAATTAATATAAATAGTGTTTTTAGTAAGTGTTTTGTTTTAATTTAATTTATTTAATAGTTAATATTGTTTAACACTTATAATTAACATGTTATTCAAAGATTTAAATTTAACGGTCCAACAAGCCATTTTAGTTAATCAGTAAAGAAGCACTATTTCAATGTCAACTTCCATCTTTAGACTCGACTAGACTGATGATGAATCAAATGATTCGAAACTAGTTTCTTCATAAATTAAAATAAATAGTGTTTTTCGTAAGTGTTTTGTTTAAATTTAATTTATTTAATAGTTAATTTTTTTAACACTTATAATTAACATGTTATACAAAGATTTAAACAATATAATTATCTCAATATTATCAGAAATCTTTGACCTTTGACAGGATAACTTTTTGGAGAAAGGGCTGGGGGTTCATTATCATTAATTTTTCACTATATATTATGCTACATGTTTGGGCTGTGGTATTGGAACAGACAACCCCTATCTCATTCGTAGGTATACAAAGATTTCCGATAATATTGAGATCATTTATATTGTCCAATATTTTTCCCCCATAGGAGGTCCAATTAGATGATCTACTAACTCCCATAGTGAAAAATAGGTCATACTTGATGCCCGTGAGGATTTCACCATCAATTAATTTATAATTGATGGTGAAATCCTCACGGGCCGAGTCCACCAGAGCTGATGTTGTGAAATACATCAGAAAGCAACTCTGGAATATTATTATGTGACTCATGTAATTATATGGTGCTGGGGGCCCATGACATAGGTATACTAGCAGCAAGCAAAAACTTCTTTAATGGTTGCAGTCTCATACATCTGGCTACTATGTTTTTGTTGTTGTAACAGCAGTCATGGGCCAAAGAAGACTCTAAACAATGATATTCTTTCATCACAGCAAATCCTCACCATCGGAAAATATGAGGATGATCGCTGTGACAAGATGTGGGTCTTCATTTGGTTTTTGGACGGACTTTGATCAAACACATTAGAGTGCTGGAGTTGCCCTGGAACTTAGAACCATCTGAGACATAACACTATTGATAATGATGATGAATTCAGCTTGAGGGTATGAATTTTAGTAGTAACATTTATTGCTCGCATTCGGCATCATTATCAATAGAGACATACCACTATTGATAATGATTATGAATTCAGCTTGAGGGTATGAATTTTAGTAGCAACATTTATTACTCGTATTCGCCTTTTGTGTTTGTAACAACATTCACTTGTAAATTGGGTCATGAAGTATGCGAAGGAGTGACCTAGTTTGAAACTTGTTTTGTTTGTTTCCTTTTACATTTCAAAGCTTCCGGATGAACGCCAGTTCGCTCAAATTACATCTTTTTCTGAGAAAGTCTCTCTTGAAAATGTAAGGGTCACAGTCAGAGTATGCCTGGCAAAGAAAGGTCTACTGTTAACACCATGATTTTGTCTGACAAAGAGAGGTTTAGTGTTAGCACTACGATTTTGTACGGCAAAGAGAGGTCTAGTGTTAACGCCATGCTCTGTCTGACAAAGAGAGTTCTAGTGTTAACACCATGATTTTTTTCGACAAATAGAGGTCTGGTGCAAGATTTTGTCTGACAAACAGAGGTCTAGTGTTAATATCATGATTGTTTCTGAAAAAAGATATGTCTATTGTTAACACCATGATTTTTCGAACAAAGACCATGATTTTATGTGACAAAGAGAGTTCTAGTGTTTGTCTGGGGCCTGTTCACATATACTCGCTCCTTCAAATAACCCCAAAGAAAATATTCCGTGCTGACAAATCTGACGAGGGCGTTGGTCAATTAATTTTATTATTCGCTCTTTAAAAATTTGCCTTAAAAGATAATTGATCACTGATTTAAATAATAAAATTCTATTATTCAGATTCTTTGTTCAGTTCTGAATGTCTCCGTTATTTATTCCCCGGTGTTATTTATCTCAAAAAAAAATAAAAAATAATAAATAATAATAATAAAAAATATATAGACAAAAAAGTTCTTAAATTTTTAAACCCCATGATGACTTTGGCCCACCCTGTATATACTTATAATCATACATACTTCTTCACAACTTCGGTTGAAGTGTAATATATTGTTGGCCGCTAATTAGAGGTTGAAGGTCGCTTTTTGGCAGTTCTGCCTAAAGCCAGAATGGAAAAAGCTAGAACATGAAATTTGTTGCCTATTCATTAGGGTGGCCCTTAGCTATAGGGGCGGAAAAAAATATGGGAATGTTAATGTTTACTCCCCCTAGAATGGTTCTAAATAAATAAATAAAAAATATCTGTAAAGTTTCAGCTCGATCGGATAACGTTAACACGTGCCGCCACGGCCTTTAAGTTAGTGTATGCAATCTGAAGGGGCATTATACGTTTTACCTGGCATTTTCTTCATTTTCTCGAGAACTATACTACCTAGAGTAAAAATTTAAAAACCGACGTACTTCTAAGAGTATTGTCTTCTAAGAGTATTGTCTTATAATCATTTTCTTGTTAGACGTACTTTTTATACAGAAATTAACAGAAATGTGCATGAAAAGTAACTTTTTTGAAGTTTTGCTATTGAACTGTGTCGTAACTGACTCTAAATGGGCAAATAAAGTTGAAAATTCCAAATCCTTAAAATTTATTTAACTTAAAACAAGTAGATTTACGTATATATGAATACTTAGTTCAATTTCGGCACAACAGATATAGTACTTGAGTGTAAGCTTTCATGAGGGTTCCTTTCTTACTATCCGGATACTTGGTCCTGTTGTTCTTAACTACTTGAATGTTGAATTGTTGAAGATGAACGCCAGATCTTTATTAAGTTTATTATTGTACTCTTCAATTAGTTTCTATTACTGGCTTCCCATATTCATAACATCTAAAGATAGCGAACAAATACTCACTATACCGACTCTGTCTGATTCAACAGGGAAAAGTTAGGCGCAGGCAGGCTATCAGGCTTTACTGGAGTGGGATCTATTAGACGTGGTAGAAGCCTTCTGTTGCGACACAACAGCTTCCGATTTGGGTGAATTTATAGGTGCCACATCCCTTTTAGAAGGTATGATAGGAAGAGACATTTTATACTTGCCTTGTCGGCATCATATCTTAGAAGTTGTTTTAAAGGGAGTGTTTGATTGCAAAATGCCAAAATCATCATCACCAAATGTCACAATGTTTCAAGACTTGTTGTATGGGCCACGGCATTCGAAAACTTACTGGTGTGTTTAGGTTACCTCCTACAAAAAGAATGCTCAGTTGAAGCCACTCTCTATAATCGTCTCTGGGTTGGTTTTCTTGAATTTGTTTTTCACTAAATTCGATTATATTGTCACTGTCTACTATTTTTATAGTATCTTTATCAGCGCATGAGAATTTTTTCTTATCAAGATGAAGCCATTTTTTCTGGAAGTCTTGAAAGGAAATGTGTATGT
>CM022875.1:12023752-12044891 GCA_012654025.1 Pachypsylla venusta
TTTTTTTTTTTGGCCCCATGGCTCCAAATTTTTTCAAAATTCAAAAATGACCCAAAATTTTGAAAATATGGCCCAAAAGCAATATGGCCGAATATATTTGATCTTTATTTTGGCTTTTGGCTTCCCGTCAAACGATTTTTTCAGCCAAAATATCTCTAAAATTTCTGCACGAATACAATACTTTATCTTCTATGGAAGAGAAAAAAAAAAGTTGCATGTGGAAAGAAGATTCCAAAAATTTCTCACTCGTTAATGACATGCTCTGCTGCAAAGTGGTTGAATATTCTGAAAAAATTTGAAAATTCCCCAAAATTTGGACTTAATATTTATGAAAAAAATAGTGGTCATTCAACGATTGGAAAAGATCTCAGCTTTTAAAAAATTCAAATTTGAGACATTTTCTTTTCTTGTTTGCTTTATACAAGATTTTGCTGATATTGAGTGTTTACAAAAAATTTGTTATTTAATTACGTAGGCGCTTTGAAACGTAAAATATATATATTTTTTTGGAGGGGGGGGGATTTTAAGCCAGTAAAATAATAAATATATTTGTCGCATTGGCAGAGTTTTTCCAATGTAAAAACTCTGCCAATGCGACATTTCAAGTTATATAAAAAAAAAAAAAATTGTTTTTGAACTTGGCTTTTTGTTTCACTCATTTTAAGTTTTCCTCTTCATTTGGAAATCATCAGATTCTCAGAAGAAGGCTGGAAAATTTCAAATGCAATTTGTAAAAGCAATATAGATAGAATTTCAAAGTACTTTGAGGTTCACTGAACGTAGAAACCCCTTCGGGATTTTGGATTTATATTCGAGATTGCATATTTCTCATCTGATGCAATATGCAATTATATACATCTTATATCTACTTAGATTATTTTTTTGCTTCCTCGAATGTAAGAAAAACCTTAATATGTACCTGCGTCACTCTTGAGCTGCAATATTATAGTGATGTATTCAATGTTTCCCACACAAAGTTCAGTTGGTATACTGGACTCATAACCGTGATGGCTAGACGGAGACACTAATGAAATTTGTTATTTGTGTAGGTTCTGTAAAAATTGAAAATTCAACTGGAAGCGAGCTAAACCAAAAATGGTGCATTCTCTAACCTTTTTTGTATGTTTTTTGGGTGGATACTAAAAAAAATTGGGGGTAACAATGGACCCTCCAAGGACAAATATTTTTTGGAAGTCCATGATGCTTATTCCTAAATAACAGTTAATTAGGACCCCATAAAAATATATATATATTTTTTAAAAAATGTTTTCCCCGATTTATGCGGCTATCACCACAAAAAAACTCTTCGGTATGAGCTGAAAATTCTGAAATTCTAATACAGAGTTGTACACACCACAAGAAAAAATATACTGGAGTTATTATCGATTTCTCGAAATTGGAGCCGCATTCATCACAAAGTCAGGGAACTACCAAAGATCCAAATTTGAACAGTTTTTTAATATTAAAATCTCAACAATTTGTTCAACAAGAAGCCAATTTTCTGATTTTCAAAACCGTAGCAAAGCACGGGCAAACAACTAAATAGTTTGACATAAACCTGATACAAACATAAAACCGAGATTTAGTGTCTACATATCATATTGGTTAAACAGACGGGTGTGTGGGTTCAATCCCAAACTGAGGTAGGATATTTTCCTCATTGATTTGACTCTTTTGACCACATAAAAATAGAGCTCTTAGCTAAAAATGTGATGATATTTTACGTTTCAATGTACAAAGAATTAAAAAAAATCGAATAAAAAAACGTTTTTCCGCCGTCTGCCGTGTTGAGAACTTATGCCATTTATCGTTAACCGATTTTGATGAAATTTTGATCTCATTTGTGGTATTATTGTGCCCTAAAACTTTTCATCACTGTCAGTCATGTACCTACTGGGTTTGCACTTTCTAGTTTTTCCATAGGATTTTACATGGAAATTTCGCCTTATGTTTGACATATCCTCCTAGTATGTCACAAAATAGAAATGCAAGTGATTTTTCGTGTGCAAAAAATTGTATAGTGGATATTATTATCTCATATTTTTCGTCTAATGAAATCATGTTCATTTAAAGTACATCGAAACTGTCTTGGTAGTCAAGTTAGGACACTTGTCTTTTGAAGTCGACATCCGAAGTTCGATTCCCGCCCAAGGTGGAATTTCCTCAAAGGGTGGAATTAGCTCTCGGATTGACTCTGTTTCTCCTATCCTATATCTTCTTCTTTCTTCGGTTTAGTCCCCCCCCCTCACTCCGCTAAAGACATATCTAAGTGATCAGCACTGGCTACCATTTCATAGAGGGAGCTTTAACATTGTAATTATTAGGATCCAGAAACAAAAGAGAGAATAAGATATAGGATACAAAACAGTCTATCTGAGAAAGAATCAGGACTGCGGAGCCGTCGATAAAATCTCTGGCTCCTGCTCCGGCTCCAACTCCTCTTTCCAAAAATTACTGGCTCCGGCTCCCGGAGTTCGGAAACAAAAACATGGCTCCAGCTCCGGTAACTTACATATATAATATATTTATTATTGAATACAGATTTTTTTTATTATTATTCTCATATCTTTATACAGGGTTCCCGAAAGTCCAAGACCACCTGAATATCTTTTGAGCGGCTTTATGAGGAGTTTTGAAATTTTGCATGGCATTATATCCCAAATTAAACCACCTGATGGTGTGGCCACTGGCCAATTTTTCATGGGCAAGTTCCACGTGGCCTCCAGGGGGTCCAACTTTTGTTTTTTAAATACGAACCCCCATCTTACATTTCCAGAAAGACAATAAAATTAGAAGTACTTTGCATACAATTTCACACGTCTAGCGTGTTTGGTTTCAAAATGGCGGCCATTTGGATTTTCCAAAGTATGGCTTCCAAGAGTGTCTAAAACTAGGCGAATTATGTCTAAAAAGACAGGTTTCTCGACATTGATGTCCTACGCAATTATTCAATATCCCATTGCAAAAAATTTCGCCAAGTTTTCGAAACTCTTGGAAGTCATGTTTTGGAAATTTCAAATGCCATTTTGAAACCAAACACACTAGACATGTGAAATTGTTTGCAAAGTACTTCTAATTTGATGTTCTTTCTGGAATTGTATCACAAGATGGGGGTTCGTATTTAAAAAACAAAAGTTGGATCCCCTGTGGTCCAAATGGGACCCGCCCCTGAAAATTTGGTTACACCATCAGGTGGTTTAATTTGGAATATAATACCATGCAAAATTTCAAAACTCCAAATAAGAGCGTTCAAAAGATATTCAGGTGGTCTCGGACTTTTGGGACACCCAGTATATAAAAATGAATGTTTGTATGTCCTTTATGCATTCCTAAACCACACATCCGATTACTATGAAACTTTTGTGAGTTGTTGGGCCCACGTCCGGCATGGTTTCTGCCCCCCCCCCAAAAAAAAAACATATATTTTGTAGGCCATGAGAGACTTATGAGAATTGTTTAAGTTATTGAAACTAAACTTTTGTGAAATGTTATACGTCTGACCATAAAGTCCTTTGATCAATTTGGGTAGTATATTTTGTGGGCGGGGCCATGTGCGTCCGCCATCTGGAATTTCTGTTTTTTTCTCAATATTTTTAGATCCGCTTGAGTTATGGCGATCTAAATTTTGTAAGATGTTACACGGTTGGTCCTCAGAAGCTTTTGATCACATTTATTTATATATTTTGTAGGCGGGACCATGTGAGACCGCCATCTTTGAATTTCGATTTTTCTCAATATTTTGAGAACCACTTAAATGTAGCGACCAAACTTTTGTGTGTTACTATACGTCTGACCCTGAATGGCTTTTGATCACATTGAGGGGGCCATGTGAGGCCACCATCTTGGAATTTCACTTTTCCTCAATATTTTTGAGAACTACTTAGGTTATAGCGGCCAAGAGTATCTGATAACTTCCAGCCATATATTTTGTTCACAGGGCCATGTGAGGTCACCATCTGGGAAAATCTTTTTCCTCATAGCTTGAGAACCGCTTAAACTGCTTAAAGGCTTATTTTTTTTTTTNGGCTTTTTTTTTTTTTTTTTTTTAAAAATGCGTTTGAGGTCAACACAGGTTCCGAAAATTTGAATGTTTGGCAACCCAATATTCAATTCCAACAGTAATCCTTATATATTATGTGGTAGGCATAGTTAGGAGTAAGTTGGGCTTTGCTTCGCTGACATAATTGTATTGAAGTGGTAGTTCCGACTCATTTTAATTTTTTTGACCCTAACCCAATACTACTCCCAACACGTTCTACGCAGATCAACAACCCGTTATTATTCCCCATATTCTGCATAGGTTAACAAACGTGTAGGTAATTGTAATCTATGTGTGGTATGCTTTGATCGAGTTTAAACGGTTGTCCCCGGTAATAAGATAACTAATGTAAAANGGTTATAGCGGCCAAGAGTATCTGATAACTTCCAGCCATATATTTTGTTCACAGGGCCATGTGAGGTCACCATCTGGGAAAATCTTTTTCCTCATAGCTTGAGAACCGCTTAAACTGCTTAAAGGCTTATTTTTTTTTTTTTTTTTAAAAATGCGTTTGAGGTAAACACAGGTTGAGAAATTTTGAATATTCTATTCGCAATCCAATATTCCATTCCAACAGTACTACATACATATTATGTGGTACAGTTAGGTGTAAGTTGTAAGTTTGCTTCGCTGATATAATGGCATTGAAGTGGTTGTTCCGACTCAAAATCATAGAACTGACCTAAACACCACCAAGTTTGTTAGGTAGAACGTGTACGTTGGGAGTAGTATTGGGTTAGGTTCCAAAAAAAATTAAAATGCGTGTTGAAGGCTGCGCAAGGTTAGGCTGGGTCTACGACCCAGCATAAACTCCGCGGAACCGTGTGGATCAACTGAATAAATGGATACAAGTTTGTAGAACTAGTACCGCGCGGTCATGTTGAAAATATGCACTATTGAGATAGATCTTGTGCCGCGCGGTTCGTGGTACCGCGCTTTCATCTGAACTTAGCCTAATGCACAAAAAAGATCCATATTTTTATTATTTGTATTACAATTTACAATTAGGGTGTTCTTTATGTAACTAGAATACAATAATATTCAAGTTCAGTAAAAATTATTTAATCCAGGGGAGGCCTTGCACAAAAATGATTTTTTAATTGACCGAGATGTTTTAATTTTTTATAGGTAGGTTGGAGCCGGAGAGGAGCCAAAATTTTGGTAAATTTAGCTCCGCTCCGGCTCTAGCTCCTCTTTATACGGAAAAAGGGCTCCGGCTCCTTCATAAAAAATCTTACGGCTCCTTGGCTCCGGCTCGAGCTCCGGCCCCGCAGCCCTGGAAAGAATTCCACATTTTGCGGAAAGAAACAGGAATCGAACTTCCGAATTCAACTTCAAGGAGCAAGTGCCCTAACTTGACTATTTTTGACTTCAATCATTGCACGAAAAACAGAAGATAATATCTACTAAAAATATCCATGCATCCATTAGATATTGCTCGAACCCACGCCCTTTGTATTAGGAGGATATTTTAGACAACACAATTTCTAATAATTGTGATTATGATATAAAAAAGTAGGTTTCCACTTACATTTTTCCCAAATTATCAAAAGCATTATTCTATGGAGGAACCTTAGTCCACAAGATCTGTTCTCAGTCCGGAACCGTAAGTCCGATTTTCGTGATAATGATTTCATTGGATGATTTCTTGTTGAAAAATACACGAAAAATTACTTGCATCTCCATTAGTCCCATTAGTCCAAATTTCTATATAAAATCCTATGGAAAACTAGAAAGTGCAAATACAATAGGGTCCCATAGTAAAACTCTGCAAAACTCCCAGTACTAATTTGTAAAAAGGAAGCAACGGAAAGCACAGTGAACTATAATTTGATAGTTTTTTTTTGTTTCTGTTTCTCTCTGAGAATTATCGTTCAACTTGTTGGAGCTTTTAAAACATTACAGTATCTTTTTTTTTTTTTTAACTCTTGCCAAGATAAAAGTGTTTGTATCTAAATTTAACATACCTATCTACCAGAATATACAGGATGCAATGTAGCTACGAAGGGTAGAAAGCCAGCTTGATTAGGAGATGGCCCTAAGGCCGTGTAAATAGAGAAGGTTTGGTGTTAGGAAGGAACAAAAATGGAAAGTCATCAGCCAATTGCAGTTACCACGCATTGGTACTAATATAAGAAGAAAACGATGTTTATGGGGTCTAGAAAGGATATAGCTAAAGAGAGAAGCCACTGAAAAGAATGTTGTGGCACGGTAGAATCAAGGAAGGCAACCCCGAACTCAAATAGAATTGGGAAAAGGTTAAAGTTAAAGAGGGAGATTGCGTTCCTATAAACTACAAAATGCTCTTTGTAGTCGCGTTCTTCCCGGTTTTATAATATTTTCATCTAATAACAGTCCTTATTTTAATGCCCGAAGAGGACTGAAGAGTTCTTTGACACCAGCAGTTTTTTGGGTGCTATTATTATGTGGTAAATATCTCAAAAACTTGGGAATAAAATAAAATGGCCGGGTTTGAACCCACGCCCTACATCACCAACCCATAATATATTCATATGTTTTGGAACTTAGACTTAATTCAAAACTACCAAACTGAGGTAACACAATACAAATGGTATGAAATATATCACTATGAATTGTATCAACACTCGATTTTTTTTTCTTTTTTTTTTTGAAATCACCCTTCATCAGTTTTGTTGCAACTTATTATCAATCAAACGTTCTCTGAATTAAACGTTACCCATTTCGAAAAATGACATGTTTTAACTTATCCCCTAACATGCGAGATTCTTAAACATGCATCCACAAATGATTTTCAAATGACTCTTATTTTACAAGTATCCATTCACCTCCTAGAATAGACATTGGACTGTACATCAATGCTGTAGTTCCTGAGCATTGAATGTATTTTCATTTCATTCGTATTAATCAAAAAACAATTTCACAAAGTTCGATTTCTATTTTTATTAAAACAGATTTCAAAATTTGAATTTCAAATTAGGTACGAGTATATTTGTATGGAGCAAATTATTTCGAGAAATGTTTGTCTTTCAGACTGAACAGATGACGTCCAAAAGGGCAAATACTTATAATTTTGTACAGGGTACCATTGGTAGAAGAAAGCCCGAATATATAAAATTTATCAATTTGCTAAACTTACCAAAGACCAAGGACGTACTCAAGGGGGGTCCGAGGGATCCAGACCCCCCCCCCGAAATTTCATTATTTTTTTATGCATAACTTATGTAATGTTGAAAGTTGTAACTTATCATCAACACCACCAACAACAAAAACATCATCAACAACAACAACAACAACAATACCATCATCAACAACAATAACACCTTCCATGATCACCATTTTCAGGCGTTAGTCCTGGCTTGGCTGTCAATCCTTCGGACCCCCCCCTCCCCCGAAAAAAGTATTTTGGGTACGACCCTGCCAAAGACTTAATTTCTTCCGATCCATTTATGATTCACTTAGGTTTCACAGTGAAATATAGGTTATATTTTGATATTGTGCGATGTTACTCGAGGGTGACATCCTCAAATTTCCCTATGAGCAAACTGCATCACATAACATTTTTGATTGCAATTTCCTACTTGCGCGGGGAATTCTAGGCTAGGCCAGACTCACACGAAAATGACAGAGGCAAACGAATTATTAAGCTTGCTCTGAACTTTAACGTTAGCTACATTTGTATTTCCATGTCCAAGTTTCTTATTCAGGTTTAGGTGCAAGTTGTTTGTATAGTCCTAATGTGAACTTTAGCTTACGAATCTAGAATCTAGGAATACGCCACTTTACAAACAACGAACAGATTTAGGTATAGGAATCCTTGAAAGGTTTTTCAAAGGGTATTTTGAAGAGGGTGGTTGGGGGATAGCCGTGTAGATTTCAGAGGCTTATTAGTTATTGAAATTATATTACCTATACCAAAATGAAATAAATTATGTGTTCTTGTTTGTATTTGTCTGCACTAATCTGAAATACTGCTCATTCCTCTAAAATTATTAGCGGAAAACTCAACCAAACTAATTCTGAACTTATTGAATATGTACAAACACGATTATACAATATACATATGATAGATATTGGCGTGGGCGCTTTCTTTTCTCTTTGATAATATCCGTTTGTTATTAAATATTGATAGACTGAGCGATCGGATGTTTTCTGATAAGTATGTTTTCGATTCCATTCTTAATTATGTCGAGGCACCATCGCTTTTATCCAACATGAATCTTACTGTCAGAAAGGAACCTACGTGCAAATTAAATCTGGACAATTTGAATTTATTTTTGTAATATGTCCAGCTAACTGATCACCTTTTGTAAACTGATCAACAGCAATTACAATTTGTTTGAAATGAAAATCAATCGTTACTTGTATTTGATTATTCAAGAAGAAAAAACAAGCTCAGCCATCGTCTATAATACGTTGTATACCAGTTCCTGTAAAATCTGAAGTTAAGCAACGTCCTGAGATGTTTTACTTCTCCTGGCCCAACCCAGTTTGGAAGAAGTCATTGTGGGTAGATGTTTTGTAAGTTCCCAGAAAATGAAATGTAAACTCTCCGTCTCGAATGACCAATAGATATTACCTAAAGAGACGTTAATCAAAATTACAACTTAATTTTTGTAAGCATCTTGAATTCTCTGTTTCACACTGTAAATTCTGAAATATTTTGCCCTAAACTTAAGGGAGTGCAGTTTACTCAATGGTCTCTGTTTGTGTTTGCCATTGCATGCTTTATTTCTTTATTATATCCTCTTATACATAATATGTATAGAAGCTGCAAGAAATTCCTTCCATTGAAAAGTGGAGCAATAGATATGTTTAGTAAATACAGGATGTAACATAACAAAAGAACATTTAAAAAAATAAAAAAATAGTTAGATGTTGACTCCCAAATAGGGTTACCAGATGAAAATTTTCAGAAAGAGGACATTTGTAAATTATTGTCTGAAACTTATAATTACTGCTCATACTTTTCAGAGCTCTGCACTCTGAAAATCACATCAACCCACACTAATACCTTCATCTCTCGGTACGTTATTTTATAAAGGTGATCTGACAGTTTAAAAAGTATTTTTGTATGACTTACGAAAAGCAAGACATTTTCCGTTATTTTCAAAAGCAGGCTGGACAAACACGCGAAAAGCAGGACATTACGGCCAAAGCCAGACGTATGGTAACTCTACTCTTATGGTTTTGTGCTATCGATCAAAATGATCAGATTTGAACAAAACTGGACATTTCATTCAGTAAATCACATTCAAAAAGTAATGTAGGTATCAATCAAAAATAAGCGAGGACAATCTACGGTTGCCGCTTTGTAGCGTATTCTTTAT
This sequence comes from Pachypsylla venusta, assembly GCA_012654025.1. Lineage (NCBI taxonomy): Eukaryota > Metazoa > Arthropoda > Insecta > Hemiptera > Aphalaridae > Pachypsylla > Pachypsylla venusta. The sequence goes on from CM022875.1 coordinate 12,033,101, forward strand.
TTTATTCATAGAACACAAGAAGTCTTAGGGTTCTTGAGACAATAAACACACACGGACCAATGGCTGAAACTTGAGATTGGGAGCCTGGGAACTTTAAAAGGTTTTTTGGCGTTGAAAACTCAACACAGAAAATTTCAGCCCATTCCAATACTTTCATCTTTTTATAGATAAGGAAAATCGTGTTCACAACTGATTTTTTTTTTATTATTTTGTAACCTAACCAGTCATTTTACTCTCAAATTGTTTTATTCTCATATTGTTCTTATTCATGCGCGGATATAGCCCTCTTGTTTTGGGGGGGGGCACAATCGCACAATATACCTAAGAGAAAATATGGAAGGGAGAGGGACTCGTAACCTAGAGACTGGGGGTTCGAGTCCTGGACAGTACTATTTAATGCAATGTTTATCGAGGTACGATACCTAATTTGTTAAAAGCTGTAGAGCTTACCACAAATACCTTTCATAAGGGTGATAAGCGATTTTATAAGTGAGATGTTTTTTTTTATTTACGTATTTCTATTTAGCTCAGAATTGGGAATTATTTAGAGGCCCGTGCTCCCCCGCCGTCTCGATGGGAATAAAAGACGCAGCGGATCACCATTCATTTGATTTGTTTTTTAAATTTTTTACGTGATTAATTACAATGAAATTTGAGAAACACCGCCCGCTTAAAAAAACTGGGGTGGGGGCACGTGCCCCCGTTCCTTCCCCTATATCAGCGCATGTTCTTATTAGATTATGGTTTATTATTTTCAAGAACGAACCTTTGGAATCGTCACGAAAAAAAGAATACCCCCTTCCCCTCAAAATTTGATATTTTACGTTTCTAGGTACGTAAAATCCAAAAATCGAATAAAAAAATCCGCTTGTCTTGTTCACACAATTTTTCTTGTAACCTATATAATGAAACTACTCTGTATGTTATCATTTTCTTCTAATATTGTTTTCTTCTCATGCTCTACTTTTTGACTTCCACTTTCTTTGTAACATTATCAGAATCTCAGGAATGGAGGCGGGGGTATCAGAGCGCGGAATATTGCGATATTAGGGAGGTACCTCCGGACTAGAGGGTAACTGGGAACAACACATAGAAGAAAAAAAAAATCGACATAAAAACTTTCATTTGATATCATCAGACAAGGTATACCTACATAATAATAATATTATATGCAATTTTTCTCTCTCTTATTGCTGTTTACTGTGAACCTTAGTGAAGAACACGGTGACAAATGGGAAATGGACGTTTTGAGAATGCCTAATGTACAGAAATGTGGGAAATCCACCATCTGGTCGAGGGTGTTTTCAAAAATTGATAAGGTACAAGGATATTTTGAAATGTATTTCTTTGGTGATTGTGATGGTGGTAGGTACTATTTTCAAAATTTCTAAGGTCATACCTTTTATTGGTCCACATCATCCAACTCATGATATCTGTGGGGTGGGTAACAGACACACTGATCTGACGGTTTTATACATAAAAAACAGATTTATACCCGCGACACGTATTATTTATTTATTTAGCGATGTTAAATTAAACGAAAAAACGGAAATACGGTTACACAGATACGGATTAATATATAAAAAACGCGAATTTTCGGAGGCTTGACTGCTCTCCTTTATCAAGCGATGTATTTTTTTTAAAAAAAACTAAAATCATTGTTATTATTTTTATTTGGTTTGATAGGTAAGTTCTACATCTCGACACTAGATTAAGTAGTGACTGGGGAACTTGTGGTGGCGTCTTTTTTGAAAGATGGGTTTGAGATGTTTGTCGTATATCTTGCTAATATGTACTGAGGGGTCACTTATGGTCTTATTATTATACTGGTACCTCATAATTGCAGCTTCTTGGAATTTACGTTTGTACCAATCCTTTTCTTGTCCTATGCATGTAACATTTGTGGCACTTATATTGGGATTTTCCTTTTCTTTGTGGACTACTAGGAGACTGTTTTGGTTCATTGTTGTCCTTAGATTGTACTTGTGTTGGCTTATTCATTTTTTCAGCCATTCACTTGTTTCCCCCACATATATCCTCAAACCCATCTTTCAAAAAAGACCGCCACCAGGTTCCCCAGTCACTACTTAATCAAGTGTCGAGATGTAGAACTTACCTACCAAACCAAATAAAAATAATAACAATGATTTTAGTTTTTTTTAAAAAATACTTCGCTTGATAAAGGAGAGCAGTCAAGCCTCAATGTATATTTCTTTGTGTTATTATGTCACAATGTTTGTGGGCATCATAACATTACAAGGTATTTTGAACATTCACTCCAATATCACTAAGCCTAAGATACACTTTAACAATTTGTATCTTATAATGCTACCACTTGGCGCTATTACCATAGCTACTCAATTGTCCTCAGGAGGCTGAGTTACCCCCCAAACACAACCAGACCTAGTAGCAAATTCGAAAAAACTTTTTCAAATTTTGTATAACCCGTCCAGGAATCGAACCCGAAAATCCTTGGTGCAAGCCATATGTGATGCGCACCCTGGCACGGAGACGTCGTACAAGCATATAACAATGATATATGTAAGAGTATGTGCGGATTTAGTACATTTTACAAAAATAATAGGATACATTATCCCTAAACTAAACGTATACATAGGATCACTGAACTTTTAGTTCAGTGAGATATTACTTGGTGGTGAATACGTTAAGGTGAGATCAATGAGGGTAGCTGCATGGTTACTAAGTTTCCAACAAATGGAGGGTAAATTATCCCTCTAGAATGACCTTTAGATGTTAAGTTAAGACACCAGATAAGTACCTAAATATTTCCGTCATCATGTTGATAATTTCTTCCACAGTTTCATCGTTCCCTTCTATCGTCATCCTTGAAGAGTATTGATTCAATGCATCACTTCCCATCAGAGACTTCAGTCTCGCTACTTGCACTACATAAGATTTTAAATCTGTCTCTGTAGCTGAAAGGTATATCTTCACATCACGAACAAACTCCTTGAAATTCTCAGCCACATTGTCCGTCATAAATGGAACACTCAGGCTTATTGAACTGCTCCATTGAAAATTGAATCACACTCAGCCTGAAGCAGGGAGGTGCCGGGTTCGAATACTTGAAGTTTTTTTCAAGTTTTCTACTTGGTCTTGTTATGTTTTTTCCTAAATCATCCTCCTGAGGACAATTGGGTAGCTCTGGTATTAGCGACAAAAGGTAGCATTATGAGGCAATTGTAGGAGCTATTGTTGAAAAAATACCTTGTAATTCTGGGATGCCCACAAAATTGTGAAATAATAACACAAAGAAATATACATTTACCTACATACATTTTTTACATTGAAAATTAAAACATAACGTTTTCACCCAACGTTTTCATTTAGTAAAGTTTGCGAAAGTATCAAAAATATTTCGATAATGTAAGTTTCATGTTTAAAGTTCAAAAATTTAATTGCATATAAATATGTTTAATTACTTTGGGAACTATTCTTAATGCCTTGATGATGCCAATCAAAATATTCTTCAAACCAGCGTCTATTCCATGTAGGTTCGCGCCCTCGTGATGCTAGCTATTATTCGCGCCCAACTCAGGCCGGGTGATCTCAATGTGGGTAGCTTAATTTGTAAATTTCCAGCCAATGAAAGGTAAAAACCCCGTATCGAATACCAATAGATGTTAAGAAACGTTAAGCAAAAAAAAAAAAAATCATGTATGTATCTTTGAGTTCTGTGAAGTAATGTGAAACTACTCATCATGTTGTCATGTATGCATACGCCTCGAGCGCCATTCTCTTTAAAAAAGGCTCTGATGTTAACCTTTGGATAATGAGATCCAACCCTGAGTTTATTACGGCACCATCATCCTCTCTCCGCCCAGACTGCAGGCACTCTGTTCCTCTGGCCCTGTCTGTACTCAATTTAAGATAAAATGCTCATTTTGTTCTATCTTAATTTAATTTGTTCTGTGCTCTATTTTTTTAATACTGGGTAACCACAATATATTTGAACACCCCATCAAACGCGCCCTCGATTTTTAAGAAAGCATAGGCAGAGCTACACATTCGAGTGCCTCAAATCTTGATCAATATACTGTGCTCGTTTTTTCTTCTTGTACAGGGTGTTTCAGAAGGTTATGCAAAAAAAGAAATAACGTATAGTAGAGCTCAAATGGAGTTTGAATTCATTTTTTGCATGACGTCTCCGATTGTCATCATGCTTTCTTGGTGAGTTATTGGCACTATTCTCCCGATCAATGGCGTAGTTATGGGGGGTCATGAAATGAAAATGCCTAAATCTTTTTATGCGTATTTTTTTGGTGTTTTAAGGTTTTGCTACAAAAAAGATCGGAATAGTTCTTGTCTAAAACCAACCGTTGACCTTTTAAAATCACAAGAATTGAGAGTAGGACGTTTCTTAGAATTCAAAATTTTCCCCGGGGGCGGCGGTCCCAACTCCTCTGGGCCTGGGGGGTATTCCATACCCTCCGGAAGTATCCCCTCCCTAAGTGCTGCACCCCGCCCCCCCCAAGATATAGCTTGAAATCCGCCCCCGGCCCTAGCAACCTTGGGGTCCGTATAGGGGTTTATGAAGCAAAGTGGCCTTTATTTGAGCTCTAATATACGTGGTTTTTTTTGCATAACCTTTTGAAACACCCTGTATACTGAGTTGAAATTTTGTACCTAGATGGATCTGTGGTATCAATAACGATGTTTCTCCAGTGTGGCAGATCGCAATGTCGACATCTTTCTCTGTTTTTAGCAGCTCTTGTCCATATTTTCGCATACTTTTCAAACTATTCCCTCTTTTTCTTTTCCTGTCTCTTGCATACCATCCATTCAGTACCTCTTTTGTCTCTTCTCTCCTCAGGTTACATTCGTTCTTCATCTTATTTCTTCGCGTCCTATAATTATGTATGATTTGATGTTACACATTTAAAATTTAAATTTGAATTAACACATAGAATGTGTAAACTTTGTACACTGAAGAATAAATTAAGAATAAATTTCTACCAATTTATTCAATCAACTACCAAATTATTAATATCTAATAATATAATTCTGGAACCAGTTTTTTATATAAAATTATTATTCACGCCATGACACACACAGAAGGATACAGCAAAATGTTGCGGAGTACAACATGTCACCTAAATGTTTTAATTCTTTGTAATCTATAGATCGTAAATGTAGCTACCGAGGGGATCAATCCAGCTTCATTAGGTAACTGTCCTAAATTCTGTAAGGTTTGGTGTTAGAAAGGGCATCCAGCCTTTTAAAAACACTGTTTCAAACTAATGATAAGAAATCATCAGCAAAAAACGAGTTTCTACGCAGTTTCTATTGATACTGTGAGAAGCAAGCGAGGGTTACCATGACAGGAAGGGGTTACAGCTAAAGAGGGCAGGCACCGAACAGAGAATTGTAGCATGGTGGAAATAAGGAAAGCGCCAACCACAAATAGAAATGGGAAAGGTTGAAGTTAAAGAAGAAGAATCTATAGATCCTAAAATTTAAATGAAAAGTTCATTTGACTTGTTTTTACATCAATGCTACATTCCAGGAATAATGGCTTTAATTTAATCGCCTTAAAATCTTTATTTAAAATAAAAACGCAGCAACATTAGGTCCCGCATTTTATGTGAAGCATTATTTCCCCTTTGTCGCATAGATTACGAGATATTAGCAAAAATATACAAAGAAATTACTTTCCATCATCCTCTACACCCCCATCTCACCCCGACTTGGAAACACTCCTTGAGAGCTATTATGTCAGTGGTACTTTCTTACTTGACTATCATGGAAATTGATGGTGGTGGAAGGGTTAGGTAGCATATTATGCTACTCCAAGGACGCCTGACTAGATGTTGAATATTCATGAAAATTCCCTGGGTTGGCTGGGTTTGAGCTCACGCCCTACTGTTTACCATTCGAAGCGTCTTCAACAACACATATCTCACTGGTCATGGTCACACTGTATGTTGGGTATTTAAACTTGTCTTTGTTAAAAATCAATAAAGCTTTCCTACTTCTTATTTATTTTATTTCCTCGGAGTTTATTTTATGAGGGATAGAATATACAGAGTACAATTTCAATACATTCATTTTAGAGGCATACATCTCACGAATGTTTGGTCACCATAACTTGAGCAGTTCTCAAAATATTGAGGAACAATGATATACAACAATTATAACATGGCCCTGCCCAAAAAATATTTTTTCTTTCGGACAGAAACCTTCTCTGACGGTTGCCAAACAACTCACCAAAGTGGCATAGTAATCGGATGAATGGTTTAAGAATACATAAAGAACATACATAAATTCATTTTGATATGCATACTTGCATAGACTACGCTATATCTTTACTTGATTAGATAAATCGTTCGTGACATACTATGCTTTAATAGAACCCATTGGTAAATTGGTGCATTTTATGGTAAATATACACCAATACACTTATCTACTGTAACACCCATCTTTTTGTACTATAATTTGCCTTTCATTGGACTCTCATCCCCCCCCAAAAAAACACAAACATGGAACAGTACCTTGAATGGGAAAAATGGAATTGATTTGTTGTCAACAGGAAATTCCATTTTGAAAAAAGAAATATTCTTAGAGTGTTTTTCCTGTTTTGGAATAAATTCTTCAAAAAATATAAAATTATAATTGGACTCTCCCGCCCCAGTCAGAAACAACCTCTCCACTTTTTTCCTTCATTTTGGCAATTTTCTATTTTTATTTATTTTCAATAATGAAACTTTGGTGTCGACCACGGAAAAAGGGAGAAAAAAAAAACAGGGCCGGTTTTATTATAAATAGTTAATATTTTAAATGTCTTTAAAATGATGTTCATCAATTTGAAAAAAAATCCAATTTGTCCGACCCTATTCATATAAAGCCTTCATTAACTTCACAATTTTCTAATTCTATTTGGGGTTTGGCGTTATTTCCTTAATTCTACCATGCCACCACCTTCTGTTCTCTGCCTACTCTCTTTATCTGTACCCCCTTTTCTGGCACGGTAATCCTCGACTGCTACCACAGCATCCAGTGAAATTTTGCTAATGACTTTTCATCTTCGGTTTAAAACAGTTTTTTTTTAAAGGCTGGATGCCCTTCTTAACACCAAACCTTAATGAAGTTTGTTTGACTCCTTTGTTGAGGACAGGTCATATCGTGAGTACGCTTTCAAAATTTGAAAAACACTGAAAAACGTTTTATTTTACTTCGGAGAAGAAAGTTCCGCAAAAGGCCTATTTCAAATTGGAATAACTGTGCCCCAGTACAGATCTCAAATACACCTAAAATATTTTCGTTTACTTCTTTCAAAAATATGTTACAAACAGTCCTATATTACATTTTAAGGTTGACATCCTGTCGTGGAAGGGGAAATTTAATACGAATAATTCCAAAGTACCCAGGCCCATGCCAGTCATATAAGTCAACTGAGGACAGGGTCGGTCACGATATGTATTCTAGGACTGGCTGTACAGGTTGGTCGCCTGGCAAAACTAACATTATAAGAAAAGTTTGAGTGGCTATTTATTTGAAAGGTCTGGTTGAAAGGATTTCATATCAAACAGTTTCATCTTGCTAATAATTACGGTCCTTGAAATACAGGGTGGTAAACAGTTTTTAGAAAGTCCCGGCCCCATATCTGGAGAACGGTAAGTCGTAGAGTGGTGAACTTTGCTTTAATATACTTCTCTTTTTATTATGGTTTATCCCATTTAAAAGCAAAACTTTTTAAGCCCAGAATTAATCCCCCCAAAATGAGCGACCCGTATTTTACCGCTTATCTATATATCTTAATGGTTCTCGAGATACTTTGGGTGGGGTGGGATATAAGTGTCACCCAGTATAGTTCTTCGTTATATTTTATCCTCCATATATTTAATTCCCCATCAAATATTGTTCCTTATATTAATCTCAGGACTTTATTATCAAAGGCTTGTATTCTTTGTCGCACATCTTGTTATGCAAAATATTATTATGTTAATACCGGACCGTGAAAATTTCAGCCCCCAATATCCCTATGTAGTATTTTGTGAATTCCTCAATAAGTACCCCTTTGTTAGAGGGGAAAAAATGTTCCCTCCCGGAGTCAAACTTGTTTTTGAAATGCAAAATGACACTTTTGGATGAAATCGAATCTTCTCTTGTCGATTTTTTCCGCTTTTTAGCATTTTCCTCGATTCTAAAAGAAGGCATAAAAAGAAAACGGTAAGAGCTAGAGATAGAAATTTGGTGCCTATTCATATTAATTTTATGTATGGAGTGCAATGCAACCTTTTGTGATTGAATTTCAATCTACCATCATGCGTACCAATGGCTGAGACTTCGATTGAAAAGGGTTGTGGTCAGTGCCTGATTAGGTCTTGTAGGAGCCCAAGGGCTGGATAATATGTGGGTATTGATACCACGGTATACCTTAGTATTCATTTCGCTTATTTTATAAATCGTAACAACCAACCAGTAGTGAGTATAAGGGGGTGATGGGAGTGATCCCCCCCCTACTTCTAAGCAGGGAGAAAAAAAACTGATTTTGTTAGTGAAATCGATACTGGCCGACTGTATCGCGTAAGCAACAAGTTGATGCTTTCCTCTGGGATTAGTTTTGTAGCCATCTGACCATTTTTACTTGCTCTGTGGCACACTAAATGGTACATTGGTACAAGTAGGATTTTTCAACCAAATATTAAATCTAACAATTCTAATTTATATCTGACAATTCCACAGTTAAACACCACCTGAACAATGAGGGGAAACCAATTGTAGGTACGTCTGAGAGGAATTACAATTATTCTTAGGTAGCTTTAATTTTTAGAAGGTAAAATAATCAATGCCAATATTATACTATTTAAAATCACCGTGCAAGAAAACAAGGAACTATTATTAGATCTATTAGTTGATTATAGTTTCAGATTTTACAAATTAAAATTTCTAGAGCGGAGCACAGAAATGTAGGTACCTAGTAATTGGAAAAGAACGTATCGATACCAAAAAGTATCAGATGTAAAGTAATGAGCAGTATTGAAAGCAAAGTATAGATACTGTATTCGTATTCCTGTATTCCAACGGCAGACTTTCGGATCACCAGACTAGGAACCACTGTATACTCGAAGGAAATATTTAGGTTAAATTAAGGTACTGGGAAGTAAGAACATGTGGGACTGGGAATGTGGGTATCAGAAAAACTTCTTTCTCTCTTTCTGCTTTCTAAGATTTGTTGTAAGAATACAAATGAAGTATAATTCACTTTGAAGTATGTGGATGAAGGAAGTGAGAAGTGGATTGAAAGTAACATGGCTTGTTAGAGTAATGTACATGTTAATGTAGAGTGGAGCTGTTGAACATTAAGCCTGCGTTTTTTTATTGAACTGAGTAACAAATTTTATTTTGGTTTATTATTTTCAATAATGAACCTTTGGAATTGTCACGAAAAAAAAAAATACCCCCTCTCAAAATTTGATATTTTCTTATTGCAAGAATATACCTATTTGTCATTTTTCTATGACTTAATTCTCAAGTCAAGGAGGAACAGATCCCCCCACCATTAAAAAAAAAAAATCAAAAATGATAAAAACCAAAAAAAAATGTATTTTTTTTTTTTGGCTTAACGTCCCTTTAACATCTGGTGGTCATTCAAGACGGGGGTTTTACCCTCCATCTCCTGGAAATTTACAAAAATTAACCTCACCCAGCCTGGGTTGGGCCGGAATAAACCATCATCACGGCCGCGAAACTACGTGGACACGCTTTTGATAAAACCTCGATGGACGTTGCTTAACTTCATTGATCTAACCGGTACTGCTGTATTCAACGTGGCATATATTGACAGCATAATTTCACTTTTATATTTAATCCGTTTGAATCGAACCCAATTTTTGACGTTTGTTTTTTTTGTTTTTTTTTTAATTGTATTTTAATATCGTTTTGTCACAAGCACTTCCCCATTATTTTACTAAATTTTATGAATGTGTTCGTTTGGATTCAAACCAACAGCCTCTTGGTTAGCTCAACCGACTTTGGTAAACTTTTGTGCTTACATCTACAATTTTATATTGAAATATGTATGGGCTTTTATCTTGACAAATCCAAGTTATTCATCCAAACCTCAATTTGAATAATATTAGCAATTATTCAAATTTCAATTTAAATTCAAAGAAGTGTTTCGTTAAATTTAAATTATACGTCACTTTAATAGGTATTTCTTTGATTCATTGAAATGAGATTAAATTAGATTTCGAGTTCCAGTGTTTCGGTTATACAGGGAGATCTATTGTGCCTCCTGGTTAGGAATCCACCGCCTTAACCAACTAACTGACCTACTAATACGGCTATCACATTGATATGAGTAGGCACTAAATTTTAATCTGTAGCTCTTACCATTTTTATTTTATGCAAGATTCGTTTAAACCGCTCAAAAGCGACAAAATCCACCAACGCAACGGTACATTCAATTTCAACCAAGTGTGTGTTTTCTAATTACAAGAATAAAATTGATGTAAATAAGTATTAATTTTTCAGCTTTAGCTCATACTGTTCTCTTTTTAGGCAAAACCATTAAAAAGCGGCCGAAAAGAGAAATAAATTCTACACACCCCTTTCATACAGAGTGGTCCAGAAGTACAGAAATACGGTGCCAACTTTCTATTTCTAAATGCAAACCCCCATTTTCCTCTTATATTTACATTTTGCATTCCTAATTTGAAAATAATATTCTACATAGTATTGACTCGTCCTGAGTTAGCATTATGCAAAATGGTCACCTTTTTCTGATGGATTTCATATTAATGAAAAGTATGAGTGTGACCTATTAAATCAGTTTCTTATTTTTGAGCAGCATGGTACTATAAGGTGAGTTCCTGGACCACTCTGGACAAAACTACAGGGTGACCAAAACATTCGAATCGTGTTTTCAATGAAGAGTATAGGTGTGACATATCAAAAATGGCATTAGTTTTTTCCTTCGAAAGTTCAAAAAAAATTTAGTGTTCCATAAAATCGCGTCCACCCTGTACAAAAAAATGGATTATTGATTTAGAATTTCAACATAAAACTTTGTCTTTGTTTAAATTCACACACTGTGCCTTGCATCCATTACAATACAATATCCTTCATTTGGTCTACCCAGGCCAGATAAATTTTATTGTTTGAAAAATGAAATAAAAAAATAGAATATTTTTTATTTGAAAGCTAGCAGCTATTGCAAGTAAATATTTTATTATTTTTTCTAAAAAAAAAAAAAAAATGTTGGGACTTTTCCAAATTGATAACCGAACATTTCCTTCCATTCTGTTAACACTTAGACTAATTCGATTTATAAAATTTAGCCTAAGTCTTTCACTTATTTGTATGTCTTGTCTTGAGCCCTCAAGGATTGAAAATTGAAATGATAAAACGCAAAGCCCAGTTGTTATACTGAGTAACTGACTCATAGTAAATTTAACTTCACGATGGCTAAACGTAGAGACTTGAAAGAAACAAAACTTTTCTGTTGCTTTGGGATATTTACATTACAAGAAGTAGAGAGGTCACCAATTTCTATATTAGAAATTGGTAGATGACAGCTGAATCTACTTTGCTAAAAGAGGAGGTCAAATATAAATAAAAAGAGGATGTGTTTACAATAAAAAATACTTAATACTTAATGAAACTTATACAGCGTATCCCCATGCGCGGATATAGGGGTGGGTACGCGGGGCACGTGCCCCCCCATTTTTTTTAAGCGGACAGTGCTTCTCAAATTTCATTATACCTAATCACGTAAAAATCCGCTGTACTTATCTTTTATCTCATTGAGTGGGGGGGGGGGGGCACG
>CM022875.1:12052106-12076783 GCA_012654025.1 Pachypsylla venusta
ATAGGTAACTTGGTAGACCTAACACCTGTTTAGCACATAGGTAACTTGGTAGTCCTAACACCTGTTTAGCAAATAGGTAACTTGGTAGACCTAACACCTGTTTAGCACATAGGTAACTTGGTAGGCCTAACACTGTTTAGCACATTGGTAAATTGGTAGGCCTAACACCTGTTTAGCACATAGGTAACTTGGTAGACCTAACACATGTTTAGCACATAGGTAACCTGGTATACCTAACACATGTTTAGCACAGTGGTAACTTGGTAGGCCTAACACCTGTTTAGCACATAGGTAACTTGGTAGACCTAACACATGTTTAGCACATTGGTAACTTGGTAGACCTAACACCTGTTTAGCACATAGGTAATTTGGTAGACCGAACACCTGTTTAGCACATAGGTAACTTGGTAGACCTAACACCTGTTTAGCACATAGATAACTTGGCCTAACACGTGTTTAGCGCATAGGTAATTTCATGGACCCAAAATTTCTGTAGCACGTAGGTAACATGATTAGTATTACACGTGTAAGACACGTGGGCAACTTTATAGAACAAACACCTGTTTAGCACATAGGTAACTTGGCCTAACACGTGTTTAGCGCATAGGTAATTTCATGGACCAAAATTTCTTTAGCACGTAGGTAACATGATAAGTATTACACGTGTAAGACACGTGGGCAATTTTATAGAACAAGCACGTGTTTAGAACGTGGGTAATTACATAGACTTAATACGTGTATAACACGTATTAAGTCTATGTAATTTTGAAGAACTACCCCAAGTTTAGAAGGTAGGTAACCTGAATCATGGGTTGATGGCGCAGTGGTAGGACGCCGATATGACTGGTAAAAATAGTACATGGTACGTGCATGGGTTCAAACCCGGTCAACCCATAGAATTTCATCCTGATGAATTTGAAATATTTACCACTATTGAAGGTAGGACGGATTTGCCATATAAGCAACATAGGACACGGCCTAGGGCGGCAAAATATGGAGCCACTTAAATATGGAGAAAAACATTTTTTTTGGTTATGTTTATACATTTTTCTCACTTTTTACACGATTGAAAATTAGAAAGAGCATCTTGATGTTACGCCTTCATGTCCAGTAATTGAAGATTGAAGTGTGAACCGCGTGCGGATAGACATGATTGCCCCTGGCAATAGAGCAATTCTCATTTCTTGTCACGTTCTAAATTGCCTAGGGTCGGCGAAAGTTTAAATCCGACCCTGAATGAAGGACATGAAGGAGCCGGGATAAATGGAACTAACACGTGTTTAGCACGTCATAATTCTGGAAGAACTTTTGTTTAAAATACTCAGGAGATATAAAAATTTAATATCAAGGCGCGTGGCAGCGCTACGCCCGCCAAGTCAAATACAATCTGCGTTGCACGGGTGATATATTACTGCACGTCACAAAGTATACTGTTCAGGTCTCTCTACAGCCATGGTAAAAACATTTGGAGTGGCTTTTGTTGCATATTTCATAATGGGATGTGTAAAAATCCATAATTGAGAAGTAGCACATCTGGATAAACTAGAAAGCTGAAATTTAAAACAAAGATGGTCCGCAGTACAAAAATAACATCCTTGAGTAAATAATCGATTTTCTATACTAATAGGAGCCATTTCCACTCTAGATTAGGTATGACCTACACTTGGGGTGAGCGTGAAAGCTGAAATTCGAAATAAACGTGTTCCGCAGTACAAAAATAACAAATATTGATTTTCTAAATAAATAGTGGCCGTTTTCACTTAGGGGTAGGTACCGCCAGAAATTCGAAATTTGCGATTTAGCACAACGGTATAAGCTGCAAAAAAAAAAAAAANATGACGATCCGTAGTACAGAAATAAAATCCTTGAGTACAATATTGGTTTTCTAAAAAAAATACAAGCCGTTTCCACACTGGGGTAGTTACGAACAAAAAATTCAAAATGAAAAAGTACACTTTGGGATAAGCTCGTAATATTACTGAACTTCTAACTTGAGAACTATATCCTACCATTTTGGGATCAGTGAGAAAAGTAAAATTTGGTACAGAGTAAATATGCAGTACAAAAATTTTATGTTTCCTTGGGTGTATAGGGGTAGGATCCACAAAAAATAGAGAAGTACCACTTCGGGTTGAGCGTTAAAGTTTATATTCGTCATATAAATGTACCGTAATATCTCTTTTTTACAAATGGAATCCGTTTTTCACCAACAATCCAAAAACGTTAGAGAGGTGTTCCGCAGTACAAAAATAGTACTCGAGTAAAATAGTGATAATTCTAAATTGAAGTCGCTTTCATCCTAGTCGTAAGTACCACCAATAATCAAAATTGAGAAGTTTTATTTTTGAAAGCGTTGTATTTCGGAGCCGTAGCGAAGCACTGGCATACATCTAGTTACCAATCTCACACAAACCCTTATTTCATCACAATATATGACGAACACATTAACTTGACCTTTTCAAAGAGAACTGAAATCCACCCAATTAACCAGTTCACGGTAAAAAGTTCCCGCCAAGTCATTAATCTTGGAAAATACTGAAATCGAAACAGTGCTGGCCTCAATTGCACATTTTTCCTCCCCTGTTAGAACTTTCTTTTTTACATTATTTTCACTACTTTTAAAAATCTCACTAATCTCGCAAAGTTCTCCTTTACGTTTTTTATTCGCAACTTTTCGCAATTTGGAAACTCACTTTCACACCTTTGGCGTTGTGCCTAGGTATTGAGTTATATTTTTTAAAAAGCACACCGCAAAATGTGTGAAAGGGAGTTTCGAAAGTGTGAAATCTTGCAAATAAAAGTCGTAAAAGAGAGATTTGCGAGATTTATGGGATTTTTAAAAGTAATGAAATTATTGTGAAAAAGAAAGTTTTAACAGGGAAGAAAAAATATGCAAATGAGGCGAGCACTGTTTTGATTTCAGTTCTTTTTGTGACTAATGACTTGGCGGGAACTTTTTTTTACCGCGAAGTGTTTTTTTTGGGTGGTCTAAACATACATTTTGACACCGAATAGAAAATATGAACGTGTATTCATAAATAATATTGTAAAATAGAACATAATATATTTATTATTCCGGAACACGTCGTGCTCTGCACTCTGGCCAACCCCCCAGCATGTCTTTCAATATATTTTTTTCTGTCTTTCCTCAATTTCTTCCCCTTTCTTCTATAACCTCTGAATCATAAATCATTGATTCATTCTTTCCTTTATTGAAATATAAAATGTATGTTAACCATTTAAAGCAGGTTACTGAAATGTCACAGCACATTGGCAGAGGCCAAAGTGACACATGGGTTGATTTTATTGTTCTAGCTAAAATGAAATTACCATTAGATTGCATCCAAAAGTTTCGATACACATTAAGTCCCCAAATATGATATTTGTACCAAATTTTCGTCTTTAGCACTTACCATTCACTTTTTAGAAAGGATTAATGAATACAGCAAGTGACACTGACAGAGCATCACTGTGAGCTAACGGTCAGCGGGAATAACTTGCCGACACTGTCATCTGTCCTGCTCATTGTGAATGCTCGCTCCTTTAGGTTCATTATTGAAAATATTAAAATAATATTTAATGAATAAATTTTGTACTGTCTCTTGCAAAGGACAGAATTACAGAAATATAAAATTTGGGTGAGAAGGGTGCAAGATTTGAGAAAAAGTGCGTGAGATACAAAAGACCAGATTATGAATGGAGAAGAATTCTTCCCGTACTGGGTAGAAAAGAATCGATCGCAGCTCCCATCTCTCCCCATCCAGCAGTCCTCTCTACTTCATCCCTTGTCTTTTGAGCCTTTTATATTTCCTCCCGAAAAAAAAATATATGTAGGTTTTGTAAAGGTGCGTGGGGGGAAATAAGCGTCAAGAAGGGACGAATTCACCTATATTTTTACTCTCTCTCTCTCTCTCTCTCTCTCTCTGTCGTTCTGTCTTCCCAGCTGTTGTTGCTTTGTTTAAATTTTATTATTTTCTCTTTAATCACCATCAATAAAGCTTCTTACGAGGTAATTGATTTCGGCGATATCAAATTCATCTGAATTATCCTTTTTCGTGTATAAATTTATCTAATTTCATATTTAGGTCAAAGTTATTTATTTAGCAGCCAGCGTCTATTGCACGTTGAATACACAATACACCAGTTTCCGTTAGATCACTGAAATTAAGCAACGACCAGCGAGGTTGTACCATGTGGGTGACCACGTGGGTACGCGCCCTCGTGATGCTGGCTATTGTTCCGGGCCAACCCAGGCTGGGTGAGGTAGCTGGTTTGCAAGTTTCCATCGAATGGAGGGTGAAGCCCCTATCTTGAATGACCAATAGATGTTAAAGAGACGTTAAGCCAAATTAAAAGAAAAAAAAGTTAGCATATTTATGGTTTTTACTTTCTCTTCCTATAGAAGATAAAATATTGTAATCGTGCAGAAATTTTGGACATTTTTTACTATACATTGAAAGAGAGTAAAATATATTGAAAAATATATTATGAAATGATGTATAGCGGACCAGGAAATCAAGAGGCGATTCTTCTTGTTAGATCACTGAAGTTAAGCAACGTCCAGCGAGGTTGCACCATGTGGGTGTCCACGTGGGTACGCGCCCTCGTGAAGCTGG
The DNA here is from genome assembly GCA_012654025.1 of Pachypsylla venusta. Lineage (NCBI taxonomy): Eukaryota > Metazoa > Arthropoda > Insecta > Hemiptera > Aphalaridae > Pachypsylla > Pachypsylla venusta. The sequence continues at coordinate 12,056,723 of CM022875.1, forward strand.
CTATTGTTCTGGCCCAACCCAGGCTGGGTGAGGTCATTGTGGGTAGCTGGTTTGCAAGTTTCCATCGAATGGAGGGTGAAACCCCCGTCTTGAATAACCAATAGACGTTAAAGAGACGTTAAGCCAAATTAAAAAAAAAAAATAATAATAATCAGCATATTTATGGGGTTTTTTTTGTAGTATTGTATATTGTATTGTAATCGTGCAGAAAATTTTGGACATTTTTTACTATACATTGAAAGAGAGTAAAAAATATTGAAAAATATAATATGAAATTATGATTATGTATAGTGGACCAGGAGATCAAAAGGCGATTCTTTTCTTTTACCAAAAGCATTGTATGTAGTTTCGCGCCGAATTCTCTCATTTTTTTTTTTTTTTTTCCAAAGGTGATCACATCCTGTTCATCATCAGCCATGGAAATCTCAGATAAAAATGATTGCCTGAAGCAGGGACATAACTAGACTGGTCAGAACCAGGGGCTAGCATCCATTTTGGCGCCCCCTTCCGCCAGGTTAAAACAAATACTCAACAAATCAATATAAAATTATAAAACAAACACATAAATAATTGGTATGTTCTGGTACCACTCAGTTTCATTGTCAATTAAAAAAAGGGCCTCAAGGCCGGTCGTCCTATGAAAGTGACTACAAGCTCATTCTACTACGAGCGACTGACCCAAATGATCACAGCTCTAATTAATAATTTTATATAGTCAAGTAAAAATATAGTATATTCTTTAACTCTAATTCCCTTTGATGTAAAGTACAAAGCTATAAGATAAATAAATAAATAATACATTGGATATCTATTCGCTGGAAATCGCGGCAAACCATTTACCCACATTGACATCTAAGCCTGGGTTGCCCCCGGCCTAGCATCACGAACAAAGGTAGTCACCCACAATTTATTAAAACCTTTCTGAGCGTTGCTTAACTTCAATGATCTTACGGGAACTGTTGTATATTCAACGTGTTATTGAAGCTGGCTGACTGATTTTTGAAGTCCCAACAGCAATATTATAAACGTTTTTGATAGACAAGGTCGGGTCTAGCGAGTGTGCCAGACCTATTGTGGACATACGACATACCTTCATAGATTGCAAGTTGCAAGGTAACTACACCAATTTGCATCCCCCCGGGTTCGCATTTTATGGTGTAAAGACTGTAAAGGATCATGAAAGTTTTATTTTTATTATTATTAATTCCATTTTTACTGCAAGATGTAGCTTAGACTAGTTAGGACTTAGATAGGGAAGGTAAGACTTATATAGTTACAACTTCTCTTTAATTTTCAAATAAAAAAAAAATACTGAGAGCTGTTGCTGAATAGTTTCATCTTTCATGCAAGCTGCTAAGATTATTAAAGCTTTCCTTTCTTTTACAATGTGGGGGGCTTTTGTTCTAATCTTGCTTTAGGGTATCTTTTTTCTCTTTAGTATTTCAAAAACAGAACTTACTCTAAAAGCTGTAGAGACTATAAAGGACTTGTTGAATTTCATCGAGCAAAGAATAAAATAAAAGTGTTTAATGAATGTTTTACGAGATTGTTTAGTAAAAAATAAATAAATAATTGCTAAGAGATTGTTTAGTAAAAAAAAAAAAAAAAAAAATGCTGTTTCTTTGTGTTATGATGTCACAACTTTTGTTGCTCACTGAAGCATTGTAGGATTCTTCCCAAATCAATCATTATATCCAATTATTTTTAAAAAAATCAAATTTACATAGAATGCTGGCTCCCGATCGCTATACGCATTTATCTCCATAGATACTTATTTATTGTCCTGACGAGGATGAGTAGGCTCCAAAAGCATTCTAATCTAAGTGACATAATATTATTTCCCCCGCTAGGATTCGAACCCGGCTCTCCCGTGTGCAAGGCTAGACACATCGAACATATGAATGAAGAAACATTGACAAAGAGGATCTTTGATTAGGGTTGGTTATTTTGATGGAAACTCAAGAACTTGAGGGTTAATTATTTTGACGGAAACTCAAGAACTATTATGATATGGTTTAAAGAAGTGAGAGAGGATAATAAATCTCCTGGATATGTGCTTGTCTGTTAAACCGTGTATAATTGTATATTCTCCTGAAGATTTGCTTGTCTGTTACACCGTGTATATCCTCTTGGATATGTGCTTGTCTGTTACACCGTGTATATTCTCCTGGATATTTGCTCGCCTGTTACACCTTGTATATTCTCCTGCATATGTGCTTGTCTGTTACACCGTTTATATTCTCCTGAAGATTTGCTTGTCTGTTACACCGTATATATCCTCTTGGATATGTGCTTGTCTGTTACACCGTGTATATTCTCAGGGCCGTTCAGAGCTTTCCCGGGCCCGGGCACAAAGTCGTGCTCCGGGCCCCCCATTATTTTTTATTTTTTTGCACACACGTATTTTACACCTACCTTTTATTATTAGTGTAATAAAGTAGGTACTATCGATATGTTGTTTATTACTTTTTATAAAAAGGAAAGTATTGTAATAGGCCCAAATTTTCGATGTCGATTTTTCAATGCCGAAACACGTTTTGGGGTCCCCAGAGCCCAAATCTTGAGTTTCAGCCGTTGGTCCGTGTGTGTGTCTGTCTGTGAACAAGATATCTCAAGAACGGCAAGGTGGAAATCGAATATACCGTTGGCGGTTTTATGAAGCTTTTTAGCCGTTTTCGCATATCCTGCCCAAAATGAGAACGGTAATAGCTAGAACTTGAAATTTGGTGCTTATTCATATCAATTTCATACAAGAAATTGAAGAATACAACTTAGGTTGAAGTGCAATATATTGTTGGCCGCTTTAAAGAACTTTTCTTTTGGAGCGTCCGACACAATTTCCTTTTTTTTGAGCGTCCACCAACGCAGTTTAAAAGAATCCGCTGGGCCTGGGCCCCTTCAGGAGCCCGGGCCCGGCACACTTTGTGCCCTTTGTCCCCCCCTCTGAGCGGCCCTGTATATTCTCCTGCAGATTTCCTTGTCTGTTACACTGTGTATATTCTTCTGCATATGTGCATCTCTGTTACACCGTGTATATTCTCTTTCTTGTTTGTTACACCGTTTATATTTTCCTGTAGATTTACTGTAAAATGATATTATATAAAACTTTTTCAATTTAGTTTTGAACGAAATAGGAGACAATCAAATTTTAATGCAACTCTTGACATGAGACAACAAGAGATATTGACTATCTACGTAGCATGTATAAAAATTTAGCAGTTCAAATGTTACTAAGAATTTTGGTATTGTTCCTCTTGTTTTTTTTTTTTTTTTTTTTTTTTTTTTNTTTTTTTTTTTTTTTTTTTTTTTTTTTTTTTTTTTTTTTTTTTTTTTTTTCTTCGTATTAACTACTGTCATTAACGTCTATTTTTTTTTGTTTCAGGTAAGTAATTCTTCAATAATGTGCAGCAGTAAGTAAAAATTAAGGAAAAAGGCTAATGGCTGTAAGATCAACCTTACCAGAAAATTATAAATATGATTTCGGGGGCCATTTCTCCGAAGTCTGAAATCATATCAATTTAAAGAAAAACACATTTGATTTAGAGCATGCAGTTATTCTGAAATATAAATTTCAATGAATACCTATATTTTGTGTCAACTACAAAAACATTGGTGAGTTTCGAGCGCTTTCGTCTGTTACGACATTCTCAAGTAGACGGACTCTACTTGAGCAGAGAGAGATCTTTTGAAATGAAAGTACTGTGAAATTATTGTATTCTAAATAGAGTTCCTTCACTTAACCCTACTGTTAAGTTTTTGAGCTAATATAAAGTCGATCCTACTTCGTTTAAAAAAAGAAGTTCGACCATCTCCCAGCGTCCACTTTACGCCCATCTAAGGAAAACATACTTAGTCACGACAGATTTCTAGATGAGAGTAGATGAGGAAAGTCACATGATTTTTACACTATCATGACACCAGATTTTGTCTTCTTCATTCAGCTTAACGTACAAAGAATCCTACAATGAACTTAAACTGCGTTGAATCAAATATTTTTTATTTCTGTCATCATAGGTTGGTACAATAAAAAAAAAAAAAGATAACCGACCCCATTTTGTTAGATAAAAGTTGTAGCGATATGTGGAAGTGATGTGTTTGAGAGGTGGGGGGACCGGGGTTTCAAAGGTCCAGAGGTAAGCTTTGAAAGCGGGACAGAGTGTCCGTCAGCATTATTACAGTTCTGCAAGCTCTTTTGAAAACTTTTTTTTATCGTATGCATTGCATTGCATTTTCTATTCATTTGAATTTATAATTGCAATTGCATGCTTGCAGTGCCATTAGATTTTAATTATCGTGATATATTCTGTCGATAAAATAAACTATTGTCGATGACCCATAGAATTATTTTTTCACGAAAAAACTGCTCTCCCTCAATATTTGGTATTTTACGTTTCAAGCTATGAACGTAGAACCGAATCAGCGAATGAAAAAAATCTGCTCGTTCACCTTAGGCGGCATTTTTTCCACCTCTTAATAGGTCTCCAAACTCAGCAAATCCTTACATATTATAAAAAAAAGCCGCCTCCACGGCGCGCGGCGTCTGTCTGTTTCCGCGATTAACTCAAAAAGTACTGAACGGATTTATCGTACAAAGTGATTCATGAGGGAGGCCGTAACTCCGTAAACGAATCGTTTTCGAGTTACGAGTCCAACTTTTTTCAGATATTTCCGAATTTCGATTGATTTCTTAAATTTTGTCGCTACAACATATTTTAATCTAATTTAGGACATATTTATAGTTTACCAAATTATGACTAGCCATTCCAGTTACAAGTTCGAATCCGGGATCTAGCTAAATAAATTTCGACAATACTAATTGTTTAGTTAAGAGGGTAAGAGATATGAGATGGATTGGAACCCAACAAAAACATAAGCTGTGACCCCAGAAAATTTATCAGCATTCAAAACTCGTTTTCGATTTACGGCCGATTTTACGATTTTTTTATGGGAAATCATCGAATACAATTAGCATAGATTGCCATGCCTCTAAAGGCGACGGGAGAAGCGGGCGCTGACTGCTAGTAAAATAAATGGTACAGAAAACCGTATACTAGACTTTATCTTCCTTATTTCAAATAAATTTGTAAACATTCGACTACTGTCTCTGCTCTGGATTCAACATAATATTATTAACTATTTCATTTATATAGTAAGAAAAAATATACATTTCATTTATAAAGCCTTAGGTTGTCGTCGCTGCTTTTTACTAAGTTATTAATTTAATTGGACTTGGCCGCTTTCAGCGTTGTCACTGCTCTTCAGTAAAATATTAATTTAATTAGATTTGGCAGTCTTCGGCTGTTGTCACAACTCTTTAGTAAAAAATATTTTAATTAGATTTGACAGCCTGTTATCACAGCTCTTTAATAACATATTACTTTAATTAGATCAGGCAGCCTTCGGTTGTTTTCACAGTTATTTAGAGCTCTGCGACTATTGTCGTTAGCGGAAAAAAATATTATTTCAATTGGATTTGATTTTTGTCTGTTTTAAATCTCATCAAAATAAATTGGAATGCTACTGCCAGGTTTAGAAAAGATTTTAAGGTTTGGGGCCTTAAAGAGCCCCCAGATTAAGGAGGCCCATGAGACCCAAAATTTGTTTATCATACGATACAATATAGGGTTTCAAATTTCATCAAAATTAGAGTTATATTGCTACTTTTTGAGATGTAACCAGAATTTTAGGTTTCGTGCCCTAAAGGGCCCCCAGATAGAGATAACCCTAGAGTCCCAAAATTTGTCAATAATATGTTATAAAAAGTGCCTGTTTTAAATTTCATCAAAATTGGAGTTCTACTGAAACTTTTAGAGGAGTGACTCGAATTAAAGGTTTAGTACCCTAAAGGACCCCCAGATGAAACTAAATTTATTTTTTATTTTTTTAGTAGGTACATTATGCGAGAATTATTTTCTTATTTTTTTAGTACATTTTTAACCCTAGGATTGCCAAGCCCTATTCAATTACGTGCATTGCCAAGGGGTGGGGGGAAAGTACCCGCCAACAAAATAAAGGAAAAAATGTATTTTTTTATTACAATAAGTCGCTATTTCTTTATTAAAAACTAAAAAAATATAAACTAAATCAATTATTATCTTATTATCTTACATAAAAATAAAATTTAATCCCAGGAATAAAATAATGTAAATGAAAAAAAATCGCTAGACCCAAGGAAATCTATTCTGAACCAGAACGTTGTCCTTCCTGACATCCCAATTGGTTACATGCATTGCCAGGGGGAGGGGGTTATAAAGTACCCGCGCCCAAAGTTCGGCTTCAATCCCTCAGAAGGCTTAGAACATACATATTTTTATATACTATGATGGAAAATATTGTTTGTGACAATTATTAAAGGTCTCATTGAAATAAGTATAATAATTTGATTACTAGGTATAAGCTTTTTGCTAAGACGCGGGTACTTTGTACCCCCCGGCAATCCTAGGGTTAATTTGTGATTTGAGCATATTTTAGTACATTATTTTTTAGTACATACGTTTTTAATTTGTGATTTTTTTTGTTGTGATTTGAGAATATAATAAAAGCCTTTTTCATTAATTTTTTTCATGTGAAAATTATTTTTTCATTTTTAGTATAGGAATTTAATGAAAGAACATTTTTAAAAGAGGGTTTCAAATTTGTATTTTTTATAAATTAAAAAAAAATTTCAAGATATATAATTCTAATATAATACTTTATTCATATTTTATTAACAATCTCCGGAATTTTGTCCCTACATTCTCAATCTGTTCATCCCTTCTAAAGCATCGGTGTCTAATTCTTCTATTTGAAGACCTTCCAATGATCGAACTCGACTCAATGCAACTTAGGCTTGTCCAGGAACAAATAATTTTAGGACCAGGATTTGACGCCCAGGATAATATCATAGCTTTCTTCTCTCTGCTGTTTAATTTCTGCGGGAATTGAACAGATTTAGGCTTGATTTCATAAATGCCGTCTTTTCCAATGTCAATTTGAACGGAATCCAATGTTGATGGAGAAATCAAGAATTTCTCCATTTGTCTCGACGAAAATAGGGCCATTTTATTTTTCCGATAGCTCCATTCACTCAGCCTTTTAAGTAGTGATGGACAAAAAACCTGCTGGGGTGATCACCTCGGTGAATCACCGCACCGCGCGGTGCGGTTTCCTATTTTTGTACCGCAACGCACTACAAGATATACACAAAATACAGTGTAAGTTGAAGGTATATAAATCCCATCTGGGCTCTAATTGTGCCCCGAAACTTTTGGTGCAATCGAATACACCCTTGGCGGTTTTTGCTGCTTTTCAACGGTTTTCAGAATTGCTATCTGAAAAGTCAATGGTAAGAGCTAGAGATTTGAAATTTGGTATGTACGTCATATTTGTAGTCTCAGTAAGCTTCAAAACTTTTGGGTGCAATCAAATATACAGCTGAAGATTTTTACCGCTTTTTAGCGGTTTTCATCTATCCTGTCTATAAAGAGAATGGTAAGAGCTTTTGTTTTTCCTCTGCTCATAGATTTGTACTTACAGAAGAACCTCGATTATTTCCACATCTATTATTTCACCCGAAAAATCCGTTTTTTTTTTGCCACCATTGAAGAATTTTTTTTCAATCGTGGTCAAGAACGAACTGTGACAACAGCCGAAGGCTGCTAAATCTAACCCTTTTTGTTTCAAATTTTCATAGGAGCTAGGGTTATTTGGTAACCCTTTCATTCTTAAAAATCAAAATTTTGGCCTCATTTCATTGTTTTATATGGAACTTCGATTAAATCACTTTTCATACATAACCTCGATTATTTCACCTATAACCTCGTCCCAATTAGGTGAAATAATCGAGGTTCCACTGTAGTTTCAACATTCTTTCAGTTCGCACCGCGGTGCATGCGGTGATCACCGCGCGGTCCGCAGTGCGGTTCGTAATTCCTGCGGTTTGCGGTTTTAGCTCTGCACCGCACTGCGCTTTTGTGCGCAGTGCGATTATTTACTTTGCTCGGCACCGCAGTTTGCGGTGCGGTGCGGTTCGGAGCCAGAAACCGCACCTCACCGCGTCCATCCCTACTTTTAAGATATCCATATTTGATCGCAACATTACTTTAGCGCCGATAAAGATTTCTAACTTTTCCGGTAATCCGTCAGTTTTATTAATGTTTTTTGGAGTTATCTTCATTTCAACATTCTCGTTGTTTCTCGAGCCTTCAACTAACTGATCGTGTGCTTTTATTTTGTAGACTCTAAAACCTTTCTCTTTGAAATGTGAAAGGAAAAGTTTGTTGTGTTCGATCACTTGCTCGTTTGGAAGTGGTTTCAATTTAATTTCTAAAGGTGCATTTCCACTTAGCGACTTTTTCCACAAAAAGTGCTGTAAATTTGATCAAATTCTTATTCGGGGGGGGGGGGGGGNGGGGGGGGGGGGGGGGTGAGGTCTTGTGTGCGCCACTGAACTTATATGTTTTTGTCTGGTAAGCTGGTAAGAATTTTTCGTTGGTAAGTTCTTTCCAAGAATGATATAAATAAAATGTCAAATGACCTTTAAATGTTAGGACCTATTCTTTAGGCAAAATTAAGGCATTTACGTGACAGAATGTACGCGGCAGTATTTTTCTTTATCTTTTTGTGCGTGCCTCAATTATTTGTTATCAAAAAATTATGGTTCCAGAATCTGATGCTTATTATTATTAATTTGGTAATAGATTTTCACGTTTTGTTTGAATAAATAGAGCACAGTATATTGATCAACATTTGAGGTCGCAAAATCATGGGCGCGTGTGATGGTGTGATATACAGACTTAGCAGTGAACGTGTTTTAAAGTAGGTCATTATGAAAACAAAATACAGCAAGGAGTTAAATATTATTTATAATTTAGGCTGAGCGGAGAAATTAAAAGTTTTTTTTTTCAATCCACTTTTTATTCAAATTTAATTTTTTTTAAAGTTTTAAGAAAAACGAACTTTTCTCTTTTGAAAATTACTTTCAATTCAGAGTGGTGTTTTTTTTAAAAAAAACATGGAATAGGTACCTAATATCGTAAAGGTTATATTTTTGAATAAAAAACCGGACTACAAATTATTTTATTTATTCTCAAAAATTAACCTTTTTATGAAAGTCAACGAAATAACAAATTCCCCTTCTTAAAATTTGACGTTTTTACACAAGTACTTTTTAACTTTGAATGGGCTTTAAATATTCAATGTCGGATGCCAAAACACGTTTCGAGGTCCATAGAGCCCAGTCTCGAGTTTCAGCTGTTGGTCTGTGTTTGTGACTTTTTATTTAATATAGGTACTTAGATAATTAATTTATAAAACCCTATTCCTAAATCTTCAATACAATTTTTATTTGTAAAATATTTTTCAGGAATTTACAAACCCAGAGTTTTATTTATAATTTAGTAGAAACTCCATAATCATTAATACAATTTTAATTTGTAAAATATTTTTCAGTAATTTACAAAGCTCTATATATATACCAATATATCAATACAATTTTTCTCTGTTCCCCTCCCTAACAATTTTACAGAGGACAATCAAAAGTTCTCGATAGAGGGGGGAGGAGCGTAGGAGGTGAACTAAATAAATAAATCCCTTTCTAGAATTTAATCAGCTTTTTCAGTTCGGTGAACTACTTTCGTCTCTCTTACCACAAAATAATATTATATTGTACCCTAAAATTCAATCACTGAGAAACTTTGAGAAAACGAAACCAATCAGAAGTAGAGACCAGTCATATTATACGTGGTGAACCTAGAAACAATCGCCTACCTTGTAACCTTGTCCTTGGAAACCTTATGAAACACAAAATAATGTAGAATTATAACCTTTGAAAATATAGGAAATTGTTTGTTCAAAGTTGAGAGCTGATTTTTTTGTTCCCCTAAATATTGATGTAACCTAAATTTACACACACTTTTCTCCCCCTTTCTTTTTCCCCCTCTGTGGGAGTTATGATGGTATGTTTGGGGGGGGGGGGTTCTCAATTCTCAGAAAATCTTTCTTCTCATCAACATAAAAAAATAATGGATGCGAAAATTCAAGGGAAACATTGGATTCCATCAAAATTCAAAGGATTCCATCAAAATTTGAATGCGAGCATTTAAAAATTATTTTGGATTGCACAGAAGGAGTTCCCTTCTGATAGACCACAAATGATGGATGTAAAAATTCAATTCACCCATAGCTCAGTCGAATCCTGGTAGTGGCAATAATTTGTCTCTGTGGTTTGGATATTTCGTGGACCACTCCTGCTCTTAAGGACAATGTGCTGCTATGGAGATTAATGCTAATAGATCCCGGGTGTGAGAGCATTACAAGTAAAGATGAAAAATTCAAAATAATTGCATGATAATAGATGTTGGGAAAATCCTACAATTCTGCATAGCACCTAAGTTGTGATATGCAAAGAAACAATTTTTTAAAAAAATATATATATTACACACAAACCACCGTACACCAATGGTGGATACAAAAATTTAAAAGGGACTTGGGAAATGTAATCATATGGGGAACGCAAGTGGGTGATAACCGGTTTGAAAAAAGTGGACTCGATAATACTACTAGAGTAACCTTGTCAAACACAAACTAAAGGAGAGTTATAATTTTTGAAAATAAGGGAAATTGTTTGTTCAAAGATGAGAGCTGATTTTTTGTTCCCTTAAATATTGATGTATTTACACACAGTTTTCTCCTCCTTTGTTTTTCCCCCTCTGTGGGAGTTATGATGGTGTGTTGGGGGGATTTCCCATTTCTCAGAGAAAATCTTTCTTCTATATTATTTTACTCTCATCTTGCATTGTGATGATGAATTGTGAAATAAATTATTGGCAATTCATGTTTCCGTTTGAGTTGCCACAGTTTCATCTTCTTCTTCGACCTCAGCATTGCTCCATTCTCATTTGAATAACTAAAATATAGAAATATTAATGTCTTGATGCTTGATTTTCACGTGTCAATTCACGTGTCCGTGAATTGACACGTGAAATAAAAAAACGTTTATAATTTATTAGTCGCCTAAAAACGTCCTATGGAAACTTCGCTTTTGAATTTCACACATGCCAGTGTATGATCTAACGTTGTTTATAGTTTTTTTTTTAATTCATTCACGTGATAATTTTTGTTGTTTTTTTTGTGTGAGGAATTAGCAAGACAAGACGTTATGTCAAAATTCAAAGTGACCATTTATAGAAGGCAGAAGAACGTTCGTTATGGGAACACTCCAATTTGAAATACATTAAAACTACCGACTTTTGTTGTGGGTAAAATTGTGACATGACCGTGTATGACGTGATGATTGACAAACGTGCAATGGGAACATCCCATTGAATAAAAAAATTAAAACCAATAATAATAATACATTCTTAGACTTAATCCACCATTTTAAATAACTGGGTTTTATATTTATTGATCAATGATGTGACCACAAACAATAAATTGGGTCCAAAAAAGAGCCCGCTAGAGCTGTATTTATGAAATTGGATAGTTTAGTATATAACATCTATCCCTGCTACTACGCTTCTCTACTTAAAAGAACGTTATGAAGAATTTGGAATTGTTGCAGAGAATGTGAAGTGCTGATGTATGATGTATGTAGTTTGAAGGCTTTTGAAATGTATGTCTACAGGCGTCTGTTGATGTTGAGAATATCTTGAAAGAAGTAACATATGAAATTGTTGCTGTTTAACATCAAGAAGAAATAACTGGAATTCCTTTCTTACGTGTGATGAGAAGTGAGAAATATTAATTAGTGCAGTTGGGTATACATACAAAAATTTTTGGGTAAAAGGACATTCAATAACATCGTGGATTGGGAATATGAAAGAACTAACCATCACAGAAATATTTGATGCAGCTCAATGTAAAGGAACTATTGCAATGATGAAAGCCAAACCTTCATTTGGAGACGGCTGACTAAGAAGAAGAAATACAGATTTTACATACCAATATAATTATATCCATAAATCAAATAATTAGACAGTATCGATTCGGATTAATTCTAAAGGTGGCAAGCTTTCGATAGTACTCAGACTATCATCGTCAGGCCGATGTTGACTCTACTGTGTTCAGAGTAGAAGTGAGGGTATCAGAGTGTGAGATGTTACTACTTGTGCAGATCGAGCAAGTTCTGATATATTCGTGTGTTGTTTCCCACATCACNTTTTTTTCCTTCGCAGATCTACCATAGCTATTAGAATACGTACCAAGATACAACGTTTATAAATTATTTTTGAAGTTCTTGGGAATTTTGTGTTAGTGTAATTTTCCTCCCAAAAGGAGGGAAAATAGTTATAATGGAGTAGTGGATCGTACCCCCGGCCATCGTACATTTGTTGTAGAGACATTTTTCGTACTACCGATTTAAATTACGTGGGAGGGTTCCTACACGTAATACCATTCTGCAATGAGTCCAAAATTTCAGAGAGGCTGGTTCTGTATAAAAAAGAAGTCTTCAGGCAGAATAAGAACTGTTAGAACACAGGAAAACGCCGAGGCTGTGCGACATGCAATACAACACAGTCGACATTTGACCGGCGTTGTCTTCCACAAATGATTCATATTTTCATTTCTTTTCTTTCAAATAGTAATAAAAAAAAATTGTTGTTTTATCTCAAAAACTGCATGTGTAACATCATCAGATTTTTCTGGTGCACCCTGCACATACTGAATGAAAATTGTGTTCCAAATTTCAAGTCTGTTAAGCTTAACATCATCGGTCATTCGAGACGAGATTTTATCCTCCATTCGCTAGAAACCTAGAAACAAACTACCCGCATTGACCTCACCCAGCCTGGTAACCTACGTGGACATCTGGTAAAACCTCACTGGACGTTGCCTAAGTTCAGTGTTCTAACGGGAACTAGAGTATTCAACGTACTATAGACCCTGGCTATTCTGTAAGTTTGGCCATCGATAAGGTACGTTTGTTATTCTTACATACACGTATGGATATAAACATTCTATCTCGCATATAATAGTTGTTTCAACTAAGTGAGGTGTACAGTTCACTGAACCACTGGTGTCATTGTTATTCTAGTATTGTCGGAGAACATATGGCAACAAAAAAGAAAGTAATGACGCATTCTAAAAAAAATTTTCCATAAATTTTACATACAAACTTTTTTCTCATCTTTCTTTTATGTGCGTTGTAAACGCGTAGAATGATTGCAAAGGGTTGAACATTTCCAATGGCGGAGAAAAAAAAATGAATAAATTTAGACGGGAAATTTGTTTAGACAAAATTGGATAAGAAAATAACAGTCTTTTAGAAAAGGTTTGGGTGGGTACTGAAAACAAAAAGGTTTTCTTTTTTTGGTTCTGAATTTTTTCAAATCAATTTTCAGCTTGGAAATTAATGAGTTTTAAAAGTAGCACGGTACATAAATAAATAGAAATAAGTATACTAACGAAAGAAATGGAAAACTCTATCTATCATACTTAAGGAGACAGCAGTAAATGTAGCAGGAAAAAAATGTAGTGAAGAAGAAGAATAACAATATATAAGAAGAAACAAAGAAACTAATTGGCGAAAGAAGATCATTGAAGCAACAATTAATTAAATGCAATGATAACAGATTAAAAATAGAATACATTGAATTGGGCAGAGCTGTAAGAAGAAAGGTGCGAGTAGACGTTAGTAGATTAAACGAGAAGGAGTCAAAAGAGTAATTGAAAACAACAGGAGTTTAAAAAGAACTAAAAGGATAATTCAGGAAAGAAAGGAGGACATATTCTCATTAAAAAATAACATGGCACAAGAACAAGTGACAATGATGAAATCATTAAAATAGTGGAAAACTTTTATAACAAACTTTATGAAGACATTGAAAGAGAAGTAAGAACTGTGGAAACACAAGATAAAATGGAAGTACATGCAACTGAATATGATGAAGTTCAGAAAGCGATTACAGATATGAAACCCGGTAAGAGCCCCGGAGATGATGAAATTGTAATAGAATTAATTAAAAATGGAGGAGAAAATCTATGTAAAGAACTGACAGATCTCTACAATAAATGCCTTGAACAATCTGGCATACCACAAGGCTGGAGAAATGCAGTTATAATAATAATTTTCAAGAAAGGTGATAAAAATGATGTAAAACACTATAGACCCACCAGTGTTCTAGCAAATTTTTATAAAATTTTCACTGCAATAATAACAAGAAGAAGAGGAAGAGATAGAAATAAATCAATCTATCGAACAAGCTGGATTTAGGAAACTCTTCACTACACTCGATTACTTACACCACATACAGAACTCATATTAGAAAGAACAAACGAATACAAAATGCCACTCTGTCTATCATTTATAGACTTCGAAAAAGCTTTCGATTTTGTTAAATCTTCTGCAGTTATAAAGTCATTAGAAAATATCAACAAAACATGCACGAACGTATTAACTTCTATTTATAGTGAAGCATCAGCAACGGTAGAAATAAACTCAAAACAAGCGAAAATTTCCATACAAGGGCATTAGTCAGGGCTACACGATCTCTCCCAAACTATTTATCGCTGTACTTAAAGAAATATTTAAAAAACTAAACTGGACCAAAAAAGGCTTGAGAATAAACAGAGAATATTTAAACCATTTTTGATTTGCAGAAGATATTGTTTTGATAACAAACAACCCCATAGGATTTATAAAAATTGCTCGAAGAACTGACTGATGTGATGTGCATTGAAGTTGGACTGAAAATAAATGTGTCTTTTATACAATTATGATGAATGATAAAATAGATGTAAGAGATTTATATTTGTAAAAAATCCAAAAATTGAAATGGTGAAAAGTTGTATATACCTTGGTAAAGATATTAGGATGGATGGAAAGATAAACTCAGAAATAGAAAAAAGAATTAAATTAGGATGGATTACGTTTGGCAAGAACAGTATTGTGCTCAAAAGTAAGATGCCCCTTCACCTCAAAAGGAAAGTTTTCAACCAATGTGTCACTTCAGCTCTAACTTACGCCTATGAAACGTGGACACTTACAAAGAGGGAAATAAAAAGACTGCAAACAACACAACGCACTATGGAAAGAAGTATGTTGGGCATAACCAGAAGAGAAAAGAAATACATGGGTTGAAGAAAGAACAAAAGTGGAAAATGTTATAATCAGAATAAAAAGGCTAAATTGGAGATGGGCAGGGCGTATAGCAAGAAGAACAGACAACAGACGGACTAACAAGATCTTATAGTGGTGCCCCAGAAATGAAGTTCGACCAAGAAGAAGACCAAAATCCAGATGGAAAGATTAAATAAAAAAGATGGCAAGAATACGATGGCAATCAATTACAATGGATAGAAAAGTGTGGAAGGAAATGGGGGAGACCTTCAACAAACAATGAAACAATTTCGCTTGATGATGATGATGATGAAAGGTAGCACGGTATCAATCTATCGATTCGTGTCTTGAAATGGAAAACCCCACACAACAAGATAGGAAATGAGCTTTTGGTTAAATCGGCTGAAATTTTAGTGAGGGGTATTTTTTGGGATGTAGATCAAAGCTAATAGACTGAAGATAAGCATTATACAGAATGAAAATAGCATATACCGAAAAATAGCATGTACTGCATGCATCAACTAATATTAGAGTAATGTGGTCAGAAACGTTTCAGGGGCATACTGTATACGTTTAGAACACAATGCAATTATTATTTTCAAAAGAATCGCATTCACAAAATTAGTATTTTTTCAATTTTCAAAAATTCGCAGTAGTTTAATGAAAGAAGAGCATTTTTAAAATTGGAGACACCCTGTATGTCTCAAAAGCGGTTAAATTTTCTTTATTATTTGGTATTCAACTCTTTTAAAAAATCTGTAGGTTGGACACACAAAAATCTATGAGTTGATTTCCAAAGATTTTGACCAGATTTTAAGAATAAAAAAAAACTTTCCTTCAAAAAATATTCACTTTTTTTTCAAAATAAAACTTGGTTCTTTACACCAGTTCGATCTAGAACTCATGATGCTATCAGAGTTTCATCAAACCTTTTCGGTATCCAAAAACGAGGAGTACCGTTGATTTTAACAGTGGTTAGGGTCACCCTCATCAAATCTATACGGCATCCAAAAGCGAGGAGTACCGTTGACTTTAACAGTGGTTAGAGTCACCCGTTTTGAGGATATTCGAAGTACACAAAAACTGTGAAGATGCAGCTGGACCTTACTCCAAAAACCTCTACATTTACATGGCATGATGTGATAGTGGTCACGGTTCTCTGATGAAATGAACTCTACATTCACACTATCTAGCCAGAGTGTCTAGTGCAATCAGATACATAATTACGATGTTGTTATTTGTCACGGTTCTCTGATGAAATGAGCTCTACATTCACAATATCTAGCCAGAGTATCTAGTGCGATCAGATACATAATTACGATGTTGTTAGTGGTCACGGTTCTCTGATGAAATGAACTCTATATTCACACTATCCAGCTAGAGTATCTAGTGCGAGCAGATACATAATTACGATGTTGTTAGTGGTCACGGTTCTCGGATGAAATGAACTCTATATTCACACTATCCAGCTAGAGCATCTAGTGCGAGCAGATACATAATTAGGGGAGACCGGGGTTGGTTGGTACACGGGGCAGGTTGACACACCCGTAATAACTCGGTTATTAATCGGATAAACTCGTTGAAATGAGAGTCAAACATACAATACGATGCAGCAAATCTACTAATGTGTTTACAGCGACAAGGAGCCAGTCTTTAAGATTTTATTCCCAAAAAAATGTTTTTCTATTGCGTAAGTAAATTTTTGACACATTGAATTTTAATTTTTTTAATTTTTTGTGATTAGATTTTTTTAAAGAAATATATGTATTCTAAAAGCTTATAGTGTCAGCATTGGATTTTCATATGGAAATAAAGTGAATTTCTTTTTAGTTTTTAGAAATTAATCGATTTTTGGGAAAAACTCATTTGGGGTTGGTTGGTATAATAAGCTTGGGGAAGGTTGGTACAGCGTACCTTCCCCAAGCTTATTATACTAACGCAGGTTGGTACGCTGTACCAACCTGCCCCGCATTCAATTTTGGTTTAAAACTTGATTGATTTGATTCATTTTTTGTTATTAATGGAAGTAACATAACATCATTAGTTTATATTATACATCATGGATACTCAATATATTTAATGTTATTTGCTTTTGAGGATTTATGGATTTTTGTATAGGAGCCCGTAACTTTTCAGTCTTTGGCCCGGATTTTCTCTTGGCGGCCCTGCATTATACTTTATGTCCCTAAATCAAGTTCTGTACTTTCTTCCACCGGTAAACAACAATTTAGAAGCAGAAGAATATTCTTAAGAAAAAAAACTCTTTTCTCCAAGAAAAATAGCAAGGGGGCAAGAAATGTTTGTTTCTTGCCCCCTTGCCTTGTTTGTTTGGAGTGGTTTGGCTCAACAAGACACAAGTGGGCCCAGTGTACCGGATGCAAAAGATGGGCGCATGAGTTATGTACAGACGGTAACGTTTTATATTACAAATGCAAAAACTGCGATGCAGACGATTAAATTTGTCATTTTCAATAAAAAAAAAAACTGTGTGACCCAGCTATAGTACCAACTTACCCCAGCTATAGTACCAACCAACCCCGGACCCGGGGCTGGTTGGTCCAAATATCTAGACTTACTTTTTGACTTACTGTGTGGTATTTTTTATATTCCGGATTAATGATGTGGACTGAAATGTTAGCCAAGGATACGCTCTTCCTGAGAGTATAATTTGTTTTTTAATACAGTGAATCAAAAAAATTAAAAAAATTGAAAACTGAAAAATGAACCAACCAGCCCCGGTCTCCCCTACGATGTTGTTAGTGGTCACGGTTCTCTGATNACCAGCCGCACCAACTTACCCCAGCTATAGTACCAACCAACCCCGGACCCGGGGCTGGTTGGTCCAAATATCTAGACTTACTTTTTGACTTACTGTGTGGTATTTTTTATATTCCGGATTAATGATGTGGACTGAAATGTTAGCCAAGGATACGCTCTTCATGAGAGTATAATTTGTTTTTTAATTCAGTGAATCAAAAAAAATTAAAAAATTGAAAACTGAAAAATGAACCAACCAGCCCTGGTCTCCCCTATGCATACGTCTTTTCGAGTGCCTAACTCGTCAAAGTTCACAGAATCCGAAAATCGCATTAAAAAATCGTTTCTCCGCCATCGTAATGGGCACTTTTGCAAATTAGCGTTGAAAGATTTGGATGAAATTTGATATGTAGGTCCCATCTGGAGTCTAATTGTGTGTTTTGGATGCAATAGAATGTACTGTTAGTTAATTTTTCCGCTTTTTGGCTGTTTTCACTTATCCTGTCTAAAAGCTTAAGAGGTAGAGACTTGAAATTTGGTATACGGTATGTTCGAGAAGTTCTAGCGGAGGCCCTGTAACTTTTGAATGGTTTAAAATTTTTTGATGTTGATTGATCCTAACCCTTTTCTATTCGCCTTGGTTATTCTGAATTCCATTTTTCAATCAAATGTTTCGGTTTCCCAAGAATTTTTAATGGAATAAATACTAACTTCTATTTACATTTTTGAAAAAAAAAATATATATATATCAGGGGCGGCGATAGAGGGGTCTGAACTTTAATTTGTTACAACCGTATAACGGCCCCGATTTCGAGCTTGGATGTAAAAGTTCAATTATTATGTTTCAATTGTCGTGGACTGACAAAGTCAATTTTTTTTTTCTTCAGGAGGTTAACATGAGGCCGTTTAGAAAACGGGCGTTTTCGGGTAGAAAATCAGAAGATGTTAGATCCTCGGAATTCCAGTCAGAAGAAAGGTTATGATTTAGCAAACAATAGAAAGAAATTTAAATATGAAAAAATATAAATGGGTTAGTTCTTATTTTATTGCACCGTTTATATATATTAAAATATAAAATTGGTACCATTCCATTTAAAATTCTTGAGAAACTGAAACATTTGTTAAAAAAATAAAAATGTCACTTCCGGGGGTCAAAAATGGATTTTAATATAACATTGGCAGAGTTTTTTTGTCGTGAACATAAAAAAAAAAAAAAAAAAAAAANAAAAAAAAAAAAAAAAAAAAAACGACATCGAAAATTTTCACCAATACAATACTTTTATTTTCCTATACTCCGTATATGGGAAGATAAAGTAAAAATGGTGATCGAGGTGTAATACAGCATTTTGGTTCCACCCGTAATGCACTCGTAAACATTTTTATTCCCATCTGAGCTCCCTTCCCTGACTTTATATTTTGAGAGCGTCTCCAAAAAATATCATACCTATATAAATTTATAGATGTTACATGTAACTTTTTGACTTTTGCTTTGAATCTTTATCGTTTTTTCTTATGTGGGATGGGACTAGACAGGTTGAATCAATCAAAACATTCGACAGAATTGTTCCAGTATTTTATCTTTAAAAAACTCTGCCAACGTGACACATGAATTTATTATTTTACTGGCTAACCCCCCCTTCCTCCCCCCAAAGCTGAGGTGTAATAATGCCCTAAATTTTATAATTATACATATTAAATTTCATGTCTTAATGAAAACCACTTAAAAGAAGCGGCAAAAACGGCCAAGGGTATATTAGATTGCACGTCATACATACCAAATTTCTAATCTTTAGCTCTTACTTGATATCTTTTTGGACAATCGAATATACACTTTTACCGCTAAAAAGCGGTAAAAGTGTATATTCGATTGCACTCAAAAGTTTTAGGGCACAATTAGAGCCCAGATGGAACCTATATAGGGTGACTGTACCGGTAGTCGCTCACTTAAGCGTTTTTCAAATCTAATTAGCTCTGGTTAACTTAAAAACAACTCAATTTATTCATATTTTGTGTTAAATGATAGTTAAGAGTTTGTTCTTTTGATTAAAATTAAGCTTTTTTGGATAATTTTAATTTAAAATGCTTTTCAAATCATTTAAAAATGGAACGCCAAAAACACCAGTTCTCGCTCACTCGTTTTTATAGTCGATCACAAAATGTACCAGTTTTCGATCACTGTTTCAAAGGTGTAGTTTTCCAACATATCTAGTGAGCCTGTTTCCTTCTTAGCCTACCTATGGCTATTTAAATTTAAATTTACAGGAAAA